>CAJQZJ010032499.1:1672039-1750835 GCA_907164525.1 Lophiomys imhausi | reverse complement strand
GGAGAGAGAACTACTAAACAAACAAACCAATAAGCATAACAAAATAAAATGTTATTGAAGGCTAAAAATCAGGAGTCCATAAGAGTTCAACATTTTAAAAAATTGATACATTTATATTGAAAATAATGTTACATTTTACAGATATGATATGCAGTTGATGGAAAACATATGAATAAAGTTAAATGTTCTTTTCAACACATTTAAAATTATGTATTTCTAGGAAATATGAGGATGAGTTTAGTCTTTTACATATATATAGTCTTTTCCTATGGAGTATTAAAGTAATATAATAATCAGGAAAGATTAGGTCTTGTCTCAAACACAATACAAGTGTCAACGATTAACCAATACCAAGAACAAATGTGAATCTTGGTTCTCTTGCTCTAAATGTCTAAAATTTGGTAGATAATAGTGTTCACTATAGTAGCTGTTCCATGAAAACACATTCTACCAGATGTTCTGGTAATGGAACATGACTATCCAGTTTTACCAATGCAAAATGGAATGTATGTGGACTATGCTATCACCTCACCCAATATCATGATTATCACTCTGCATCTTTTGGTTAAAACTTATCAATGGCCTCAGTCACCTGTGAAAAATTTGGAAATGTGAATCAAGCCCATTGGATTTTGATAACTAGCAAGTATCTTTGCTCATTGCACCTACTTAGTCTTGTTAAACTGATCTTCTAGGCCACAGTATGACTCAGTTAAATGGGATGACAGCCTGTCAGGACTTTAAGTCAAAATCTCCAACTGTTAAGAGATTGTGAACCTTGTCTCTATTCCCTTGGATAACCAGAACATGTATTATTCTCACGACTGACACCCATCTTCTACCCAAATTCTAGAGATAAAAATATTCCTCAAAGGACTTACAAGGGCTTGCCCTTCCAACAATTTCTGGAACATTAAGTTACTTCTTATAATCAAATCAGATCACCAAAATGTATTATCCCTGATCTTGTTAATGTCCACAAACACATATTTAGTGATTTCAGAGTTAATGTAGTTCCTTCAGTGTCATCAGTCATAAACACAAGAATACTGGCATAACAAGTGCTCCCTACCCTTAAACATTTTTATTTTTGCCTGAAAGCTTATAACACAAACTTTTGTAAGGGACCAAGGCAGACTGGAGTGGAACAGATATCAGATTAGGAATCAGTTAGTTCTAGATTCAAAGCCTGGGTCTTAAAATTTTTTGTTCTGTTGTCCATTGTTTAGTCTTATCACTTTCTTCTCAATATCCCACCACAGAATATTAATTTGAGTAATATCTTCACGCTAATGTTGAAGACTTTGACTGCTGCAGCCAGACTTAGGTTTGGGTCTTAGCTCTATATTTAATATCCATTTGATTGTTGACAAATCACTTACTCCTCTACACTTAGATTTACTTATCTAGAAAATGTAAATATTGATAGTAGCTATATCTAAGGTCACTGTGAAGACTGAATAGGTTCATGAGAGTAAAGATCCTAAAATGGTTACTGGCACATAATATTAAATTAGCTAGTGTTATATTCTTGTTGATATTATCATTTATTATTATATTGGGTATTGTTTGTGGAGAATTGTCCCTGGAATTAGTGTGTTGTTATATAAAACACTAAAAATCTTGTAATTTGTGAAGATATCATCATGGTGATGTTTCTTTATTACCAAATAGTAATAGTGTAAATTTTCACCCTCTTTTCTTCCCTGACTCCTTTCCTTCTCTCCTTGCCTTTCCCCCCCTACTTCATTAGATATGTAAGACAAATAACAAGAGTTAATGCCTATGAGAGTAATGACATTAATTGTCAATTGGAAACAATCTAGAATGTCCTTGGAAGAGTCTCACTGAACAATTGTCTACATTTGGTTGGGCTGTGAATATGTCTGTGACCACTTAGCTTATTAATGTGGGAACATTCAGTCCCCCATGGGTGCCACTATTCCCAAGATAAGGTATCCTGAAATGTATCAGAGTAGAGAAATTGAGGTGACCACAAACAATTAAGCAAGCAAACATGTAAGGATGTATTCATTCACCTTCATCTATTCTTGACTGTGGATATAATATGACTAGCTGTTACAAGTTCCTGTTACCTTGGTGTCTCCTCAATGATGGACTAATCTGCAACTGTAATAAAACCCTTTCTCCCCTAGGTTGCTTTTTGTGTCATGGTATTTTTATCAGAGCAATAGAAATGGAAGTAGGACAATGTCCCATAATTTTACATATCTTTACAACAGTGGAAGTGTTTTCTATAAAATTATTCAACCTAATTTTGAAATACAGATTATAGTTTTTAGTAGAAAAATATACTAAAACAAAACCTTTTGATATACAATATTTTTAATTATTTAAATTTTTAATGTAAGGCAGCTAGGACTCTAGAACTTTCTCTCCAACATGGTACTTATGAATCATTTCTTCAGAATTCTGTCACTTATAGGTGCGAGACATTCTTTTAGAAGGAAGTAGTGAATGGAAATAATGCTAGAAACAAATACAATTTGGGTAACTGAAGGCCTTTCAAATTTTCTTATAGATTATGATTAAGCTTTTCCAACTCTCATTCTAGTGCTTCCTCCTCCAATATTCTGAGCCAGGAACTGGCTGGCAAGTAGCCTTTGTGTTCTAAGCCCTGCTCCTCCTGAGAAGTGTTTGTTATTAAATTTCACCACCTGTGATATGCTGAAGAGAGAAGGAGAATGTGGGGCTGGTATCACTCAGATTTGTGTGTTTCTTTTGCATGACGAGAAGATAGAGTTCCACAGAGATATCAGACTGTTGGAAAGAGTTCAGCAAAATGGAAGAAAATACAGTCTGTGGCAGGGTGGATGTATTGAGTACTTAAGAACTGTCAGAGGCCAAGTATACAATGAAGTCAAGTAAATGACAAGATGATAGGGGAGAATAATTTCCCAGAAGTTTGTGCTGACTATGAGCACCTACGAAATGACAGAACAGGAGGAGAAGGTTCCAGCCAGCCCAGCTGGGAGCAATTCACAAGAAGCATTGCATCTGCTGAACTCCAAGTATTTACTGTTGACACTGCTCATTTTGGAATTAGTCATTTTTATTACCCACAACATTTCCTAGATGTTTTTTCTATATCACCCAACCTTTTACCTGTGTGTGTCTTATTTCCAGAGTATGATTATAAATTACTTCATGGTAGACAGACACTATAGCTACCCTTCTTTGACTCCAGATCAGTTAAAAAATGACATGGTTCTCACTTTAGCTTGCTCTACTGTTCATTAGTGGTATGTGGTGGGAAATATTACCTGGTTTCTCTAAATTATAATATCTTCTACAAAACAGGACTAAAAATACCTGTACTGTAACATTTTAGAGAGGTTTAATGCTATGTAAAATGCTTGTACATATTAAGCAACATGTAAATGTCAGTTATTACCTTCCCTGTTCATAGTGGGTGATCAATCATATTGTATAGTAAGTATAATATGCTAATAGTACAGATTAGCATAATATATATTACTCAAATTTGGTACAAATGTATAATTTATCTATATACTGTATATGTTGAAATGCAAGATGTAAATACAATATACTATTTGCATATTATAAGCTTTCATAACTTCCCACAAATTCTGAAAACCTGCTATATAATATATATTATATATAATACTTTATATTCATAGGTGTATTTAATCTACACATGGAAATAGTAAATGGAGGTAGTCTGTATGGGGAGGTCCTGAATCAATTCACCATACCTATACTGTAAACTCATGGTCTGAGATTTCGCTGTGTGTTGATCATTGGGAAGCTCCTTTGTGTCCTTTGTGTGAGGAAAAACAGTAGGATTGTCCACAACTAGGCTAGGTCAAGCTAAACAAACAGGCCATAGGAACTGGCTTTCCTTAATGAAGAAGGCAACAAGGATCTTTGTTGATGTGACCTAATGTAGATTTTTCATTTCCAATTAGGATCACTACAAGACCTTTCCTACTTGATTGCTGAATCTGAATGCAAAGAGAACAATGGGCTGTCAGTAATTCCATCTAAGCTCTCCACAGACCCCAGCACCACTTTTCTGTGAGTTCTTTCTACTCTGTGAGGGAAATGAAGAGGCCGGAGTGCAGGCGGGGGACCGTTAGCTAGCTGGTTTGCATGCCATGCAGGCAGGCAGATCAATCAGGCTCATGAGAGTGTCTCCATCAGAGGTCTGTGGTTCACTGCCATAGTGGCTGAGTGCTACCTCCTTGCCAATGGCATCGTCTGTTTAGAGATCCTATTGATTGCTTCTGTCCCCTTCTCTTCGAGGAGAGTTTCCGGCTGCAAGGCGATGTCAGGAGAAGGGCAAGGAGCAGAGTGCTTTGTTAACAGTGCGGGTGCATGGGATTTAGAGCAAGATTTTAATTCGCCAAGCAGCAGATGCAGTACCACTCAGTGTGGACTCTTTAGGCTGGTGATGAGTGGAGATATATGAGAAGGAGTGCCCAGTCAAGGATGCTAGCAGAAGGGTAGGGGAGAGTGTTTCAACGAGTGGATCAGAAGTGCATTTGATTTAGACAAGACAGCAGGCAAGAGCTCTAAGTTGGGTCATCTGACTGCATTCATTCTGCTTTGAAGAGACAGAAGTTACTAGTTAAAGTATTTTTTTCCTAGGGAAATGCAAAATAAAGAAATCAAGCAAGGACACAGAAATTAATGGATCTATGTTTAGCCTCTACATATAAATCATTTTTTCTTTGAGGACATTGGTGAGTAAGCAAGACATCCCTAGAAACAGATTCATCGCACAGGAAATCTAAACTATTTTGAACATTTGGAATCAGGGGTGAAAGATATAGAACTTTGTTCCTGACTTAGAATTTTCTGTGAGGATGAATAATTGAATACAATCAAGGCAGTTTTTCTTCAAGCTAGCTAGGGAAGTGATGCTGGGGGTGACACAGTAGGAGGGTGGCAAACCAATTTGAAATTACAAATGAGGAGGTAAAATAATTTTGTGTATTGAATGGTCATAAAAATCAGAAGTGATACTTTACTTTCTCATTGTTTTAATCAGTTCAGAAGCATTTATATCTATATCTATCTACCTATCTATCATCTATCTATATGTATATATGCGTGCACACCACACACACACACACACACACACACACACACACACACACACACTTAAACTTCAGAGGTTCTTAAGCAAAAAGCTGTGAGAGAAATGAAAGCAGATTACCAATACAGACGTGGATGGGTTCAAGATTATAGGCCAATTAATTGATTGAGTTCCTCATGTTTTGGAGTTAGCTTTTAAATAGGAAATATTAGGATAATATTGTGCTAGCTATTTTCCTCATCTCACAGGTTTGCATTTACTTTCTCTTGTCTCTGCCCTGCTTTATGCTAGAGAGGTTGGTCCCTGCCAGATATACCAAGAAGTCCAAGTATCCCCTCACTCCTTCCTGTCTGTTGTGGGAGGTAGAAATTTCTTACTGTTGCCTGTCACTGACTGGACACCTTACTTTAGGTCTTTTAATTTTGTCTGTCAGCCTTCTGAGGTAAATCATGTTTACTGTTGGAACTCTGGCATCTATTGTTACAGGTCCTCCTCAAAGAAAATACCGAAGGGTTTGTCCAACTCATACAAAAAGGCAAATGCACTCACTCTTTTAAGAAGCCAAAAAGTTTCCTGCAGAATATCCTCAGACTTCATATGACGGATTATATAATGAACCCCAAAGATGTCCAGGTCTTAAACTCTGAGACCTGTGGGTGTTATGTGACAAAGCAGATATGATAGACATGATTTAGCTAAAGATCTAGGTGGGGGATTACTTTGGATTACCTGGGTGAGATTTAGATGCCATCACAAGTGTCCTTAGAAGAGGTGAATGGAAGGAGAATTGATACAGATGAAGGCAATGGGAACACTGACTGGACATTGTGCTATTGTTGTAGTTCAAATTTGGATGATCCCTCACAGGCTCAAATTTTGAGTATTTGGTCGTTAGCTATGGAGTCTTGAGAAGATAAATACTTGGCCAGGGTACCACATGAGGGATAGTTAGTATAATATGCCTTTGATGATATGCTGGCCTCTTCTCTGCTTCCTGGATTCTTGCTGCATGCTCCTAATGCCAAACTGCTCCTAGCTCTCCCTGCAGTGATGAGCTATAATCTTCTGAAACCATGAGCCAAAATGAATGTTTCTTCCTTTATCTCATAGTGTTCAGTATGTCAGAGCAATTAGGAAAGTAATAAAGACATCCATATTGTAAGGAATGCAGGGATAAAACCTGGAAAAGGCAAAGAAATGGAATATTCCCAGGGAGTTTTGTGACAGCTCTTTGTTTCTGGCTCCGGAAAACTGCTCTCAACTTTTGTACTTATAAAAGAATGAATGTGTGTTGTTTTAAGCCACCAAGTTTCTGGTATGCTATGTTATTACAGCAACCACAGGAATCTTGCAGTGACTATACAGGTGCAAGGCTTAGTGTTCCAGTCATTAATTGAGAATCCAGCTTTCAGTTACCACATACTTTCTGGGGATACATGAATGTAATCCAGATGGAAATGGATGGATACAGTCACAATGGTTATTCCATTCCATAATTTCTCACAGAGATGTAACTCTCCTATTACCAGGAGACTTGTCAAGGTGACCAATCATTTTCTCCCTGAAGGTAGAAGGACTCAGGCAAGCAGTCCATCCTCAGGATGCTAGTATGCTGATTATAATGAAAAAAATAATAATTTGGCCACATAGGTGAGAATCTTTAGCATTTTCTCAAGCAGCCTGTTTTCTTCTTGTTAGCAGAAAAATATGAAAAGGCAAATCAAAATTGAAGGTTGTGGAACAGTGAGTCTGAACAAGGCAGTTAGATTAACTCCTTGCTGAATGGCAAGAGGAAAGGACATCCTGAGGCAAGCCTTTGAGATGGATTATTTTGAGTTCCTTGGTTGGAATCCTTCTTCTCACCTTCTCTGTACAGAGGCTCTTGCCAATGGGAATAGGATAGCTGTGTTTTACTTGTAAAGATACCTCTCCCTATTAAGTATGTGGATGATTGGTGCGAAATGAACTTCTGTGTTTCTTTTACAAATTGAAGTATTTCTATTTATAATTTGAGAATTTTATACATGTATACAATGTAATTTAACCATATTCACTCCACATTCATTTCCCAATCCAACTCCACCTGAGTCACAACAAACCTTTCCTAACTTCATGCATGCTTGTTTTTCTCTTTCGGCCTGTCTTCCTTCCTTCATTCCTTCCTTCAGTTCGTTCATTCGTTCGTTTGTTCCTTCCTTCCTTCCTTCCTTCCTTCCTTCCTTCCTTCCTTCCTTCCTTCCTCTTTTTTCCATTGAATCACACTAGTGCGTTCAATTTGTACATGAGTGTGGGTTTATCCATTAGATCATAGTCGACCAGGAGCTACATCCTTAAAGAAAACTGACATTCCCTCCTCTAGCAGCTATCAGCTCTCAGTAGCTCTGCAGCTAGGGATGGGGTTTTATATGTTCCTTCCTCATCATACTGGAGTGTTGGCAGGTTTGATCATGGACAGGCCTTATGCAGGCAACCACAGCTATTGTGAGTTCATGATTCCAATTGTTCTGTCATTTCCAGAAGACAGTTTAAATCTAATCCTCTCTGACTGACTCTTATAGTCTTTTTGTTCTTTCTTTTCCAATGGTCCCTTCTTCTTTTGGTGGGGGTTGTAATATAAATAACTCATTTATAGCTGAGCACTTTACTGATGTGTTTTTCCTGCACTTTGAACAATTGTGAGTCTCTCTATTGGCCATCCCTTCCCTGATGAGGACTGAGAGCTGCACTGACCTAAGGGTAGCCTATTTAAGTGAATGTTCTGCCACTGAGTCACATCCCAGCCCCAGAAGGCCCATTTTGAAGGTACTTTGATACTATTAGCAAAATAATAATAGCATTCCCTCCTTTCTATGGTCAGGTTTAAAGGACAGTGCAGGCATGAGTTTTCTGTGGAGTAGACCTTAAAACACACAGAAAGTGATAGGTTATGCTCATAAAATTTATACCACTACTGAACTCATGGGAATGTCTTGACAGCCTGGTTGTTAGGTGAGGCACTAAGGTTGACAAGTGGAAAGAGTTTTGATGACTTTTGTTTCCCAGCAGCCTACACAGCACCTTCTGGTACTATGAAACCTAGCCATCAAAAAGATGATAGTAGGTTGGTAACATATTGATTTCTTCATGTCCTATGACTAAAGTGTGTGTGATGTCTTTAGCAATAGTGTCTTACCATCAAATTGCAAACTCTAGTGTTGTGATTTCTTATTTGTGGCCATTCATTCAACTTTTGTGGGGTTATATGTATGTTTATATTCTAACTAGAGTAGAATCTTGATGGCATATAAACCATTTGGTTTCTTTAAAATGGTAATTTCCTAGCTCATTAGGTATTTATATAATAAAATGAACAGAGCTGTTGTGGGTACATGGTGATAATCTCAGCACTGAAAAGTCTAAGGCAGGAAGATCACTAGAGTTCAAAATTCAAGACCACTCTACAACATTCCAAGGCTTCATCTCAAAAGGAAAAACATGAACGATCACTGTTTTCTTTTCATGTGAGTAGTGGAGGAGGAAACAAATCTTGTATTCAATGACATAGTTTATAAAAAGGGGGTAGCTTTGGTCGACATAGACGGCAATCAATAAATGCAGTTTTGTTTGCTCATGTTCTCCAAGTATCTGGAGTGAGGAAAAGACATGTCAGAGGCTAACATTTGAATGGGAAACTCAGAACTCCTCATTCTCTGACAGTGAGACATCTCTGGGAAGCAGAAAATGCAGCACTTAAAACTCTGTGCCTTTATTCTTTTGGTGAAACATATATTGTTCTTGAAAGGATTCTGTTTTTTTTTTCTCCCATTTTAATTTGGTCTAGTGATGGAGACACAGACAGAGGTGAGATTTTATTATTTCAGAGACCTGCAAAATTCTCAGCAGGCAAACACATCTTTAACCAGATCACCATATATCGTGTGGTTTTATCTACTCCACCACCACTCACCTGTACTTTTTACATTTATAATTTACCATCCTTAAATAAGTCTGTTTCCCATACTTATTTCCTGACCTGCTTTCACCGTCTGGTGATGTAGTGTTTTTTTCTGTCCTAGAAATACTATTGCCATACACTAATACAATAAAGAAGCAGTAAATAGTCTTTGTATTTTGTTTTTAAATTGGGTGGGAATAAACGATTTTTAGTACTGTAGCAAACCTTTGCCTCTGCTACAGGTATTTATATGAACTCACTAGGTAGGGAACTAAATATCTATTTGGTGTCACCTAGATTCAGGAAATAGGAGGCAATGATAATGAAAAAGAAAACAGATAGAAATTTTGTCATCCCTTCTCTCAGAGTTTTTAGAGGTGTTTAGTGGAGGCCTTCCTTCATCCAAATATCGTTTTCTTGGTATGGTGGTTATATTTTCCATTCATCTTCCTTCATTATTTAGTGAAATCCTCCTGATGCACAGTAAAGCCAGTGGTGCAAATACTTTTGTCATTCTATGTTTTATTTTTTGAGACATGATCTTTCCCCCTATATTATACTAGCCTCAAATTTACAATCCCCTTCCTTTCGCCTCTAGATTATGGGACTATATTACCATGCCCTGTTGGAATATCTCTAATGTGGTTAGTAGAAGTATTTTAATTGTAAGATTGGGCATGTATGTTTCTCGTAGGAGGTTAGTGTGCAATGGGCCTAGAAAGATGATGGATGAGAGGGCATGTATTAGGATGATGTTGGTGTATTCTGCTATAAAGAATAATGTGATTGGACTGGTGGCATATTCTACATTAAATCTTGAAACTAGTTCGGATTCTCCTTCTGTTAAGTCAAATGGAGCCTAATTTCTATTCAACCACCTAAACAATCCACTCTTTTCTTCTGTTCCTTTTTTTTTTTGGAGGGGGGGTCTGTTTCCAGAAATCCTCTAGCTGTGTAACCTCAAGGGTTTAACACACACACACACACACTCACACACACACACACACACACACACACACACACACACACACACGCATACACACATAAATGGAAATTTTATGGAGTTCATGTATAGGCTCTGGAATGATATTTAACTCTGAATCCTTATCTGGATATCTCTGAGCTGTATGACTTTGACAAGTTTAAAGCAGCACAAATATAAGCATATAAACATAAACATTTAGAAGGCACTTTGACATTATGACCATTTAGCATAATAACATCAATAAGTTATTATTGATGTTAGGTTTCATCACCTAGGACCCCAGTGAACCAACCCAAGGGAAGAGCTAATAACGTAGATGGATACTGACTGAAGGAGAGCCACTTTTCTTGGGGTGTTGAAAGGCAGTATTTGATAGATTCACTATACTGCAGTAGAGGACACCACACACACATGTATTTGGGTGGCATTAATTAGATTTAGTTAGGTTATTAAAAAAGACATGAACCTGGGGGGAAAATGAGATTTTAAGGAGAACTGGAGGGAAGGAGTACAGAGTGGATATGACTAAGATACATTATTAAACATATAAAAATTTAAAAAATCAGAGGAAAATACTTTTATGTGTAATAGTGTTATGCCTTTAAATTCTTTCTGCCATCATATGCATGAGGGTTTTTTGTAGTTTTGTAGATTAAGCAATAGAATCAGATGGAATAGAAAGTAGGTATTATGTATCAAGAATTAAATAATACCATAGAACTTAATGAATTATTGAAGAAGGAGATTTCATGTTTTTAGATCTCAACCCTGACATTACTATAGTGATATTAGTGTAGAAAAGCAGAAATAAGCATATAAAATTTTTATTTTAAACATGTTAAAAATCACTAGATTGAAGTTATAAGTCAAAATAGCATATATATATATATATATATCTTGGGTCTGTATTTACCATTCTTCCTGGTAAGAAGTGGGAAATGAGGCCAAGGCCATAAAGCCTCCTGCAGCACATATCACTTTAATATACACTAGAAAAAGTCCCTCCTCTGAACAGATGCTGCTGGATTGATGGAGCACGGAGCCACTTTCCTATTTGTCCAGGTACCTTTTGACATGGCCAGTTTATTCAACTGTTCCAGATTAAATTCTAGGAAACAGTTAAAAGTAATTTCTAGCTATCTATTCTTCAACCACCTCAGAGACCTGAGAGGAATAAATATATCTGATTATATAGGAAGTGCAGGGCCTGCATCTTCCAAAACTAAGAAATGACATACCAGTGGCTGCCTGGACAGTTCCCATTTTCTCTCCATACATTACAGCATCAATCTTCATCCATTTGGCCCCGTTTCTCTGACAGACATTGATTGTAGAGCAGGAATTATGAAGGACTTACCTACCCTGTCTTGGCAGAGCTAGGCTGTCGACTTACCTGCTTCCAAGTTTTGTCCTTTTTGGACAGAAGTCTGTCTACAGTTGAAACAAGGGGTTTTTCTTGCCACGAGAAAGGCTTACCACCAATTCAATCATCTCCCACTGGAGATTCTTCAATGCTCATCTTCTACTTGGAGTAGAATAGGGGGTGCTGTCAGGAGCTGACATGTCTCGATATCAAAAAATCTTAAGTTAAGAAAACATCTTTGAATGCCATATTCTGCAGATCTCTTGAGGTTTTTGAAGATGCCCTATCTATCTCTTACATTTATATAAGCAAATTTTGCTTGTCTCTTAGCAACTTGATTTCTGAGTAGCTTAGAAAATAATTGTGATAGACTGTCATAGTAACTAAAAAAATGACACGTTTGCATGACTGTCTCATAGCTAAATTTTGAGTTGTTTAGGAATCAAGAGGGTGTTCTGGATCTAAGAAGATATTTTTAAAATTGTGAGGCAAGTTAGTATGAAAGCTGAGTTAGATATAGAACTTTAAACTCATGGAGATGGTTAGATAGTAGAATGTTAAAGTCAGGTGCCAAATACATATTGACTGGACATTGGGAATGTATGCTAAACCATATAACTCATAATTGTGACCTATTTATTTCTGTTGTTTTGTATTGTATTTATAGTTATAAGAAAAAGAACCATTTGTTGGACTGAAAGGGAGAGCTGTTGGGGGGAAAAAGTAATACCTTAAACTAAAAAAAAAAAGGGAAGAGGATGGGAGGTTGAGGGGGAGGAGGGTGGAAAGGTAGGACTGGAGGGGAGAGTAGGGAGGGGATTGTGATTGAGATGTAACTTGAAGAAATAAAAAATAAATTATTATAAAAAAGTAATTTCTAGGTAAACATCACTATGCAAGAGTTGATGCGATCCAGAGCAGGTCCTGGTACTGACATAATGCATGTTATAGGAGTCTCAGTACAGAAAGGAATGGAAGCTAACTGTTAAACATTGAAGTAAGTTGTTTTTGTCACAGATAACTATCATTCTGTTCCAGGTAATTACCCAAGCATTTGGAACTATCATTCTTCTTATGTGTATGGAGAGAAATTTGGGACTGTCCAGGCAGCCAGTTGTCTGTCATGCCTTAGTTTTGGAAGATGCTGGCTCTACACTTCCTGTATGATCAGATACATTTATCCTTTTCAGGTCTCTGATGTAGTTGAATACTAGATAGTTATAGTCTCACAGTTAAATTTTAAGTTATTTAGGAATTAAAAGTATGTTCTAGGTCTAAGAAGATGTTTTTAAGTTGGTAATGCAAGTTAGGATGGAAATTGAATTAGGTATAGAACTGTAAACTCATGGAGATAGATAGATAATAGAATATTAATATCACTTGCCAAATACATATGGACTGCACATTGGGAATGTATGTCTTACCTTATAATTTTCATAATTGTGGCCTAATTATTCAAAAAAAGAATTATGAGTTCTGGCAGAAAGGGGAGAGGGTGGGAGGGTAGGGCTGGGAGGGGTGGAGAGAGGGGACTGTGATGGAGATGTCACTTGAAGTAATAAATAAACATTAAAAAAGAAAGAAAGCTCAATTTAGAAATGTTGATTTCTTTTGTCTCAAATCAAGAGATGCTTAAAATATCCTAAATTGTCCATGTCAGTACACAAGTTATTTTTTCCATTGGATCATCTTTTTCTTTAATCATTAAATATTTATTTTATATATATGGGTGTTTTTTTCCTCCAGATTTTTCTGTGTACCATGTTTGGTCAGTGTCCTCAGAGGCTAGAAGAGGGTGTCAGATTCTTTGGAACTGAAGTTATAGGTAATGTTACTCATTACATGGGTGCTGGGATCTAAACCTGGGTCCTCTGCAGGAAGAGCAATTGTACTTAGCTGCTGAACTATCTCTCTAGTCCCAATGTTGTCGTTGAAGAAAACTTCAAGAAGTAACTGATATAGAAGACATGCTATTTTAAAATAGTAAAATGTATAAAGGAGCACTTTACAATTAATTTTGGTGGTTATATGTTCATTCTTAGGCTCAGTGTGGTGTTTCCAGACCTGGCTTGTTATCATAGTGATTGCAGGTTCTTTGAAACATGCAGATGCCCTGTGTCCCTCCTATAAGATTCTGAGGAATAGGATACACTCTCAACATAATTACTTGAAGTATTTTGTTTCACATATAAAATAAGATTGAAAAAAGAAAATGTCAACAAATGAACAGATCTCCCCAGAAAAATAGGCAAAGGTTGTTTTCATGCTGTCAAGAATAAACTAGTGAAGAATGTATATAAATATACCAATTGATACTGAAAAATATATGTCTAAGGTGGTTTTGTCATGAATAAAAATTATCCTTGTATTTTGCCTATAAGAAGTATGAAAAGTTGTATCAGACAATAGGGTACTCCAAGCAGAAGAAATGTTCACAGATGGTTATGAGAGGAGAGCTTTCACGACATTCTACATGGAGGAAATTGCTCTTTCTAGAGTTGACAGCCTTGGGTGACTCCTGGGAAGAAGAATAAAGCTAGAGGTGCAAATTTTCAAGACAATGTTCTGTTTTCCATTCTTCAGAGTTAGAACCTGAGTAAAATATCCAGTTCATCCTAGTTCTAAAAATATCATTGAATCATGAAAGGATGATAAATTTATCAATGGAATAAAAGTAAGTACAAGTCTCAGACAAAAGTTTGGTGATAAGATTTTGAACAGTTTAAAATTTTACTTCATGGATTCCATTTGGGAAACAAATGATTCCGTTTGAAAGAATTACTTCTTGCTGTTTTATACACGGAAAAGCTATAGGGTGTAGAATATTGGGCTGAATATTAGACATAAAAGGAGTCATTTGAGGTCAAAGTCTCTATCTCCAAGTATGAATTATTTTCTTCTTTTGTAGTTCAGTACTAATTTCAATGATTGACTATCCTTGCATGTTCTGTTAATTAACAGTGTAAATGAGGCATATATATATATATATATATATATATGTGTGTGTGTGTATATATATATGTATCAATGAAGGGAGCACATGAAGTCTTTTTTGCATCAGTAGAAAAAAAATTTCTATAGCTTGTTACCCTTAATTGGCACTTGCTGAGCTAAAAGCAATTGTAGAGATGTTTTACAACAAGAGTTGAATACAAAAATTCATTGAGCTCATTCATATGTATACAGGCAGAGCTGCAGAGTATTATCTAGAATACGAATACAAACAAATGTGGTACCTGAACTCCTGTGATTTGGACCGGAGGCATTTTTTTTTCTTGGTCTCAGAGCTTTTCTTGTTACATTTGTTCAAGAAAAGAGATCTGTGCATGCGGTGTAGAGAGATTCGAGATACTGGGAGTTACACATTGTTTTACAGGTATTAGTTGAGGGCTTGTTGTCTGAAAGTGTGACAACAGAGTTCATACATGACTATATACCCATGTTGCGGAAGCAGCTTTCAAAATTATCTAGAGTGCAGAAGGACAGATAATATTAAAGATATAATATTCAGGACAATGGGGTAATAAGAGGAAGTAATAAGCAAATAATATGTATTCAATTCCTTAAGAAGTTCTTGGATGTTATGTGATTTCTTTCTTTTTTCTTTTTTTATGTTTATTTATTACTTCAGGTTACATCTCCATCATAGTACCCTCTTTCCTGCCCTCCCAGTCCCACCCTCCATACCCTATCCCTTCCAACTCACTCTCCCAGAGTGGAATGTCCCTACATATTAGTCCCCCACCAGTTCAGCAGTCATATGAGAGCCAAGAGCCTCCTCATACACTGGGGGCCTACAAGGCAGCAACACTAGGGCAAAGTGTCTTATGGACAGGTAAAAGAGTCTATATTCCTGTTCCCTTTGGTGCATTGGCTGTAGCATAGTTATGCTATACTATATGGCTAAAATCTGATTATAAGTGAATAGATGCCATGTGCATCCTTCTGAGTCAGGGTTAGCTTACTCAGCATGAGCTTCTCTAGTTCCATCCACTTGGCTGCAAATTGCATGATTTCTTTGTTTCTGATGACTGAGTAGTATTCCATTATGCAGATGTACCACAGTTTTTTTTTTTTTTTTTACCCATTCCTCAGTTGAGAGCCATCTGGGTTGTTTCCAGTTTGTAGCTATTACAAATAAGGCTGCTATGAACATAGATGAGGAAACTTCCTTGTCGTTTGGTGAGATATCTTTTGGATGTATGCCCAGAAGTGGTATGGCTGGGTCTTGAGGTAGAGCTATTTCAAGTTTTCTAAGATATCTCCAGACAGATGTCCATAGTGGTTATACAAGTTTGCACTCCACCAGCAATGGAATAGTGTTCCTGTTTTTCTGCAACCTTGCCAGCATGTGCTGTCATTTGAGTTTTTGATCTTAGTCATTCTGACACGTGTGAGATGGAATCTCAGAGTCGTCTTGAGTTGCATTTCTCTGATGATTAAGGACCCTCAGCATTTCTTCAAGTGTCTCTCAGCCATTAGAGAATCCTCATTTGTGAATTCTCTGTTTAGCTCTGTACCCCATTTTTTGATTGGATTATTTGGTTTCTTGGCATTCAATTTCTTGAGTTCTTATGTGATTTCTATGATTACTTTTTGCCTTAGTCTATTTCATGTTGCATTAATAGAATATCGCAGACTGGGTAAGTTATAAAGAAATGAAATTTCTTTCATTATGGTTCTGTTTGGGAAGCTGATGAAGCCATGAGTGAATATGTAGAGTATATGATTTCCTTCTTTATTTCTTCCCTGACCAAGTAGTCATTGAGTAGAGAGTTTCATGAATGTTCAGTTTCCATGAATATGTAGGCTTTTTGTTATTTATGTTGTTGTTGAAGTCCAGCTTTAATCCATGGTTATCTGATAAAATACAAGAGGTTATATCAATTTTCATGTATCAATTGAGGCTTGCTTTGTATCTGACTATATGGTCAATTTTGAAGAACGTTCCATGTGGTGCTGAGAACAAGGTATATTCTTTTGTGTTTAGGTGAAACGTTCTGTGGATATCTGTTAGGTCTATTTGATTCATGGCTTCTGATAGTCTCATTATGTCTCTGTTTGGTTTCTGTCTCACTCTGTACCAAGTGAGTGGGATATGGAGAGACTGGATGGGAGGTTGAGACTGCGAGGGGGGAAGAAAGGGGGATTGCAACTGGAATGTAAAATAAACAAATACATTTTAAAAAATCCTGCAACAATTCATGTGTTTGTCCCCAGTTGTTAGTGCTGAGACATGATTTTGCCATAGTGGTGCAAATCACATCAAATGATGCTCTGTTTCAACACAGGCCTAGAAAAAAAAAGTCAAGAAATCATGGATGGATCCTCTGGAATCATGAGCCACAATGCACTTTTGCTTCTGTACATTGTTTTTTATCAGGAGTTTGGTCATTATGATGGAATAATGACTGGCAGAAACAACAACTTAGGCCTTCTAAGAGGTTGATTTGTACATTGATAATATGCTTTTAATGGTAGAAATTGAATACATATTGATACAAATATATATATTTATATATAAAATATATATCTCTTCTTTTTTTCTATTATTGTTGAGCCACAGCTGAGATTCTTACAGGAATAGTTCTCTGAGTTAATCTGAATAATATAGTATTATTCTGGATGACAGCAAGCTGATAAGTACCTGTAAGTCCTACTTTCCTCAAAGTTTCCTTTAGCTTGATAACTAATAGTGACTAGTTACCATATATGATAATAAGATAAATGTTAGTTATTGTTTCATCATTTTTCTTTCCTGCAAAAGTTTCTGTCCATCCTGTGGTACTGCATTTTGAATCTAAGGACTAGCATATGTTAGTCAGGCATTCTACCATTTAGTTACAGCCCCATCCCTCTTTATACTCTTTGTTTGGTGACAATGTTGCACTACATTGTTTGAACTAGCTTTGACTTTACTCTGTAGTCCAGAAAGACGTGGAACTTTTTATCCAACTGTCTCAGGACCTGATGTAATTGGCATTATAGATTTATACCACCAGTCCTGGCTTACCTTCCTTCCTTTCTTCCTTCCTTCCTTCCTTCCTTCCTCCCTCCCTCCCTCCCTCCCTCCCTTCCTTCCTTCCTTCCTTCCTTCCTTCTTTACTTCCTCCTCTCTTTCTTTCTCCCTCCCTTCATCCCTCCCCTACCCCTTTTCCTTCTTTCCTTCCTTCCAACTCTCTCACTCTCTGCTCTCCTCTATTCTACATTTTATCCCTCCCTCAGTCTGTACCTCTATCTTCTTATACCATTTTGTCCTTTCTTTCTGTCCCACTTTGTGAGAAGATTTGCTTTAAAAAAAATGGACCACACAAGCCTACCTCGACATGTAAAATGTATGAAGTTTTGGCTTCCTTGCACAAGGAAATTTTATAATGTTTATGAGTTTCACATGGTTGTTACATTATATAAAATTTCACATTTGTGATATGTTTTTAAAAAATCAAAGCTGAGATTTCTTAGTCCGTGGATCCTTAAATTCTCACAATCAACTAGATATTTCTCAAATTCTAACTCAAGAAAATTTATCATAATTATTTGTGCCTTTATGATTAGTAATAAAAGATTCTCCAGCCTCATATAAGACTGACTTAATCAAAACTTCTTGGTTTAATGGCTAAAGCTCCATATAAATAGATTTCCCAAAACAACTTATGTAAACAGTTAAGTTTGCAATGTAATAATTTGTTTGCTATAAGAACATATATATATATATGCATGTAATAAATATGCTATATTAATATATATGTTCTCACAGCAGACAAATTATATAGATATAGATGCTTTATTTATAAGTGTGGCTGTGTGTGTTTTGTGTTGAGCTCTGTACTTCTGCTGGCAGAATTGGTTTTCCAACAAAAATATCTTTCCAAGTAGAGGAGCTGAATGAAAAAAAAATATATAGTTCCTGATTGATAGCCAGACCCCTGTAGTGTTTTGAACCTTTAAAGGAGTGAAGCCTGGTGGCTGATTTCTAGTTGAAAGAGGCTAAATGCTCTCTCTCCTGGAGTTCAGGGTACCAGCTGCTTCCAGAGCTGGCAAAGGAGAGAGATCCTTAAGGCAGAGGAGTTTCAATTTGCATGCGATGTGCTAAGCAATCCTCCCATTAACTGACTGTTGCTCCTGTTGATGACTACCTTAGGGAGGAGATGGGGGTTGTGAACTTTGAAGTGGATTATTAATTATTCATATCTCCTTCGCCTGGATGGAGGTAACCTGCATCTCCGGAGCCAGGCCCAGAATTCATTATCTTCCTGCCCATGTTTGCAATAAAAATAACACTGAATATTAATCCTTTCACCTTCATTCTTAACTCCCTCTTCCTCCTCCTCCATTATCAAGATAGATTATGCAAAATCCTGCTTCCTCCTTAATTCTCTTCATCCCTACATCATTTAATGTTTACTCAACTATTTGGAAGTCCATTAAACTTAGAATTAGGTTCAAGGGCTAGCAGCTGACTTAAAAGCTCCCAGAATGGAGGCTTTCCCTATTCAGGTTTTTATTTTATTATATATGTTTTTTACATTTGTGATAATCATATCATGGTTTAGAGAGTTGTCATCTGCCCTGTTTTCATTTTTCTAGTTTGAATACTTGAGTTTTGCAGATTCTTTTTCTTTAGGTGTGTGTTTCATCAGTTCTCCTTTAAAAAGAGTCATTCTCTTATCAAGTGTGTGTACACTCTATATCTTTATTAGATATTAGTTCAAAACCATGTTCTCCCATTATTTTAATTTTCATATAACTCCTTTAACAATAGTTTTGAGAAAACATAAATTAAGAATTTATGCTTTTTTTCTTTCAAAAATCATGTGTTCCATCTCATTTTTTGTATTGTTCTTTTTACTTTTTTATTTTTTTCGCAATTCAGATCAATTTCTGAATGAGTTTCAGCACTGTCATTTTCTATTGAAGTTATTTTAAGCAAATCTCTTTCTCTCCCTCTCCCCCATTTCCCTCTCTCTCTGTGTATATGCATGTGTATATATATGTTTGTGTGTGTGAAGTGGGGCCATTGGCCAGAGACATTTCTCTCCACCTCACTTTTTTTTTTTTTTACAATGAGACTGTAGCTCTCTAATTATACTATATTATCTATCCACCAAACCTTAAGTATTGTCCTTGCTCCTTTTCTCAGTGCTTGAATGATACATGTGCGCTACCATGTCTGGTTTGGGGATAACATGCTTATGCTGTTACCACTTTATCTGCAAAATCCTCAGTTCTATGTTTTCCAGGTAGTTGTCTATAAAGAAGAAACAACAATTTTATCTTTTATATTCCTTTTTTTTTTGTCATAAGACAATAAGAAATTGGTTAGCCAGTGGGAAAGGGGCCTACCCAAGACCATGATGGTGTTTCTCAAGAAGTTTAAGCTGCACTGAGAATAAATACATCCATAACATTTTTGTCTGTCTG
Source organism: Lophiomys imhausi (assembly GCA_907164525.1). Classification (NCBI taxonomy): domain Eukaryota; kingdom Metazoa; phylum Chordata; class Mammalia; order Rodentia; family Muridae; genus Lophiomys; species Lophiomys imhausi. The sequence goes on along the minus strand of CAJQZJ010032499.1, from coordinate 1,731,049 downwards.
CTTCCTGAGAGTAGATGTGATATGTGCAGCCACTCACGTGTCACAGTGTATTGTGCCCCTTGATCTGAGAGCCAAAATAAACGCTTTCATTCCTTAAATACTTTTTGTTAATTTTTAGTCAAAGAATGAGGAAAGTTAACTAATAGGAAAATCCCCAATATTTATACCTCAGTCTCAGTCTTTTAACCTCCAGAGCTCTGAAGAAAACATTTTTGCTGTTTAATACATCTATGACAATCTGTCATAGATGGTGACACTGATTAAGTTAATTATAATTTAAAATTTTCATTCATGGCGTTTTTATCAAAATCAGTTGTCTTCTATTTTCATCGTTCCAACCAAAATATTTCTTCTATTTATCTTCTAGATAGGTTGCAATCTGATCAAGTTGTCAATAATAACCATTATATGAAAATAATTTTGGTCTTAAAAAATACTTAAATCTATTCATTTATAAAGCAAGACTTAAGATTCTAAATGAATTCCCTGGTATTCTGTTTTAGAGATTGTATCATATACCTCATGTCTATTTAAGGGAAGAATTATACTAAATCTATTAGTTGTTTAGAAAACTGCTGGGTCTGTTATTATCCTAGATATGACTGTTGAACAGTAAACAGTTCCTATTTTAAAACCTTTCACTTTTATAACTGTTTATGACAGAGTCACTATATCTTGCCACTGATTCAACACAAGTCAAAAATTCACTTATACCCACACTGTAATATGTTTTCTCTCCCACTTGGTTTATAAACTTAGCCTTTATATTTTGAGAGCTGGAGATTCAATACAGACTTGAGACATAAATGATGATATTGTCTGTTATTCTATTTCTTCTGGAAAGAGACAGATCAAACAAGGATTAGAAGCAAGAACTGTGTGAAAGGAAATAAAAAAGAATAATCCTCAATGGAAATACACTCAAAAGTTCAGGAATTCACTCTGTTGTTTTCTACAAATGTATCCTTTATTTGTGTTTATCTAAGAATATTAGCTGAGATATTTCCCTGAATAGCTTAATTCTTTTTCCCAATTGTATTATATCTCTAAGTAGACTATTTATTAATATCAGGACTTCTGTCTCATAGAGTAATACAGCTATAGACAAGAATTTGAGCACAATGATATGAGAAGTAGTATAATATGATAAGTAATAATGATATTATTTTTTTATCATTCCTGCTGCACCTAAAAAATCATAATAAACTACCCATTATTTTTCAATTTAATATGTGAAAAATAAAGCCTTGTTAAGATGCTAATTAGATTTTGATTTGATTAGGTTAGAGAAACACATAGTTTCTCTAGTGTATAGTTCATCAAAAAGAGCAGGTCCTATAAACCAGGAAAACCTGAACTGAAGTCTTACTGGAATCTAGCCCTAGAGAGAAAATGTAAGTCACACTAACGGAACAGAAGAAAACAACTCTAGGCTTCTTGACAGGAAGCTACCAACCAATATAAGTGTTCAGTTAGAAATCTTTTCTGGTGTCGGGTATGCCCTGCTTGGGATTTTTCTGGATCAGAAACATTATGAAGCCCTGTAAGTGAAGATGTGTAAGGATAGGGAAGTCTTTGGAACAATCTTTGTAGACAGAGGATTTTGATGTGTTAGCACTTAAGCCAGAATTACAGGATTGACAACTATCTAATGCTGAGACTAGGTAATGAGGCCAGAAACAATAGTCTTTCTATGGAATAAATAGGAAAATCATTGGGGATTCCTCCCTACATTTCTGTGACAATGAATGCTTGCAGAGAGGGGAGACCAGTCACCACTACTGAACAGTTAGCTTTTCTGAGGGAAGTATTGGTGTGTAAAGATGTTTTTCTTGTTTAAACACTGATTATGATTTCTTTCTTGATATTTAATAGAGAACTCTTTTGTAATCCCCTTCCTGTCACAAATACTATCCAAAAATTTTGGGAGGGAAAGCAAGATCTTCATGAATTAGTAGAAAGTTGAGATAAGGCATGTTGAAAGCTTCAATTTTCATTTCCTACTTACAACTTTTTTCTTTTCTTTTTTTTAAAACAACATTCCCATATTAAATCAGTTACTAAATGTGCCCAGGTATTGAATTAAGATTTTTCTGACTGCTAGGCAATTTTTCTGATCCTCTGAGATGAACTTTTTTGTGTAGGACCTTTCCTGTAGAGACCTAATCAAGTATCTACTCACTCCAGACAGTGAACTGAAGACAGACTAAAGTCCTCCTTAGCAGAGAAGCTTGTTCTTGCATTACATGGTGATTGATACAGAAAATCACACCTAGTCAATGGGCAGAGAATAAGAGATGTGTAGTGGTTGGCTGGAAATGGCTCTTGAAGGCTCAAGGATCATTGTGGGAGTGGGAAATATACAGAGATTGTAAAAGCTCGATGCAGTAGATTTCCACAGTGAAAAATCATTTATTGGATGTGGCAAGGCCATTACAAACATGAACTCACAGCACCTATGATGGCATACAAAAGACCTCCTCAAGATTGAGCCAGTCCAACCCATGTATGGATAGGAGAGGGTCTCATGGATTGCTAGTTTCCCATCTGTGCAGCTAGTGGCAATTGATGACTGCTGAGGGAGAGAGGCTAGTTTCTTTTTTCCACATACATTCCAGGTTTACTCAGTTTCCAAATCATAGAAATGCTACTGTGAGTCTTGAAGGACACAGCAGGAATTGTGTTTTCTTATTAATTAGTTGGTACAGAATTTTAAAGAGTAACAGTGTTATATAAAAAATCTCGCTATTCAACATATTAATATTGAGTTCATGTATACTTATGGAGCTGGTAAGCCTGTCTTAATCTTAACAGGCTGAATTTACTGGCTGGGTATGTACCCTGTTTCTTTGAAATTCTTACTGCCTTGCTATTAAAACACACACACACACACACACACACACACACACACACACACACACACACCCCACAATACTTCATTGAAACAATACTAAATCATTGGCATAGTTACAACAAAAATGACATGCTATATAAAATTTTGATTACTTTCATTTAAAATTTAAAATATTTCTTTACTGCCATGCATAGTGGTACACGTCTTTAATCCCAGCACAGAGGAGACAGAGGCAGGTGGATCTCTGTTAGTTCGAGGCCAGTCTGGTCTACAAAGACAGTCCAGGACAGCCAGGGCTACGCAGATAAACCCTATCCTGAAAAACCAAAATCTATTTTTCTTTACCATTCTAACTATTTTAATTATATTTCATAATTTGAGAACATTTTCCATCTTTTCAAAACCAAAGTAATTAAAAGGTGAGAAATAGTAACTTAATTACCTACTTCAGTATTAGAAGTTGAATGCTTAATGGATATAAGTGACTTTTATTACTTTTAATAAAGGTTTCTAAATTTCCCTTTGAATCATCAATAAAAACATGCAAGGTGTATATCTTAAATATGAGTATACACAACTAAAACTTAGAAGCATAAAATTTAAGAATGTAAAAAACCTTTGCTTATTTCTAAATGTTTTATTAATTTTTTTCTGCCAATAATGGAAACTTTTTTGATATGAATTAACCTTCAACTTGTTAACAAGATTTATTTTTAGTAGGACACTCACTTCCATTATGTTTTATGATCCAATTGCATTGATTGGAAGGGATCAATAACATTCATATCAAAGAAAGCATTTTTATCTAATAAGTTAAGTAATTTACTTTGGTGAATAATTAAATCTATAGACATTAAGGGGTGAAAATAAGAGAAATATTTATAAAATGCAATAAAGTCCATTCAATTAAGTTTCCACTTGCTTACTGATTCAGTATTTATTATTCTGCTCAGTTGCTGGGCTAAGGAAACATTCAGGAAAATAGTTCTATGAACTCCTTGTTAAAGAAACTTACTTAATGGACTTCACTTCATATTGATTCAATTTGTTCTCATTTCATATACTGCAATTGTTTCAGTTGAATGATAAACCATTTCAAAATGATGAGCCCCCATTTGACATAAGAGGAGACAATCATCAATGTGAAAGAAACCAGTTGACAGACAAAGACTAGATTCCCTTTCTGGCTTTGGCTACATGTTACAAATACAGCATGCCTGAGAAAAGATTTTGATACATAAATGTAGGATAAAGGTCTGGAGGAATTAATGTAAATAGCCTATAAAAGATAAGAACTCATGTGTCCTAGAGCTTTTGAGCTTCTGTTTTCTCAGTTCATTAGGCAATTTTAATCTCAAGCCCCCCCCTTTTTCTTAAATTCCCTCTATTTCCTTCACAAATATTTTTCCAAAGTGCACGTCATCTCCCTTGGTCACATGACCTTGCAAATATACATACATTCTGGACTCAGATCTATGCCTCTAACACTAGCATGGCCAATTTTATTGTTACTGTCACTGGGTTATAGAATCTAGTAATTTCAGCAAACACTAATCTTGACATTGTAATGAAGGCATTTGGTAGATCAATACCCATAACTGGTTGATTTTAAGGAAAGGACTTTATTCTTGTTGACATAGATGGTTCTTATCCAATGAGATGAAAGACCTAACTAAAGAAACAGATTTTTCTGAGAAAAAATGAATTCTGTCTTCTGGATGTTGGTGAATTTTATTTAGCTTATCAAGCTTCCTGATGGGCTGTCCTGCCCAGCATTTAAAGCTTTAGGATTTCAGATGCAACTAGCTAGTTGCACACTCATTTGTAAGAAAATTAGACCTCACATCCTAATGATAGTCCAGGATATATCTGCATGGATATCTTTCATATAATCCAGAGAACACACCCCAGCTAACTCCTTGGCAATGCTCTCACACTGAGGGCTGCTATTCCTCTGCCAGGCTAATTGTCAAACAACAGAAGTTTATTCTCACTGCTTTGATGGCTGAAGAGACCTAGTTCATGAAGCCCATTTTAATTGTACTCCTGATGTTCCAGCTTCCAACATGATCCTTTATTGCTCTGTCCTCCAGAAGGGAAGAACACTGTACCCTCATGTAGGGCCAAGTGGGGAGGAAAAATAGATGAACCTATCAAACTCAGTTATAAGTCAGGGAACCTAATCTCATTCTCCAGGACTTCACTTTCATGATTTAACTGCCATTTTAAAACAATCAAACCATGGCAGCACACAAGCCAATAAACAGAGATACAACCTATGGCCCACCCTATATGAAAACCAATAAGATAGCCAAACTCACATTTGCTTATAGTGACTTTCTTATTTCTTCCCTCAGTGAAAACTTGGGGCCACATAACCCCCAGACTCCTTCCATCTATGCAAACCACTAAGATAGCCAAACTTACGTTTCCTTTCAGTGACTTACCCATTTCTTACCACATGTCAAGCTTGGGGTCATATACACCCAAACACCATCCTGGTGCTGATAGATTCCCATGTCTCAGTGATATGGAATACCCCTCCTATTGTGTTCTGAGCATATGGTAGCATTTTCAGCAGTAATCATCACATGACTATTCATACTTAAACAATAATAACCTAAGGCTTGTCATACCTAGACCACAATAACCTATGCTTTATACCAGATGGTAGTGCTCTAATGGTATATGACAGTAGCATATAATAGTATTACTTGCTTAGGTTTTAAATTTATTTTTCTTTAAGAGAATTTTATTTATTTATTTTCTTTTTTCTAAATATTTTTTCTGCAAGTTACATCTCAATCACAATCCTCTCCCTACTCCCACCTCCAGTACCACCCTCCCACTCTCAACTCCCCATCCTCTTCCCTTTTTTTTAAGTTTAAGGTATATCTTATTTCCCCCTACAGCTCCCCCTTTCAGTCCAACAAATGGCTCTTTCTCTTATAATAATAGATACAAAACAAAACAACAGAGGTAATTAGGCCACAGTTATGAGGGTTATATGGCTTAGCGTACATTCTCAATGTCCAGTCCATATGTATTTGGCACCTGACTTTAACATTCTACTATATAACTATCTCCATGAGTTTAAAGTTCTATATCTAACTCAACATTCATACTAACTTGCAACACAATTTTTAAAGCATCTTCTTAGATCTATAACACTCTCTTGACTCCTAAACAACTCAAAATTTAATTATGAGACTCTAGCTATCTATTCTTCAACCACCTCAGAAACCTGAGAGGGATAAATATATCTGATTTTATAGGAAGTACAGGGCCTGCAGTTTCCCAAACTAAGAAATGACATACCTGTGGCTGCCTGGACAGTTCCCATTTTCTCTCCATACATTACAGCATCAATCTTCAGCCATTTGTCCCCGTTTCTCTGACAGACATTGATTGTAGAGCAGGAATTATGAACGACTTACCTACCCTGTCTTGGCAGAACTAGGCTGTCGACTTACCTGCTTCCAAGTTTTGTCCTTTTTGGACAGCATTCTGTGTACAATTGGAGCAAGGGGTTTTTCCTGCCAAGAGATAGGCTTGCCACTAATTCAATCATCTCTCACCGGAGATTCTTTGATGCTCATCTTCTACTTGGAGTAGAATAGGGGGTTCTGTCAGGAGTGATATGTCTCTATATAAAAAAATCTAAAGTTACGAAAACATCTTTGAATGCCACATTCTGCAGATCTCTTGAGGTTTTTGAAGAGGCCCTATCTATCTCTTATCTTAGGATAAGCAGATGTTGCTTGTCTCTTAGCAGCTTTATTTCTGATTAGCTTAGAAAATAACTGTAATAGACTGTCATAGTACCTAACAAAATGACCAGCTTGCATAACTATTAGTTTGCATTTCTTAATTATCCTAAACAGTTTATGACAATTAGTAGTAAAAGGCCGAAACATCACATTTCATTTTTTTTTTCCTTTACCTCCTATCCCTTCCATCCCATTTCTCTGGGGTGGGGTGTCCTTATATAACAGTCCTTCATCTCAGTTCAGAGCTCGTATGAGGGCAAAGAGCCTCCTCATTCACTGGGGTTTACGAGACAGTACCACCAGTGAAAAGTGTCTCATTGCCCAGGAGAGAGAACTAAAAAACAAACAAACAAATAAGCAGACAAACAGATAAAAAAGAATAAAAAAATAGAAAAAAAGTAGAAAAAATAAAATAAAATAAAATAAAAAATAAAAAGTCTAGGTCCATGTTCACTTTGGTGTGTTAGTTGTAGTATCGATATCCTCTACAATATAGCTAAAATCCTACTAAAAGTGAATAGATGCCATATGCATCCTTTTGAGTCTGGGTTAGCTCACTCAGGATGAGCTTTTCTAGTTCCATCCATTTGGCTGCAAATTGCATGATTTCTTTGTTCCTGATAGCTGAATAACATGCCATTGTGTAGATGCACCACAGTTTTTTAACCCATTCTTGGTTGAGGGACATCTAGGTTGTTTGCAGTTTCTAGCTATTACAAATAAGGCTGTTATGAACATAGATGAGGAAACTTCCTTATGATTCCGTGAAGAGACATTTGGGTATGTACCAAGAAGTGGTATGGCTGGGTCCTGAGGCAAAGCTATTCCAAGTTTTCTACGATAACGTGGACATCCAGTTGGACCAGCACCATTTGTTGAAGATGCTGTCCTTCTTCCATTGTGCCATTTTGGCTTCTTTGTCAAAAATTAGGTTGCCATAATTGTGTGGGTCTATTTCTGGATCTTCAATTGATTCCATTGATCTACTGGTCTGTTTCTATACCAATACCATGCTGTTTTTACAACTATTGCTCTGTAGTACAGCTTGAAATATGGGATGATGATACCTCCAGATGCTTTTTTATTGTACAGTATTGATTTAGCTATTCTGGGCTTTTTGTTGTTCCATATGAAGTTGAGAATAGCTCTTTCCAAGTCTATAAAAATTTGTGTTGGTATTTTGAAAGGAATTGCATTGAATCTATATAATGCTTTTGGTAGAATAGCCATTTTTATTATGTTGATCCTACCTATCCATGAGCATGGGAGATCTTTCCATCTTCTAAAGGCCTCTTCCATTTCTTTCTTCAAGGTCTTGAAGTTCTTGTTGTACAGGTCCTTTACTTGCTTGGTTAGAGTTACCCCCAGGTATTTTATGTTGTTTGCTGCTATTGTGAAGGGGGTTGTTTCCCTTATTTCTTTCTCAGCCCATTTGTTTGTTGTATAAAGAAGGGCTTCTGATTTTTTTGAATTAATTTTGTATCCAGCCACTTTGCTGAAGGTGTTTATCAGCTGTAAGAGTTCTCTGGTGGAATTTTTGGGGTCACTTATGTATACTATCATATCATCTGCAAATAGGGATAATTTGACTTCTTCGTTTCCAATATTTATCCCCTTGATCTCCTTTAGGTGTCTTATTGCTCTAGCAAGAACTTCAAGTACTATATTGAAGAGATATGGTGTAAGTGGACATCCTTGTCTTGTCCCTGAGTTTAGAGGAAATGCTTCAAGTTTCTCTCCATTTAATTTGATGTTGGCCACTGGCCTGCTGTATATTGCCTTTATTATTTCTAGGTATGGTCCTTGTATGCCCGTTCTCTCCAGAACTTTTAGCATGAAGGAGTGTTGGATTTGTCAAATGCTTTTTCTGCATCTAGCGCGATTATCATGTGCTTTTTTTCTTTCATCTTGTTTATATGGTGAATGACGTTGATAGACTTTCGTATGTTGAACTATCCGTGCATTCCAGGGATGAAGCCTACTTGATCATGGTGTATGTTACTTTTGATGTGTTCTTGAATTCGTTTTGCTAGTATTTTATTAAGTATTTTTGCGTCTATGTTCATGAGGGAGATTGGTCTGAAGTTTTCTTTCTTTGTTGGATCTTTGTGTGGTTTAGGAATCCGGGTGACTGTGGCCTCATAGAATGAGTTTGGCAGTGCTCTTTCTGATTGTATTTGGTTAAATGCGTTTGAAGAGTATTGGTGTTAGCTCCTCTTTGAAGGTCCGGTAGAATTCCATGCTAAAGCCATCTGGTCCTGGGATTTTTTTGGTTGGGAGGCTTTTAATGACTGTTTCTATCTTCTTTGTGATTATAAGACTGTTTAAAAGCTGTGCATAAAAGGACTGAACACCAGATGATCCCATTAACATGCTTAACCATTTTTCCACTCTTATTTGGGTCTCAAACAAGTTTCCTACATCCCAAATCAACAGGAAGTAATTTTAAGAAAGCGATGTCTCATCCCCAGAAGGCAGGGTTGGTGATTTTTCCCCTCTTTGGTCATTTGATGGGTTATAGATACTTGTTGTTATTTAGGAGGAGAGGTTACAAGCTGTTAAATGGTCTTATTAAATATATTTTGGAGGTTAGATCCAGGGATTTCTCTCTTTTCTTTTATGTATATGTCTTTCTCTCCTATGTACTGGGAAAAAGACTTGAGAAAAAAGTAAGGTATAGACATAATATAGGAATAATAAAGAAAAAGTGACAGATTATTGAATATACTCTTATATCTTTATATGTTGATATAAAATCAAGATTATATTTGGCTAAATCAGTATTGATCTTGGTATATTAATACAAATACTGCCTACTCCATGTAGATGATGAACATCGAAGAATCTCCAATTGGAGATTGTTGCATTAGTGGCAAGCTTGTCACTGGGCAAGATGAATCCCTTGTTTCAATTCAACTGTAGACAGAATGCTGTCCATAAAGGACAAAACTTGGTAGCATGTAAAGTCGACAGCCTAGCTCTGCCAAGATAGGGTAGGCAAGTTCTTCGTAATTCCTGCTTTACAGTTATGGAGAGAAGAGGAGCCAAAAGACTGAAGATAGATGCTCTAATTATAGAGAGAAATTGGGAACTATCCAGGCAGCCAGTTCTCTGTCATTTCGTAGTTTTGGAAGCTGATGGCCCTGCACTTCCTGTATAATCAGATATATTTATCCTTCTCAGGTCTCTGATGTGGTTGAAGACTAGATAGTTATAGTCTCATAGTTAAATTTGTGTTGTTTAGGAATTAAGAGGGTGTTCTGGATCTAAGAAGGTATTTTCAAGTTGGTGGTTCAAGTTAGGATGGAACCTGAGTTGGATATAGAACTTTAAACTCATGGAGATGGTTGTGTAGTAGAATGTGAAAGTCAGTTGCCAAATATGTATGGACTGGAAATTTGGAATGTATGTTATACCTTATAATTTTCATAATTGTGGCCTAATTATTCTTGTTGTTTTGTATTGTATTTGTTGTTATAAGAGAAAGAGCCATTTGTTGGACTGAAAAGGGGAGCTGTTGGGAGGAAAAAGATATACCTTAAACTTAAAAAAAAAAAAGGAAGCAGATGAGAGGTGTATCTGAGGGGGAAGAGAATTGGAGTATGGGACTGGAGGGGGGAGTAGGGAGGGGGTTGTGATTGAGATGTAACTTGACAGAATTTTTAAAAAAGCTAAACTATTTGAGATCATGCAATTCTAATTCAATATGATTTTAATGATCAGTTTAAAAAAGTAGTTCCTAAACTGTGATTTGTGTAACAATTAATAAAATTAAAGTTAAAAGTATTTAATGCTTTCTTGTGTGTATACTTTATAAATGTATGTGTAATTGGATCACAATAACAACCACATATGTGTAAACTGTGGCAAACAGTCTGAGATTTTTTTGCAACTTGGTGATTAACAATTTAGTACAATATAGATCCACAGATTCACAAGCAGAGGATGGAAGACATTTGTTGAGAATAGAATTCTTCGTTGCAGAAATGGCAGAAAGCATAGCAATAGCATTTGAACTAGGTCTCCCAATGCCAATTCCTTTAGGAAAACACAGTGAAGACCAGGTGAGTTTAGGATTACCATAGAGCAGTAAGTTCTCATGTAAGAGTTGTGACGACCTTGAGGGTCAACTGACCCTTTCACAGGGGTCACCAAGATCATTGGAAAGTACAGATATTTACATTATGGTTCATAGCATTAGCAAAATTATAATTATGAAGTAGCAATGAAAATAATTTTATGATTGGTGGTCACCAGAACATGAGGAACTGTATTAAATGTCACAGCATTAGGAAGGCTGAGAACCACTGCATTAGAGGAATTGAATCTGCATTTAGGAAGGCTTCATCTTCCAAAGGCGTCATAACCAAATCTGCCAAATGTTTGCCTAGAGGGATATAACTTTCATGTCCCTATGGGAACAAACCACAGCACTGCTTGTTATCCTGGCATTCTCTCTGCTTTTCATATTTGTTTGTTATGCAAATCTTCTTGTAAGGATAATATGAAGTGCTCAGGTGACAAATATGCAACAGGTATGCACCATACACACTAATTTCCCAGTCATTGAATCTCATCTGCAAAACTGTATTGCTTTTGCCTTCACATAATTTTCTATTAAAGACGATTTCTAAAATGTGCTGAATTTGTAACTACTATACTTTCCCTTGCTATCACTGAGAGTACTGAAGAAAACATTCAAGGCCTCTTCTTTTTAGCTGGAAAAATGACAGTGAATGTGCAACCTTGTTTTTACTTTGTATGAAAGAAGAGAAAGTATGGCCCTTAGGGCTCTGAATGGAACATTTCAGTGAACATTCAGATGGGATGGATTCAAAATAGAAAAGGAAGGAATTTATATTTATCTATTATTATTTGTGTTATTTCTAGCTTCAACTTTGGATTTAACTTGTGCACTAAATTAGATGATGTTTACCATGTTTCACCATGGTTTGTTAACAGTACTTTATCAATGGTGTGCTATGTTTTCTGAAAATATCTTGTAAAAAGAAATATATGGCTAATTAAGCTATTTAACCTGTATTTATATTATCATTAATTTGTTCAGTGGCTGTTAATTCTTAAGCAGCCATTATAAATGAACACACAGAGACTGCATGGATTTCTACAAACCTTGGCCTAAGTTGTGCAATCCTGGCCAAAGATGGATAGAGTTTATGCCTTAAAATGGACTTACAAAGTTTTCTATGGCTTCCATTTGCTCAAATCTACAGCAAAAATTCATTTTCAGAGCCAAGGAGTGAATGACAATAACAACAAGACAAATGGGCCAGAAGATTCAACCTAACATACTGCTTTAATCACTGTGTTCTTAAAAACTTTGCATGCAAATAATTTTTAAAAGTGCTAGTCTAAAAAATGATCGATCCTACAGAGACTGGACGACAAAAGCTATAGGTAACTTTCCCAGGAATTGGCCAATATCTCATATTTTGTAGGGTACCTGAAAATATTTACACTCCATTCCCAAAAGATGGGATGGAAGTTTTTTGTGTGTTATGTTATGTGTTGTGATTATTTGTTGTCATCTAGGATGAATGGATATATGTTATGTGTTGTGATTTGGATTCAGGGATTTACTTCTTTCCTTCACTCTATTTTTTTCTCTTTTATTATTAAAAACTTAAGATTATTTTGTTATATTAATAGATATTGATTTAAATTTAAGATTGTTTTGTTATAATAGATATTCATAGAAAGTTAAGATTATTATGTTTTATATACACTTAAAGTTAAATTTTAGTTTCAAATTTTCAAGATTTCTTTTGAAAAATAAAAAAATGTTTTTCTTCTATTGTCCAAAAGACAATTTGCACTAGGAAAGATACTACATGCCATCTTTTTATGGCATGAATGGAGACTTACAAATATCTTTCTTCTGTTCAAAGAACAGGAAATATTCCTTCATTGATTTGTGCATCCTGCACATCCAAGGCATTTTGGTAATTGCAGAACTATATGTTACTTGTGAGAAATTATATATTTTCAGAACAACGGGACCTGATTCCAAAGAAGACAAGACAAGTAACTGAAATCATCCAGCCTCATAGACTGCCTCATTAGCTGTTTCCTCCAAAATCTGCATCCAGAACAACTTCAAACAGCTTGCTGAGATGGCCCAGCCTCAAAGACTGTTCCAGACAGGACTTCAATAAACCCCTGAACTTTCCTACCAAAGTCCAGCTTCGAACTACAAATTGCTCAGAACATTAAAATTGCTAGCACATAGAGACTGGGCAACAAATGTTTCAATTTACTTGCTTAACCATTTTGTTTTCATTTTTTTGGGGGGGCCCTCAACAGGTTTTCTGCAGGAAGAATTTTTAAGAGAGTGACGTCCCATTCCCAAAAAGTGAGGTGGATGATTCATTGGTTATTTGATGGGTTATAGATGTCGTTTAGTGGGAACGGTTACAAATTGTTATATGGTCTTGTTAAGCAAAGTGTAGGAGGTTAGGCTCAGGGATTTCTTTCTCTTTCTTTATTCTTCTTTCTCTCTTATATAGATGGAGAAGACTTGAAAAGAAAAAAGAGAGGGAATATGGATATATAGTATAGAATTGATAAGACAAAAGGGTAGATTATTGAATCTACTCCAATGATCTTTGTATATTGATACAAAATTAAGGCTATATTTTGACTAGGTATTGTACCTATGTAATTCTTAAATTTGCAATGTGAGATTCTAGTCATTTTGACAGTAACTATCACAAACTGTCATATTTATTTTTGGAAGCTGCTTTCCTATGCTTCCTACTCAAATAATTTTATCCCTTCTTATATCTTTGATGGGGTTGAAGGCATAATAGTTATAAAATTTCAATTGAACTTGAGTTGTTTAGGATTTAAAAGGATATTTTCAAGTATAAATAAAATCTTTAGGCTTATAAATATAGGATATGATAGAAATTACTTATGTTCAGATCTTTAGACACACAAACATAGATAGATGATTTTTTTCTTCAAGATTGCCTGATACAAATAGGCTAAACATTATGTGTGTAACTTTTATATATGGTTTTCTTGATTGTTTCATATTTTTTTCTTATTGTTTTTACTATATGAGTTAAAAAATTTAGCCTTCTTTTTTTAGACAAAAGGAGGGAATTGTTGGGGTAGTGTTAAGCATCCTAATTGTTAATTAATTGGTCCTACTTGCTGTCTGTTACCTACAATGACTCTGATTGATTAAATAAAATGCTGAGGCCTGAGATTGGGCAAAGACAGAGAAAGGTGGACTTCCTGGGATGAGAACAGGAAGCCTGCTCTTTAGACAGAGGATTAAGGCATTCCATTTAGCAGCAGGGAGAGGAAGATTCCAGCCAGGAGTAGCAGGAAGAGTCACACAACATGGGTTAGAAAAAAGAACCTCATTCCACATGGCCACGAACATCAGCATATCGTGAAGAATGGCAGTCCAAGGGGACATATGTATATATGAGGTCATATTTGGGTAATAGACTTAAGAGCTAGCTTAGATGGGCCAGGATTGCACAAATTAGGCCAAGGCTTGTTAAAATCCACGTGGTCTCTGTGTACTCATTTATAATGGCTGCTTAAAGATTAACAGCAGCCGAACAAGCAACAATAATGTAAATACTGGTTAAATAGTTTAATTAGCCATATTTCTTTTTACAATATCTCCTGCTTTCAAAGAGTTTATTCTTGCCAGACTTTGTAGCCAAGTTAATAGCACACCTTGATGCCATGTGAGACTATACTATGTCCTCATCCTGTTTGAAGATAACCTGCCTTTCAGAGAACCGTGTAATAAACCTTACTATGTCTTACTATGTCTTAGATTTCCTTCATAATCAGGTTTTATAATATAAGATAAATGGATTGCTTTAATCTTGATTTCCAGTCCTCTAACTCAAAATACTGTGTGTGTATGTGTGTGTGTGTGTCTGCTGTGATAATCATTTTCTGAAATGAGCAAACAGGTTGACCTTATACAAGCACATTCAAAATATTGAATGTAATATGTGGATACAGGCTGATAACATGTTTGTAAGTTTTGTGTGCTATTCTAGGTTAGCTGGGACCAGTAAAGTACCTTCTTTTCTTGTACAATTCAGTTAAAGATCTCTTTAAAAAGTATATTTCATTCTTTCCCCATGCCATGTTTTCAGTACTATTCAATAAATACAGAGTAAACCCTTTGTTAAAGACAAATGCAAAACACATAAAGGTCTCACATAGACAACACAGACAAAGACACCCACATAGATACCCATAGAGACACACTGACACATGCACACACACACACACACACACACACACACACATACATACATACATACACACACACACACAGATATAGACACACCAGGCAGATACAACACACATGCACAACACACAAGCAAAATGGACAGACAGATAAGATGTGCACAAATGACAGGTTTCAGACAGTCCAGTGACCCAAATCTACAGACTTGTAGGATGGAAGACACAAGGAGAGAAATAGGACAATCAAATTTGGACTTGCTTTTGCTCAAACTACTCCAGGTCGAAGTTTGTGTTTCCCTTCCTTAATGTGACATCAACATAGATATAGCTAATGGATTCAATAATGTGTGTTGATTTTTTCTTAAAATTTTTTTAAATAACCCAAATAAAGTTTATCAGTCTTTATGCTATATTTGTAGAACTGTTTCCTGAACTTTATCCCTGTTAAGTAATGTTTTACCCCTTCAAGATATTGTCCTCATGATACAGCATGATAACAAGTTCTGCAACATATTCTTGTGAAAGTTCTCAGGTTATAAATGACCTTCAATGAGCAGTTATGACTCTTTGAGGAGGTTTGCATTTGTGCTAATCTGTTAACATATACACATTTTGAGAAGAAAGTCCATTTTCATTCACAAAGAGAAACATCTACCAGCCCTAATCTGCTTTATGCTATGCCTGGAATATGCAAATTTAGGTGAATTCAGAAATAACCCATTAATTTATTGAACAAATTCTGTTTTTTGAAATGTCAATGACATTTCTAATATTCAGATGAAAATAGTAGGAGGCAATTTGGTCATCTGATCAAATGTTCCTTTCTGAGGAATGATTGGTGCTAAATCAGACCTACTTACTCAATTTTAATTCCTATGCATTTTGGCCTTTTTAAAGACCTACATGTAATATTCTCTAATTTGTTTATTGTAATATATGGTGATGGTTCCATTTTTCAGGCAATATAAAAAAGTATCACCTAAGTTAAATAATTATACTATTTTATAAAACTAAAATAAATGAAAATATATACAAGATACAATCCTAACTCATTAGTTTATAATTATATACCACATGTAAGTTTAATATTTTTGTTTGTATAAAACAACAAATAGCATGAGATCCAGATTTTTTTTTGTTTTTGTTTTTATTCATTTATTTCTTCAAGTTACATCTCAATCATAATCCCCTCCCTGCTCCCCCTTTTGGTCCCACCCTCCTACTCTCTTCCCCCTTACCCTCCTATCTTTTTTTTTTTAAGTTTAAGGTATATCTTTTCCTTCCAACAGCTCCCCCTTTTATTCCAATGAATGACTCTTCTTCTTATAACAATAAATATAATACAAAACAATAAGAATAATTAGTACAGGATATATAGTACATCCATATAGTACAGGATAACTATGCTACAACCAATGCACCAAATGGAACATGAACATAGACTTTTTTTCCTGTCAATGAGACACTTTGCTGTAGTGGTGCTGCCTTGTAGGCCCCCAGTGTATGAGGAGACTCTTGGCCCTCATATGACTGCTGAAATGGGGAAGGGGACTGTTATGTAGGGATATTCCACTCCAGAGGAGTGTGATGGAAGTGATAGGAGGTAGGAGGGAAGGACTGGGAGGGGTGGAAAGAGGACACTGTGATGGAAATGTAACCTGAGGGAATAAATAAATATTAAAAAAATAAATAAATGTAAAAAATTAAAAGAAAAAAGAATAATTAGGCCACAATTATGAAAATTATGAGGTATTACATACATTCCCAATGTCCAGTCCATATATATTTGGCAAATGATATTAATATTCTAGTATCTATCTATCTCTATGAGTTTAAAGTTCAATACCTAACTCATTTTCCATCCTAACTTGCATTACCAACTTAAAAACATCTTGTTAGACTTAGAACATCCTTTTAATTCCCAAACAATTTAAAATTTAACTGTGAGGCTATAACTATCTAGTCTTCATTCACATCAGAGACCTGAGAAGGATAAATATATCTGATTGTACAGGAAGTACAGAGCCAGCATCTTACAAAACTAAGAGATGACAGACAATTGGCTGCCTGGACATTTCCAAATTTCTCTCCATATATTAGAGCAGCTATCTTCAGCCTTTTGGCCCAGTATTGCTGACAGACATTAATTGTAAAGCAGGAATTATGAAGGACTTGCCTACCCTGTCTTGGCAGAGGCAGGCTGTTGACTAACCTGCTCCTAAGTTTTGTCCCTTTTGGAAAGCATTCTATCTATAGCTGAAGCAAGGGATTTTTCTTGTCCAGTGACAAGTTTGCCACTAATGCAGCCATTTCAATTGGATATTCTTTGATGTTCATCATCTACTTAGAGTATAATGGGGGGGGGGTGCTGTCAGGAGCTGATATCTTTCTTTTGACTATCAAAAAAACTTAAGAAAACATCTTTGAATACCATAGTCTACAGATCTCTTGAGGTTTTTGAAGACCACCTATCTATCTCTGTATATTTGAATACGCAAATGTTGCTTGTCTCTTAGTAACTTGATTTCTCATTATATTAGAAAACATCTGTGATAAACTACCCTAGTACCTAACAAAATGACATGCTTGAATGACTATTAGTTTGCATTTCTTAATTATCCTAAATAGTTTGACAGTTGCCATCAAAAGGCCAAAACTTTACATTTCATTTTTAAGTGTTACCTAAGTACAATACCTTAAGAAGAGTTAACTTTGTATCACTATACAAAGATCAAAACTGATTTAGCCAAATATAATATTAATTTTGTATCAATATACAACGATATAAGAGAATATGCAATAATCTGTCAGTTTTCTTTATCATTCCTGTATTATGTCTTATTCCAATGTTTTTCTCAAGTCTTTTCCCCACTACATAGGAGAGAAAGAAAGATACAGAAAAGGAAAAGAGAGAAATCCCTAGGTCTAACCTCTAAAACTTAATTAACAAGACCATTTAACAACTTGTAACCAATCCCCCTAAATAACAACAAATATTTAAAACTCATCAAATGACCAAAAGGGGGAAATCACCCACCCTGCCTTCTGGAGATGATACATCACTCTCTTAAAATTACTTCCTGCTGATTTGGGATGTAGGAAACCTGTTTGGGGCCCAAATAAGAATGGAAAAATGGTTAAGCAAGTTAAAAGTAACATTTGATGTTCAGTCCTTTTGTGCTCAGCTATTTAAATGTCCTAAGAAGTTTGTAGTCAGAGGCTGAATTTCAGGGTTTTACTGAAGTCCTGGCTGGAATTGTCTGTGGGGCTGAACTATCTTAGTTAACTGTTTTGAGTTGTTCTGGCTGTAGATTTTTGAGGAAAAAGATGTTGAGGAAGTCTGCCAGGCTGGATAATCTGGACTACTTGTCTTCTTTGGTATCTGGTCCCTTTTCTTCAGAAGTTTTCATTGTCCAGTTGTCCCTAGACTCCTTAGATGAATTCTTTTAATCTCCTGGAAAGATAAGAACAGAGCCCTGCCCTAATCCTAACTCTGGGGCACTACTTATTATTATTTTTTTGGCAACTAATATTTTTACAAGAAGAAATTGGGTTTTTTGACAATGTAAAAAGTATTATCTTTCAATTGAGATAAAAAAATCTTTTGATATTTTGCAGCTAACTTACCTTTAAGTGTATATATTTTGAGATCACAGGGGACAATTCACTTTGAACTTCAGCATGCCTTTTGTGAGCAGCTTTTAAACTTAAATCATTACAAATTCTATGTGCCTGCCTCTGCCTTCCAAGTATTGGGATCAAAGGCATGTGCTACCCTATTGTTGGGATTAAAGATGTGCACCACCACCACTGGATCTATGTTTTTCTCTATTTGGAGGTTTCTCTGTGTCAGGCTGGCCTTGAACTCAGAGATCTGCATGTTTCTGTCTCCAGTGTGTTGGGATTAAGGGTGTATACCTGTCAAGTGATAGGATTAAAGGCGTGCTCCATCACTGCCTTGTTCATTGTAACTATAGAATTTAAAAGACAACTAAATCTATTGTGATCTCCTGTTTCCACTGGAGTTAAAGGCATGGGCTAACACTATCCTTCTCAAGTATTTTTACCTTACTTCTAAATCACTTCAGCCCATAGAGGTTTAGAAAACTAGGTTGAAATGTATTAACCCTTATTTTACCTACAACATTTTAAACCTCTTTTTCTGCCCGGTTCTCGAGACCCCAAAGACCACCCAGGAGCCAACTCTGATGTAAATACATGAGGGTTGTTTATTCAAGCTCAGAGCTTGGACTCTCAATACTCACTGACATAGCAGTTTGAGTTGAGAGCCCCCAGACCCAAAAGTACAGAGTTTACATAGAAACTCAGACAAAGAAGCAGGTTCTTTACCATATGATTGGATGACAATTGGGTAGCTAGTCATGTCCATTTCTTATTGGCTCATTGTTACTGACTAACCAGCTGCGGTCAGTTTGACCATCCAAAGTTTGTTTAGACTTTTTAGGTGCTTTCTCAGAGTGAGTTGTCTGGTGATGATGAGGGCACACCTCTTGGTATGCAAGGTCAGGTACATTCTGTTGTTGTTCTGGAACTGGAGGTCAGCTCTGAGTCAAACTTAATACAAAATGGAATCTTTTTATGAAGATAGGTTCAATCATGCTCCACACTCTTAACTCCCTTTTTAATACCAAATAATGAAACTATCCTTTATATATAGGACAAAAAATTTAAGCTGATATCCAAGAGTGTATGAGCTATGTGGCAACCTGCAGTGTAACATTCCAAACTGAAATTAAGAACATTTTTTCTTTCATGCCAGTAAGGCAAGTATGCCTTTGGTAAATTATCATTTGAAAATTTATATTTTATTTTTATTATATTTTTAAGCATAGTTACCCTTTTCAAAATTAATTTGTTTTTTCAAGTTACCTCTAAAACATATGTTCCTCCCTCCTCCCCTCTCTGCCCATCTGTTCCTCCCTCATCCTCCACCCCTCCCTCATAATTCCTCTTCCTGGTACTCTCCTCCTCACATGAGGTGGGCCCTCACATATCATACTCCCCCAGTTCTGCAGTCATATGAGAACCCAAAGCTTCCTCTTGTAAAGGGGGTTGATATGGCACACCATCTAGGGTAAGGTGTTCCATTAATCTACAACAGATTTCATGACTCACTGCTGGGTGGAGTTTTTCCTAGGATAATTATGCTAGGTTCCTATCTGTTTGAGTCTGTGGGTTATAGGATGATTGTCCTGTGATATATGGTCACTATCCACTATAAGAGAATATATATAATGTTTATCTTTCTGGGACTGAGTCAGCTCACTTAGGATGAAAATTTCTAGGCTCATTCATTTGGATTCAAATTGCATGATTTCCTTGTTTTTGATAGCTGAGTATTATTCCATTGTGTAAATGTATCACAGGTTTTTTTTTTTTTTTTTTTAATCCATTCTTCAGGTGAAGGACATCTGGGTTGTTTCTAGTTTTTGGCTATAACAAATAAAGCTGCTATGAACATTATTGATGCAATGTCCTTGTGGCTTGGTGAAGAATCTTTTGGATATCTGCTCAGGAGGGGTATGATTGGGTCTTGAGGTAAAACTATTCCCAATTTTCTAAGATATCTCCAGATTGATTTCCAAAGTGGTTGTACAAGTTTGCATGCCCACCAGGAATGTAGGAGTGTTCCTTTTTCTCCACATCCTTGCCAGCATGTGCTATCATTTGAGTTTTTGATCTTAGCCATTCTGATGGGTTTGAGATGGAATCTCAGAGCCGTTTTGAGTTGTATTTCCCTGATGACCAAAGATATTTAACATTTCTTCCAGTGCCTCTGGGCCTTTAAAAATTACTCTTTTGTGAATTCTTGGTTTAGCTCTCTACCCCATTTTTGAAGGGGTTATATGATGTTTTGGTGTTTAATTTTTTGGCTAATATATTTTGGATATTAGCCCTCTGTCTGATGTCAGGTTGGTGAAGATCTTTTCCCAATCTGTAGGCTGCCATTTTGTTCTAAGGACAGTGTCCCTTGCCTTACAGAAACTTTTCAATTTCATAAGGTTCCATTTATTGATTGTTTTAGAGCCTTAGCTATTGATGTTCTGTTCAGGAAGTTTCTGCCCATACCAATGAGTTCCAGGCTTTTTCCTACTTTCTCTTCTATTAATTTTAGTGTGTCCAGATTTATGATGAGGACTTTGATCCACTTAGACTTAGGTTTTGTGCAGAGTAATAAGTATGGGTCTATTTGCATTCTTCTACATGTTGACATTCAGTTCCACCAGCACCATTTGTTGAAGATGCTTTTCTTTTTTCATTGTATGGTTTTGACTTCTTCGTAAAAAATTAAGTGACTGAATGATTGTGACCAAGTGTGTGTGTTTGTGCTTCTGGGTCTTCAATTTGGTTCCATTGATCACTCAGTCTGTTTCTATGCCAGTACCATGCTGTTTTTATTACTATTGTTTTGCAGTACAGCTTGAAATCCAGGATGGTGATACCTCCAGATGTTCTGTTATTGTACATGATTGATTTAGCTACTCTGGGTTTTTTGTTATTCCATATGAAGTTGAGAATTGTTTTTCAAGGTCTGTAAAGAATTGTGTTGGTATTTTGATAGGAATTGCATTGAATCTGTATATTGCTTTTGGTAGCATGGCAATTTTTATTATGTTGATCCTACCTATCCATGACCATCTTTCCATCTTCTGATATCTTCTTCTATTTGTTTCTTTAAGTACTTGAAGTTCTTGTCATACAGGCCTTTCACTAGCTTGGTTAAAGTTACCCCCAAGTATTTTATATTATTTGTGGCTATTGTGAAGGGTGTTGATTCACTTATTTCTTTCTCAACCCATTTATCTTTGTGTAAAGAAGGGCTACTGATTTTTTTTTTTGAATTAATTTTGTATCTAGCTAGCTCACTGAAAGAGTTTTTCAGCTGTAAGAGTTCTCTGGTGGAATTTTTGGGGTCACACATGTATACTATCATATCATCTTCAAAAAGGGATATTTTGACTTCTTCCTTTCCAATTTATATCCCTTTGATCTCCTTTAGTTGCCTTATTACTGTAGCTAAAATTTCAAGTACTATATTGAAGAGATATGGAGAGAGTGGGCAGCCTTGACTTGTCCCAGATTTTAGAGAAACTGCTTTAAGTTTCTCTCCATTTAGTTTGATGTTCGCTATTGGCTTCTTGTAAATTGCCTTTATTATGTTTAAGTATGGTCCTTGTATGCCTGATCTCTCTAAGACTTTTAACATGAAGGGGTGCTGGATTTTGTCAAAAGCTTTTTCGGCATCCAATGAGGTGATAATGTGGTTCTTTTCTTTCAGCTTGTTTATATGGTGGATTACATTGATGGATTTTCTTATGTTGAAACCCCCCTGCATCCCTGGAATGAAGCCTACTTGATCATGGTGTATGACACATTTGATGTGATCTTGGATCCGACTTGCAAGTATTTTATTCAGTATTTTTGCATCTATGTTCATAAGAGAAATTTGTCTGATATTTTCTTTCTCCATTGGGTCTTTGTGAGGTTCAGGTATCAGGGTGACTGTGGCTTCATAGAATGAGTTTGGCAGTGTTCCCTCTGTTTCTATGTTGTAGAAGAGTTTTAAGAATATTTTTGTTAGCTCTTCTTTGAAGGCCTGGTAGAGTTCTGTGCTAAAACTATCTGACCCTGGGATTTTTGTGGTTAGAAGATTTCTAATGACTTCTTATATTTCCTTAAGAGTTATGGGACTCCTTAATTTGTTTACTTGCTCTTCATTTAACCTTGGTAGGTGGAATCCATCTAGAAAATTGTCCATATCATTTAGGCTTTCCAATTTTGTGGGGTACAAGTTTTTGGAGTAGGACCCAATGATTCTTTGGATTTCTGTTGTTATTTCCCTCTTGGCATTTCTGATTTTGTTGATTTGCACATTTTCCCTCTGCCTTTTAGTTAATTTGGCTAAGGGTTTGTCTATTTTGTTGATTTTCTCAAAGAACCAACTCTTGGTTTTGTTCATTCTTTGTATTGTTCTTATTGTTTCTAAGTTGTTGATTTCAGCCCTGTGTTTGATAATTTCCTGCTGTCTGCTCCTCTTGGGAGTGTTTATTGTTTTTGTTCTAGCTCTTTCAGGTGTGATTTTAGGTCACTAATATGGGAACTCTCCAATTTCTTTTCTTTTTTTTTATACTTTATTTTTTATTTCTTCAAGTTATATCTCAGTCACAATCCCTTCCCTACTCCCCCTTCCTGTCCCATCCTTCCACCCTCTTCCCCACAACAGCTCCCCTTTTCAGTCCAACAAATGGTTCCTTCTCTTTTTTTTTTTTTTTTTTTTTTGGTTTTTCGAGACAGGGTTTCTCTAAATATCTCTGGCTGTCCTGGACTCGCTTTGTAGACCAGGCTGGCCTCGAACTCACAAAGATCTGCCAGCCTCTGCCTCCCAAGTGCTGGGATTAAAGGCGTGCGCCACCACCGCCCGGCTTGGTTCCTTCTCTTATAACAGTAAATACTATACAAAAGAACAGAAATAAATACGCCACATTTATGAGAGTTAAATGGCCCAGCATATATTCCCAACTTCCAGTTCATACATATTTGGCCCCTGACTTTAACATTCTACCATCTAACCATCTCCATGAGTTTAAAGTTCTATATCTGACTCAGCTTTCATACTAACTTGCATCACTATTTTAAAAACATCTTCTTAGATCCAGAACACCCTCTTGATTCCTAAACAACTCAAAATTTAACTATGAGACTCTAGCTATCTATTCTGTAACCACCTCAGAGACCTAAGAGGGATAAATATATCTGATTATGTAGGAAGTGCAGGGCCTGCATCATCCAAAACTAAGAAATGACATATCAGTGGCTGCCTGGACAGTTTCTGTTTTCTCTCCATATGTTACAGCATCAATCTTCAGCCTTTTGGTCCCGTTTCTCTGACAGACATTGATTGTAGGGCAGGGATTATGAAGGATTTACCTACCCTGTCTTGGCAGAGCTAGGCTGTCGACTTCCTTGCTACCAAGTTTTGTCCTTTTTGGACAGCAGTCTGTCTACAGTTGAAGGAAGTGGTTTTTAATGCCAAGAGATAGGCTTGCCACTAATTCAACCATCTTACATTGGAGATTCTTCGATGCTCATCTTCTTCTTGGAGTAGAATAGGGGGTGCTGTCAGGAGCTGATATGTCTCAATATAAAAAAAAATCTTAATTTAAGACAATATCTTTGAATGCCATATTCTGCAGATCTCTTTGGGTTTTTGAAGATCCCCTATCTATCTCTTGTATTTAGATAAGCAAATGTTGCTTGTCTCTTAACAACTTGATTTCTGAGTAGCTTAGAGAATATCTGTGATAGACTGTCATAGTAGCTAACAAAATCACACGCTTGCATGACTAGGAGTTTGTATTTCTTAACCATCCTAAATGGTTTAAGATGGTTGGTATCAAGAGGCCTGAGCTTTACATTTCATTTTTAAGTATCATTAGGCACAATACCTTTAAGAAGCATTACCTTTAATTTTGTATCAATATACAAAGATCAATGCCTATGTAGCCCAATACAATCTTAATATTACGTCAATATACAAGGGTCAATACCATTGTGGCCAACTATAATCTTAATTTTGTGTCAATATACAAAGATCAATACCGATGTAGTCCAATACTTTAGCCAAATATACTACTAATTTTGTATCAATATACAAAAGTATAAGGGCATATTCAATAATCTGTTCTTTCTTCTTGGTCCTTCCCATACTATGTCTTGTCCCATTCTTCTCAAGTCTGTGCACTCCTACATAGGAAAGAAAGAAGGACACAGAAAGGAAAAAGAAGGAAGTCCCTGGGTCTAACCTCCAAAACCCATTTAACAAGACCATTTAATAGCTTGCAGTCTCTTCCCCTAAATAACAAAGTTTTCTGTTATCTATCAAATAACCAAAAAGGGGGGTGGGAGAAACACCCTCCCCACCCTCTTGGCATGGGATGTCGCTCTCTTAAAATGACTTCCTGCTGAATTGGGTCGTAGTATTCCTGTTTGGGGCCCGAACCAGAATGGAAAAATGGT
Source organism: Lophiomys imhausi (assembly GCA_907164525.1). Classification (NCBI taxonomy): domain Eukaryota; kingdom Metazoa; phylum Chordata; class Mammalia; order Rodentia; family Muridae; genus Lophiomys; species Lophiomys imhausi. The sequence goes on along the minus strand of CAJQZJ010032499.1, from coordinate 1,706,137 downwards.
TAAAAATGTTAGTACAATCCTTTTATATTCAGTCCTTTTGTGCTCAGTTGTTTAGATGTCCTAAGAAATTTGTACACAGAAGCTGATCTTCCAGGCTTTACTGAAGTTCTGGCTGGGGCAGTGTGTGGAGTTGAACGATCTTAGCGATTTTGAGTTGTTGTGGTTGTAGACTTTTGATGGAAACAGCTATTGAGGGAGTCTGCAAGGCTGAAGCATCTGGAACCCTACTCCACTGCTGGTGGGAGTGCAGGCTTGTGCAACCACTATGGAGGTCAGTATGGTGATATCTTAGAAATCTTGGAATAGCTTTGCCTCAGGACCCAGCCATACCACTTCTGGGTATACACCCAAAGGACTCCTCATGGAGTCATAGGGAAGGCTCCTCATCTATGTTCATAGCAGCCTTATTTGTAATAGCTAGAAACTGGAAACAACCCAGATGTCCCTCAACTGAAGAATGGATTAAAAAACTGTGGTACATCTATACAATGGAATATTACTCAGCTATCAGAAACAATGAAATCATGCAATTTGCAACCAAATGGATGGAACTAGAGAAGCTCATCCTGAGTGAGCTAACCCAGACTCAGAAGGATGCACATGGCATCTATTCACTTAGTAGGATTTTAGCTATATCGTACAGGATATCTGTACTACAACCAACACACCAAAAGGAACATGGACATAGACTTTTTTTTTCTTTTTCCTTTCTTTTTTGTTGTTGTTCTTTGTTTTTGTGGGTTTGTGTGTGTGTTGGTCTTTTTTTAGTTTCCCCTTCGTAGTAAGGAGACACCTTTCACTGGTGGTAATATGACTCCTGAACTGTGGCGAGGGACTGTTATGTAGGGACACTCCACAAGAGGGAAGGATTAGGGGGTAGAGGATGGGAGGGTGGGGCTGGGAAGTGGGGAAAGAGGACAATATAATAGAGATGTAACCTGAAACAACAAACAAATAAATTTATTAATTAAAAAAAGCAGGTAACAATTTTAAAACACTGTAAATAAAGTAAAGGTTACAGTTGTTCAACCTGGTTTTATAAACCTCCAAGAGTCGAAAAAACTTAGAGCTAAGGTAAAATACATGAAATGTGTGGTGTTAGCCCATGCCTTTAACTTCAGCAGAGATGGGAGGAGCACTATAGAGTTAGTGATCTTATAAATTCTAGAGTTACACAGAACAGGGTGGTGAGGGTGCACACCCTTAATCCCATCATTCAAGAAGAGTACACCCTTAATCCCAACACACTAGAGACCGAAACAGGCAGATCTCAGACCTCAAGGTCAGCCTGATACAAAACAAACTCTAAATAGAGAAAAACTTCGATCCAGGAGTGGTGGAGCACCTCTTTAATCCCTTCAGATGAGAACCACAGGTCTTTGATCCCAATAATTAGAATGCAGAGACAGACACTTAGGATTTGGAAGGACTTAAGTTTAAAAGCTACTTACAAAAGGCCTACTCAATACAAACAAATTGTCCTTTGAGATCTCAAAATATATACATTAAGGCTTGTTTAGCTCCAAAATAACAAAATAATTTCTTCTTTAATCCAGATTGAAAGATAATACTTTATATATTGTCAAAAAACCAAATTTGAACCAGGAGAAATATTACCTGACCCCCCCCCCCAAAAAAAAGGGTAATTGTCCCAGAGTTAGGATTAGGGCAGGGTTCTGTTCTTATCTTTCCAGGAGATTTAAAGCATCCATTCAAGGAATCCAGTGGCAATTGGACAATTGAAGCCTCAACAGAAAACAGAATCAGACACCAAAGAAGATGAGTGGCCCAGATAATTCAGCCTTGCAGACTCCCTCAATTTCTTTTTGAAGGCACTTAGTGCTATAAACTTTGCTCTTAGCACTGCTTTTCATGTGTCCCATTAATTTGGGTATATTGTGCCTTAATTTTCTTGAATTCTAAGAAGATTTTAATTTCCTGTTTTATTTCTTCTTTGACCTAGAGGTCATTGAGTAGAGAATTGTTCAGTTTCCATATGTTTGCAGGCTTTCTGTTGTTTTTGTTATTGTTGAAGTCTAGCTTTATTCCATGATGGTCTGATAAGTTACAAGGGATAATTTCAATTTTCATGTACTTGTTGAGGCTTGTTTTGTGATAGAGTATATGGTTGATTTTTGGAGATTATTTCATGAGGTGCTGAAAATAATGTATATTCTTTTGGTTTTGGGTGAAATGTTCTGTAGATATCAGTTGTGTCCATTTGATTCATGGTATCTGTAATATTCATTATTTCTCTGTTTGGTTTCTTCATAGTTGATCTGTCCACTGGTGAGAATGGTATGTTGATGTCTCCCACCATTAGTAGTGTTTGTTTAACAAATGTGGGTACCCTTACATTTAGGGCATAGATGTTCAGTATGAGATGTCATATTGGTGGATGTTTACTTTGATGAGTATGTTGTATCCTTCCCCATCTCTTTTGATTAATGTCTGTGTGCCTGTTGCTGACTGCCTCAAAATCTCAGGTTCTCAGGTGAGTAACCTGCCCCAATGTTTGTGGGGAACACACTGTCTCTGGTTCTGTTTGCAGTCAGTCTCAGCTCCTGATTGCTTTGGTGCGTCTGGGTTTGGTCTCTGCCATTCAGCTAGTGTCCACACTGTGCTGCCATGTTGGGACCTCTGGAAAGAAAATCTTATTTACCTTTGCTCTTGTGGTCCAGCTGTTTTTTCTGGTTGCATGTACAGGTCTGCCTGGAGACAAGATATCAGGCAGCCAGGTGTAGGGAGTTAGATATATTAAATTAGATTTAGAAAATATATAGGGGTTTCTGATACTGTCTCTTAATTCGGGGCATGAAGATCATTATCACCATGTGGACTAAAAACAGGAAACAAACAGGAGACTTAATAGACTGAAAAACAGGAAATACTCAATGGACTGAAAAACAAGGTTGAAGTCAGGAAAAACAGGAAATATTCAATGGACTGAAAAACAAGGTTGTCAGAAAACCAGGAAAGACTTAATGGACTTAAAGAAACAAAGTATCTGGCCTGACATTGCTTTCAGCTGCTAAGTGGGCGGAGCCCAAATTAAGCTGAAACAGAGTTCCTCCTATTTAAGGACAGTGCATAGAGCCCAAAAGGAGAAGAGGCCCCTGATGATAGAGAGCTCTGAGAGTCCTGCTGAAAAAAGTGTTGGCCATCATTTGATGGTCAGATCTCCCTGAGGCAGAAAGAAGCTGGTGAGCAAAAAAAGCCTGAGCAAGACAACAAAAGGCCAAGAACTAAACCCTGTGGCTCAGCCTTTGCCTACAGGGGTTTGATCTGTCCGAACAGTGGCCTAAAGGAAACTGTGCCTGGCTTTAAGGACTCAGAAGTACAGTGGCAGAGTTGCTGATGCGAAGGGGCTGGGGTCTCCCAGAGAGAAGAAAGCATCAAGCCTTATTTAAGGTGAGACTGCAATAACCAACTTACCCTGACGAACCTGCATCTGAGAGATCCAGAAAAAGGACTGCTAAGTGCGTTAAAGAATCTACAACAAAGAATGTGTTCCTGATGACTGAGGACCTGCCCCAGAGACTGTATCATTCTAAAAGGTTAGAAAAATAATTATCAATAGGTTTAGTGGATAGGTTAAAGGAGTTGTAGGAATTTATAGGATTAATAGTTAAGAAATTGTTGGTGTTTGTTATAAGTGAATATAGTAATAAATAAATAAGTGTTAAATAATAATTAAAAACTTCAGTTACAGCCAGGAGTGGCCGCTGCTCTGTGGCTGGAGCCATGGGCTGGATCTGCTCATGAGCAGGATCCGCTCTGGCTGGTGCTCCTCTCCGGAAGGGTGACCAAGCTGCCTGATCTCAGGGTGGTGTTTCTGGGTCCTGCGTGCACTGTTTTGAGTGGTGACCAGTCTCAGTGTCTGCTGCAGAAGTTCAGACACAGTCTGTGCTTCACACTTGTCTGCGGGGACCTCAAGTTCACTCCACAGTGACTAATCTCATTCACTTTCTACTCAGATACAATACTCTATGGACAGCACCATCTTGGATATTTGAGATCCAGACTTTTAAAAATTATATACACATGAAATAAAAGAAAGTCATAAGTTTTGAGACTCTTTTCACTGGGAATCAGTGATTGTTGCTGTACTGGCTGGTCCTATGTCAACTTTACACACAAATTCGAGCTATTTGAAAGGAGAGAGCTTCAGTTGAGAAGATATCTATATATGTTTTAGCTCTAGGACATTTTGTTAATTAGTGATTGGTGGGAAGGGCTCATTGTGGGTAGTGCCCTCCCCTTGGCTGCTGGTCACGGATTCTGCCAGAAATCAGGTTGAGCAAGCCATGGGGTAGAAAGCCAGTTAGCAGCAAACTCCCATGGCCTCTGCATCAGCTCCTGCCTCCAGGTTCCTGCCCTGTTTTAGCTCCTGTCATGAGTTCCTTTGATGATGAACAGCGATATGGAAGTGAAAGCCAAACAAGACCTTTCCTCACCAACTTGAACTTTGGTCATAGTGTTTTCTTTTAGCAATAGAAATCCCAAATACAAAACTAAGAAAGAACATACCAATGTCTGCCTGGACAGCTCCCATTTTCTCTCCATACATTCCAGCATCAATCTTCAGCCATTGGGTCCTGTTTCTCTGACAGACATTTGTTGTAGAGCAGGGATTATGAAGGACTTACCTACCCTGTCTTGGCAGAGTTAGGCTGTCAACTTCCCTGCTACCAAGTTTTGTCCTTTTTGGACAGCAGTCTGTCTGCAGTTGGTGCAAGGGGTTTTTTCATGCCAAGAGAAAGGCTTGCCACTAATTCAACCAACTTACAGTGGAGGTTCTTCGATGCTTATCTTCTACTTGGAGTAGAATAGGGGGTGCTGTCAGGTGCTGATATGTCTCAATATCAAAAAAAAATCTTGATTTAAGATAACATCTTTGAATGCCATATTCTGCAGATCTCTTGGGGTTTTTGAAGATGCCCTATCCATCTCTTGTATTTAGATAAGCAAATGTTGCTTGTCTCTTAGCAACTTGTTTTGGAAGCTGCAGGCCCTGCACTTCCTATATAAGCAAATATATTTATCCCTCTCAGGTCTCTGAGGTGGTTGAAGAATAGACAGCTAGAGTCTCATAGTTAAATTTTGAACTGTTTAGGAATCAAGAGGGTGTTATAGATCTAGGAAGATACTCTTAAAAGTGTGTTGCAAGATAGTATGAATGTTGAGTCACATATAGACCTTTAAACTCATGGAGTTGGTTAGATAGTAGAATGTTAAAGTCAGGGGCCAAATATGTATAAACTGGACATTGGGAAGGTATACTGGGCCATTTAACTCTCATAAATGTGGCATATTTATATCTATTGTTTTGTATAATACTTACTGTTATAAGAGAAGGAACCATCTGTTGGACTAAAAGGGGAAACTTCTTGGGGGAAGAGGGTGGACGGGCGGGATAGGAAGGGGGAATAGGGAGGGGTTTGTTATTGAGATGTAACTTGAAGAAAAAAAAAATAAAGTATTTAAAAAAAAAAGAATGGCTAAGATAAAAAAAAAAAAGAAATCCCAAATACAACAGTCGCTATTATTTAGTTTCATTTCCAAAAGTGTTAGCAGATTTCATCTGTGAAGTGATTCCTGAACTGGCCCTTGGTACTAGGCTGGGGAGGCTCTAGTATCAAATAATGAGAAGATACTGAGGCAAAGAATTAGGAGGAAGGAAGTCACTAATTAGAATTGTTGGATGAGGCAAAGTTGAAATTTGACATGTGTAGATAAATTATGATGAGCAAGATGTAGTCTCTAATATTGAAATAGATGAGGATGCTGACTCCAATACTTGGCAGAGGAGGCCTGAGAACACCCAGGCAATCATTCTGAAAAGTGTGTATGCATATGTTAAATACTAATGAAAGGAGCCCCTTCTGTGGCTCACCCCAGCTGCGGTGGTTTGTCGTTTTCAATAAGAACTTAATGCCTCTCTCTGAGAATGAATGCGTGCTCTGGTTTATAAAGGGATAATGCACTGGCCTTATTTCCAGTGTCTGACAGATCAGCAAATACACGTAGGCACAGCTGCCTATTTACTATTTACTACTATGGTAAATGGCAATCCATAAAATGTGATCTGTTTAAATTGCATTTTGCAAACAATCCTTGCTTTATGCCATACACTCTGTGAAACATGATTATTATTTATGAGGCACAGTTAAGGTGCCTGGTGCTGTGAGAATTCTGGATTTCTTTTACATTTAATTTTGCAAAAGGAAGAGACTCGGAGATTATCTTGTTGGGGGATTTCATTTTATAGTGGAGTGAAGGGAAAAGTTGTAATAACTTGGCCATGATTATACAGATAGCTAAAATGGAATCCAATTGTGAATCCAGGAATACAGTTTCTTTAATTTTCAGTATGACTAGAATACCCATGTTTTTATATTTAAGGCTACTGTTAGCGAAAGGAAATATAAGTCTTTAGGAATAAGAGCCATTGTCACTGTGAATAAACCTTTTGTATAGGCCAATCAGAAGGAAATATATATTCACATATATATAATATATATGTGTGTACATATATACATATTCAAATACATTTCTGACATTTATGAAGAAAATGAATGAAACTTATGAATATACATATATGTGTATCATATACGATTACCATCTATCCATATATCATCTATCTATTCATCTATCTATCTATCTATCATCTATCTATCCATCTATCTATCTATCTATCTTCATCTATCTAACTTATGTTATCATCTTTTTTTTACTAATTGACTCTTTATTTAACCTGGGAGAATCTTTTCAAGTAGGAATACAATTTCAAGGTTCATCATATAAAATAATTATAGAAACATAAAAAACAGAAGATCACGAGTCTTTATTCTTTTTATTAACAGCATTTGTTAGTGAGAAAATATCAATAATAATTCCCTGCCCTGACATTATTTAGAGATCCATATCTAGAGTGTATATGATTTACTTTATTTATGAACTATTTTGAGGACACTTATAGCTATTATACGTAACTGAATTAGTCTAGTAGAGTTTCAAATTTCAAAGTTTCAGAAATAAATATATATATTCCATATATATTACAATTGTACAAAAAATGTCTAGACACTCAAATTTTGTTACATTAAAAATATGACACTAACTGCAGTATTTTCCATGCTGCCTTACTCTGACTTTGTCTTTGGTATGCCTCTTCTGAATGTGTTTATATATAAAATTGAGAATGAAAACAAATGTCATAGTTGTCTTAATGTTTTCTCTGAACCCTATACATTGGATCAAGTCAGTGGTACAAAATGAAAACCTGGGAGCCATAACTATTATTTAACCCCCAAAATTTCTATTTTCTTTTGTGAGGCAGTATGATTAGCAGTTGACTCAATAATTTGGTTGATGACTCACCGTATGCATATATTCAAGTCAACAATCATTTCCATGTTAAATTGTAGCCTATCTTGAAGATTTTCTTTTTTTTATATATTTTTTTTATTTTTTATTATTTTTTTATAAGTACTTTATTTTTTTTTTCAAGTTACATCTCAGTCGCAAACCCTTCCCTATTCCCCCTTCCTGTCCCACCCTTCCACCCTCTTCCCCCCCAACAGCTTCTCTTTTCATTCCAACAAATGGTTCTTTCTCTCTTTTTTTATTTTTAAATACTTTATTTTTTTTCTTCAAGTTACATCTCAGTAACAAACCCCTCCCTTTTCCCCCTTCCTATCCCGCCCTTCCACCCTCTTCCACCCAGAAGTTTCCCCTTTCAGTCCAACAGATGGTTCTTTCTCTTATAACAGTAAGTATTATACAAAACAACAGATATAAATATGCCACATTTATGAGAGTTAAATGGCCCAGTATACCTTCCCAATGTCCAGTTCATACATATTTGGCCCCTGACTTTAACCTTCTACCTTCTAACCATCTCCATGAGTTTAAAGTTCTATAACTGACTTAGTTTTCATACTAACTTGCATCACTATTAGAACCATCTTCTTAGATCTAGAACGCCCTCTTGATTCCTAAACAACTCAAAATTTAGCTATGAGACTCAAGCTGTCTATTCTTCAACCACTTCAGAGAGCTGAGAAGGATAAATATATCTGATTATATAGGAAGTGCAGGGCCTGCAGCTTCCAATACTAAGAAATGACAAACCAGTGACTACCTGGACAGTTCCCATTTTCTCTCCATACATTCCAGCATCAGTCTTCAGCCTTTTGGTCCTGTTTCTCTGACAGACATTTATTGTAGAGCAGGGATTGTGAAGGACTATCCTCCCCTGTCTTGGCAGAACTAGGCTGTCGACTTCCCTGCTACCAAGTTTTGTCCTTTTTGACAGCAGTCTGTCTGCAGTTGAAGCAAGGAGTTTTTACATGCCATGAGATAGGCTTGCCACTAATTCAACCATCTCACACTGGAGATTCTTCGATGCTTTTCTTCTACTTGGAGTAGAATAGGGGGGTGCTGTCAGGAGCTGATATGTAACGATATCAAAAAAAAATCTTAATTTAAGACCACATCTTTGAATGCCATATTCTGCAGATCTCTTGGGGTTTTTGAAGATGCCCTATCTATCTCTTGTATTTAGATAAGCAAATGTTGCTTGTCTCTTAACAACTTGATTACTGAGTAGCTTAGAGAATATCTGTGATAGACTGTCTTAGTAGCTAACAAGGTGACATGCATGCATGACTAGGAGTTTGTTTTTCTTAACTATCCTAAACAGTTTAAGACGGTTGGTATCAAGAGGCCAGAGCTTCACATTTAATTTTTAAGTATCTCTAGGTACGATATCATTAGGAAGCGTTACCTTTAATTTTGTATCAATATACAAAAATCTATTCAAATGTGGCTAAATATACTCTTAATTTTGTATCAATATGCAAAGATCAATACCTATGCGGCCCAATACAATCTTAATATTGCATCCATATACAAGGGTCAATACCATTGTGGCCAACTATAATCTTAATTTTGTATCAATATACAAATATCAATACTGACGTAGACCAATACAATCTTATTTTTGCACAATAAACAATGGTCAATACCACTTTAGCCAAATATACTATTAATTTTGTATCAATATACAAGGGTATAAGGGCATATTCAATAATGTGACCTTTCTTCTTGATCTTTCCTGTGCTGTCTATGTCTCAATTTTTCTCAAGTCCGTGCATTCCTACATAGCAGATAAAGAAGGATACAGAAAAGGGAAAGAAGGAATACCCTGAGTCTAACCTCCAAAACCCATTAAACAGGACCATTTAACAACTTGTAATCTCTTCCCCTAAATAACAGAGTTTTCAGTTGTCCTTCAAATAACCAAAAAATGGGGGGGGGGGCGGAGAAACACCCTCCCCACCCTCTGGGTATGGGAAGTTGCTCCCTTAAAATGACTTCCTGCTGATTTGGGTCTTAGTAAACCTGTTTGGGGCCCAAACCAAAATGGAAAAATGGTTAAAAATGTTAATACAATCCTTTTATGTTCAGTCCTTCTGTTCTCAGCTGTTTAGATGTCCTAAGGAGTTTGTAGGCAGAAGCTGAACTTCCAGGCTTTACTGAGGTTCTGGCTGGGGCATTGTGTAGAGCTGAACTGTCTTAGCGATATTGAGTTGTTGTGGTTGTAGGCTTTTGATGGAGACAGCTATTGAGGGAGTCTGTCAGGCTGAATCATCTGGGTCACTAGTCTTCTTTTGGTGTCTGATTCTGGTTTCTGCTGAGGTTTCCGTTGTCCAGTTGTCCCTGGGTTCCTTGAATGGATGCTTTGATTCTCCTGAAAAGATAAGAACAGAGCCCTGCCCTAATCCTCACTCAGGGACAATTGCCCTCTTTTTTTGGGGGGGGGGGGGTAGGTAATATTTCTCCTGAAGCAAATGTGGTTTTTGACAATATATAAAGTGTTATCTTTCAATCTGGTTTAAAGAAGAAATTATTTTGTTATTTTGGAGCTAAACCAGCTTTAGTGTATATATTTTGAGGTCCCGAAGGACAATTTGTTTGTGTTGTGTGGGCATTTTGTAAGTAGCTTTTAAACTTAGGTCCTTACAAATCCTATGTGTGTGTCTCTGCATTCTAATTATTGGGATCCGAGACCTGTGGTTCCCATCTGAGGGGATTAAAGATGTGTTCCACCACTCCTGGATCGAAGTTTTTCTTTATTTAGAGTTTGTTTTGTATCAGGCTGACCTTGAGCTCTGAGATCTGCCAGTTTCTGTCTCTAGTGTGTTGGGGTTAAGGGTGTATTCTTCTTGAATGATGGGATTAAGGGTGTGTACCCTCACCACCGTTTTCCATGTAACTCTAGAATTTATAAGTCCACTAACTCTATGGTGCTCCTCCCGTCTCTGCTGAAGTTAAAGGCATGGGTTAACACCACATTTCTCCTGTGTTTGACCTTAGCTCTACGTTTTTTCGACACTTGGAGGTTCATAAAACCAGGTTGAATGGCTGTGTCCTTTATTTTATTTACAGTGTTTTAACATTGTTACCTGCTTTTTTTTTAATTAGCAAATTTATTTGTTTGTTGCTACAGGTTACATCCTTGACATATTGTCCTCTTTTCCCGCTTCCCAGCCCCACCCTCCCATGCTCTACTCCCTGACCCTTCCATCTTGATCCTCTGGGGTGGAGTGTCCCTGCCTACCAGTCTCTCACCACAGATCAGGAGTCATATGAGGGCTGAGATCCTCTTCATACACCGGGGGCCATTGAGGCAGTACTGCCAGTGAAAGGTGTCTCCTTGCTACGGGGGGGGGGGGAACTAAAAAAAAGAAAAACCAACAGACACACAAACCCACAAAAACAAAGAACAACAACAAAAAAAGAGAGGAAAAAGAAAGAGAAAAAAAGAGGGAAAGGAAAAAGAAAAAGAAATGAAAAGAAAAAAGAAATTTATGTCCATGTTCCTTTTGGTGTGTTGGTTGTAGTACAGATATCCTGTACGATATAGCTAAAATCCTACTATAAGTGAATAGATGCCATGTGCATCCTTCTGAGTCTGGGTTAGCTCACTCAGGATGAGCTTTTCTAGATCCATCCGTTTGGTTGCAAATTGCATGATTTCATTGTTTCTGATAGCTGAGTAATATTCCATTGTATAGATGTACCACAATTTTTTAATCCATTCTTCAGTTGAGGGACATCTGGGTTGTTTCCAGTTTCTAGCTGTTACAAATAAGGCTGCTATGAACATAGATGAGGAGACTTCCCTATGTCTCCGTGAGAGGTCCTTTGGGTGTATACCCAGAAGTGGTATGGCTGGGTCCTGAGGTAAAGTTATTCCAAGGTTTCTAAGATAACTCCAGACAGACCTCCATAGTGGTTGCACAAGTCTGCACTCCCACCAGCAATGGAGTAGGGTTCCCCTTTTTCCACATCCTCTCCAGCATGTGCTGTCATTTGAGCTCTTTATCTTAGCCATTCTGACTGGTGTGAGATGGAATCTCAGGGTCGTCTTGAGTTGCATTTCTCTGATGATTAAGAATGTTGAGCATTTCTTCAGGTGACTCTCGGCCATTAGGGATTCCTCCTTTGTGAATTCTCTATTTACCTCCATCTCCCATTTTTTGATTGGATTATTTGGTTTCTTGGCATTTAGTTTCTTGAGTTCTTTGTAGATTTTAGATAATAGCCCTCTATCAGATGTGGGGTTGGTGAAGATTTTCTCCCAGTCTGTAGGCTGCCGTTTTGTTCGAATGACAGTATCTTTTGCCTTAGAGAAGCTTTTCATTTTCATGAGGTCCCATTTATTGATTTTTGATCTCAGGTCCTGAGCTGTTGGTGTTCTGTTCAGGAAGTTGTCACCTGTGCCAATGAGTTCGAGGGTTTCTCCTACTTTTTCTTCTAGTATCTTTAGTGTGGCCGGCCTTATGTTAAGGTCTTTGATCCACTTGGAATTAAGTTTTGCACAAGGTGATAGGTATGGGTCTAATTTCATTCTTTTACAAGTGGACATCCAGTTGGACCAGCACCATTTGTTGAAGATGCTGTCCTTCTTCCATTGTGTGGTTTTGGCTTCTTTGTCAAAGTTTAGTTGGCCATAGGTGTGTGGGTCCATGTTTGTGTCTTCAATTCGATTCCATTGATCCACTGGTCTGTTTCTATACCAGTACTATGCTGTTTTTATTATTATTGCTCTGTAGTACAGCTTGAAATCTGGGATGGTGATACCTCCAGATGCTTTTTTATTGTACAGGATTGATTTAGCTATTCTGGGCTTTTTGTTGTTCCATATGAAGTTGAGTATAGCTTTTTCCAAGTCTATAAAGAATTGTGTTGGTATTTTGATAGGAATTGCATTGAATCTATATATTGCTTTTGGTAGAATAGCCATTTTTATTATGTTGATCCTACCTATCCATGAGCCTGGGAGATCTTTCCATCTTCTAAATGCCTCTTCCATTTCTTTCTTCAGGGGCTTGAAGTTCTTGTTGTATAGGTCCTTTACTTACTTGGTTAGAGTTACCCCCAGGTATTTTATATTGTTTGTGGCTATTGTGAAGGGGGTTGTTTCCCTTATTTCTTTTTCGGTATGCTTGTTTGTTGTGTAAAGAAGGGCTTATGATTTTTTTGAGTTAATTTTGTATCCAGCCACCTTGCTGAAGTTGTTTATCAGCTGTAAGAGTTCTTTGGTGGAGTTTTTGGGGTCGCTTATGTATACTAACATATCATCTGCGAATAGGGATAATTTGACTTCTTCATTTCCAATTTTTATCCCTTTGATTTCCTTTAGTTGTCTTATTGCTCTAGCAAGACTTCAAGTACTATATTGAAGAGATATGGTGAAAGTGGACATCCTTGTCTTGTCCGTGGGTTTAGAGGAAATGCTTCAAGTTTCTCTCAATTTAATTTGATGTTGGCCACTTGCTTGCTGTATATTGCCTTTATTATTTCTAGGTATGGTCCTTGTATGCCCGTTTTCTCCAGGACTTTTAGCATGAAGGGGTGTTGAATTTTGTCAAATGCTTTTTCTGCATCTAGCGAGATTATCATGTGGTTTTTTTTTTCTTTCATCTTGTTTATATGGTGAATTACATTGATAGACTTTCGTATATTGAACCATCCCTGCAATCCTGGGATGAAACCTACTTGATCATGATGTATGATATTTTTTATGCGTTCTTGAATTCGGTTTGCTAGTATTTTATTAAGTATCTTTGCATCTATGTTCATGAGGGAGATTGGTCTGAAGTTCTCTTTCTTTGTTGGGTCTTTGTGTGGTTTAGGAATCAGAATGACAGTGGCCTCATAGAATGAGTTTGGCAGTGTTCTTTCTGTTTCTATGTGGTGGAAGAGTTTGAAGAGTAATGGTGTTAGCTCCTCTTTGAAAGTCCGGTAGAATTCCGTGCTAAAGCCATCTGGCCCTGGGCTTTTTTTGGTTGGGAGATTATTAATGACTGTTTCTATTTCCTTAGGGGTTATTGTACTGTTTAAGCTGTTAATCTGATTTTGATTTAGTTTTGGTAGGTGGAATGTATCGAGGAAATTGTCCATTTCGCTTAGGTTTTCAAATTTGGTGGAATATAGATTTTTAAAGTAGGACCCGAATATTTTCTTGATCTCCTTGATGTCTGTTGTTATTTCTCCCTTTTCATTTCTGATTTTGTTGATTTGGGTTCTTTCTCTTTGCCTTTTAGTTAATTTCGCTAGGGGTCTGTCTATTTTGTTGATTTTCTCGAAGAACCAACTCTTGGTTTAACTGATTCTTTGTATAGTTCTTTTTTATTCTAAGTTGTTGATTTCAGCTCTAAGTTTGATGATTTCCTGTCTTCTGCTCTTCTTGGGAGTGTTTGTTTCTTTTTTTTCCAATTCACCCAGCTTAGCTGTTAATTCACTAATATGAGCTGTCACAATTTTCTTTTTGAATGCACTTAGTGCTATGAACTTTCCTCGTAGCACAGCTTTTATTGTATCCCATAGGTTTGGTATGTTGTGTCTTCATTGTCGTTGGATTTTAAGAAGTCTTTGATTTCCTTCTTTATTTCTTCCCTGACCCATTGGTCATCCAGTAAGGAGCTGTTCAATTTCCATGTGTGTGTAGGCTTTCTGTTGATTCTTTTGCTGTTGAAGACCAGCTTTATTCCGTGGTGGTCTCTAAGATACAAGGTGTTATTTCAATTTTCTTGTATCTATTGAGACTATCTTTGTGTCCAACTATGTGATCGATTTTGGAGAAGGTTCCGTGGGGTGCTGAGAAAAAGGTGTATTCCTTTGTGTTTGGGTGACACATTCTGTAGATGTCTGTTAGGTCCATTTGTTTCATGATCTCTGTTAGACTCAATATTTCTCTGTTTGGCCTCAGTCTTGATGATCTGTTCATTGTTGTGAGTGGGGTGTTGAAGTCTCCCACTACTAATGTGTTGTGATCGATGTGCAATTTAAGTTTTAGAAGTGTTTCTTTTTCAAAAGTAGGTGCCTTTGTGTTTGGGGCATAGATGTTCAGTATTGAGATTTCCTCTTGACGAATATTCCCTTTAATGAGTATATAATGCCCTTCTTTGTCTTTTTTCATTAACTTCAGTTGGAAGTCTGTTTTGTTTGATATTAGGATGGCTACTCCACCTTGCTTCCTGGGTCCATTTGCTTGGAAAACCTTTTCCCAGCCCTTTACTCTGAGGTAGTGACTATCTCTGGTAGTGAGATGTGTTTCTTGTATGCAGCAAAGGGACAGGTCTTGCTTGCGGATCCATTCTGTAAATCTGTGTCTTTTTATTGGGGAGTTGAGACCATTGATGTTGATGGATATTAGTGACCTGGGGTTGTTATTTCCCATTAGTTTGGTATAGGTGATGGTCCTGTGTCTCTTTTGGTTTAGTTGCTGAGGGGTTTTCTATTCCCTTTGTTTTCTTGGGTGAAGTTTTTTTCTCTGGGATGGAATTTTCCTTCTAGGATTTTCTGTAGGCCTGGGTTTGTGGGGAGATATTGTTTAAATTTGATTTTGTCATGGAATATCTTGTTTTCTCCATCTATGTTGATAGAGTGTTTTGCTGGGTATAGTAGTCTGGCTGGGCACCTGTGATCTCTCAGGACTTGTAGGATATCTGTCCAGGCCCTTCTAGCTTTTAACGTTTCTGAGGAGAAGTCAGGTGTAATTCTGATGGGTCTGCCAATGTATGTGACTTGACCTTTTTCTCTTACAGCTTTTAATATCCTTTCTTTGTTCTGTACATTTGGTGTTTCAATTATTATGTGGCGAGAGGAGTTTCTTTTCTGATCTAATCTGTTCGGTGTTCTGTAAGCCTCTAGGATTTTTATTGGCATCTCTTTTTTCAGGTTTGGGAAGTTTTCTTCTATGACTTTGTTGAAGATATTTCCTGGACCTTGGAGTCGGGAGTCTTCTCTTTCCTCTATGCCTATGATTCTTAGGTTCCGTCTTTTCATTGAGTCTTTGATTTCTTGGATGTTGTGGGTGAGAGATTTTTTTGCCTTCTCATTTTCTTTGGATGTTGTACTGATTTCTTCCATCGAATCTTCCATGCCTGACATCCTGTCTTCCATCTCTTGCATCCTATTGTTGATACTCTCATCTGTAGTTCCTGTTCTCTTCCCTTGGTTCTCCACTTCCTCTTTTAACTCTGACTGTGTTTTCTTTATTGTTTCTATTTCTATTTTCATGTGTTGTATGGTATTGTTCGTTTTGTACATTTCCTTCTTTAGCTTACTTGTTTTTGTCTGAAAATCTTTCATTGCTTTGTCTTTTTCCTGTTCAAGCTCTGTCACCTTGGCTTGGAGTTCTTTAATGGTATTGTTCATTGTTTTGGCTTGTAAAATTGTGGCTTCTTTGAATATCTTCATAGATTTAAGTTCTTCCTGAAGGGACTCTATCACTTTCCATAATGCAGAATTGTCGTCGTTTTCATGTGTTACTGTTGGTGTGAGGTCATCCAAATTGGATGAGCTAGGATAATTCTGCTTTGTTGGAGTCATATTTCCTTTATTTCTATTTTTTCTTGGACCTTTGGCCATGTGTGTGTGTTTATCTGTCTGTTCTTGTCGTTTTCTGTGTTTGGATCCACAGGGGATGCTTTGGTGAAGGAGTCGAATTGCTTGGCTATCTGTCCTTGCTTAAAGTGTGATCTCAGGGTCACTGTGGTTTTAATAGCCTGAATCGTTGTGAGCTGGTGCAGCCTATTCCCAGGTAGTGAGTAATGGTCCGGGACTGTTACACTGCTCCCAGTTCAGACTTCTCTATTTTGCACACTGAGTGATCAGCCTTCAATGGTTCTAATTGTATGGACCTGGTTGCCCAGGCACAGATTTTGTGGGCTTTGTTTGTCATCACAGAGGCTGACAGGGCCCGGCTCTACACCTAATGTGTCTGGGTTTACCCGAATACAGCTATGGGCCCCTGGCTTCTGGTTACCCACTAGGCTTCTCCGCCAAAGGCCTGGCCACTTCCCTCCCTATCTGCTCCGCCTTGGGTGGGCGGAGCTTTGGCCCCTCCCGCCTTCTGAACCGGCCTCCCACCCTAGCTGCTTTGCCATGGGTGGGCGGAGCTTCGGCCCCTCCTTCCGCCAGAGCTGGCCTCCCGCCCTTGCTGCTTTGCGGTGGGTGCTCTGGGCAACAGCCCCACCCACCAGCGCCAGCTTCCCTCCCCAACTGCTCTGCCCACCCACCTTCCACTCTGGCTCGAGTGGCTGTGGATCACCTGCTGAGTGTCCTTTTTCTTCCTTGTTAAGACTTCAACTATTCTGCAAAATTTCCTAAATAGTTATAAGGTCTTCCTGAGGTGTGGGAAGCGCAGTAGGCTAGTGGGCGATCGCCATGTGGCCTTTGATTCTGCCTGCTGTGTGTTGGGATCGATCTTACCAGGCGCCTCTCCAAATGGGAGTTCCCGAATCCCGGATTTAGTGGCTTCCGTGTCTGCGAGAGATGGGGGGAGAGCCTTGCCCTCGGACTTTTAACAGTCCCTTGGGAGCTGTGCGTGTTCCCGGAGGGGCCAGACCCTCCGGTTTTTGCACAGTGTCCCACAACTCTGTGTTTTCTATGGCTCTTGTCTCCCACATTCAAAATGCGTCCGTGCAGTTCGCCGCCATCTTGGCCCCCCCCAGATTGTTGACTTGAATATGCATATATTCAAGTCAACAATCATTTCCATGTTAAATTGTAGCCTATCTTGAAGATTTTCTTGTTATATCTCTTTTTGTAGTCATCCATAAGTTCCATAAAATGATTTAGACAGATTGATATAATATTTTCAATGAGGGATAATCACTGTTGGCCTGGTAATAAAAAATATTTGTTAGATAAGTATCATGGCAACTAATGGAGTAACTGATCAAGATTAGGTAGCAAGAAAGAGAATTTAGATGACATCCACAGGCTTTGGCAATTTAAGAAGAGGCTGAAGGATTAGAAATAGCAAGGTGGAGGTAGTGATATGTACAATACAGTCAGTGAAGTAGAATGGCGAGAGGAAAAGCATAATCAAAATGAGAAAGATGAAAGTTTATATTTGGACATGTATATCACAGAAAGCAATCTTAAGTTATTTCCAGCGTCTATAAATGAACATATATTTTTGGGAGGTTCAGGAAGTTAAGACTCTCTTAAGGTTGTACTTCAATTATCAATAAAATGGATATGAAGATACTAGCTGTAGCCAGAAATAAGTGGTAGCCCAGAAACCTAATTATATGTAGCTAAGGTAATATAGTTAAAAATGTGATACTAAGACTGTGGAATATCTTAAAAATAACTTGTCGTATTTACTTTGTATGCCTCAGTGGGAGAATTAGTTTTTGTTACATTAAATTGTAGGAATCTACTCCCGTCACCAACTTTGGAATATATAATCTTAGAAATAAGATTAGAATAGGAACTATAAATTATTGAAAGCAAGCCATACACACTCTAGATATGGGTCTCTAAATAATATGGGGGCAGAGAACCGTTATTGGTCTTTTCTCTGTGAAGTGCTTGTCACTAAAGCATGACTAACCATATATTGATTTTATATGATTCAGCATCACAATGCTGTCCTGGGCTAGGGCATAGGTTTTGGTTCCAGCCATTTTAGTTGGATTTTGGTTCATATAGACAGATCCTATGTTGCATGACCCAGTTAGCAAAGTGAGACCCAGGGAGTTCAAACCAGAGAATGATATCAGCTCTAAATCAGCAAAGGCACTCTAAAGTAGTAAATTGATTCCCAACCAGTTTTGGTGGATATAACACCACACCATAGGAATTCTTTGAAAAATAATATCAGGTTATGAATACCTCCCATCATAGTTATCTATGTCTGTGGCAATCAGCAAGAATAGCGAAGAAAATTAAATAACTTGTCTAACTTATTTAACTTTGTATGTCTCAGTGGGAGAATTAGTTTTTGCTGCATTAAATTGTAGGAATCTACCCTTGTCACCAACTGTGAAAGCCAGTTTTCAACAGCCAGGATTAGATACAAGTCCAGAAAATCATGATGGCAATGATCATCTTGAGGCAAGACCTGGGAAAAATGACTAAATGTAGGCTGAAACTTCTAAGAAAGATATTTGAGAGAGAAATAAATGTATAAAGGGCAGGGATTTAACCTAGCAGAGCTCACTTTTATTAGTCATTGATGTAAGACATATTGGTGATGGGTTTGGGAAGACAGAGGGGAGGCAAGTGACATGAAGAATTGTAGTTCATTGGAGAGGCTAACTTAGAGATTCAAGTAGAGTGAACCTTGCCTTATACTCACATAATTTATTTATCCTGAGCTTCCTGTACTGTGCATGTGGCTAGCTCAAGCTAGTGTAACTCTGGCTTTAGAAGGTGATCAGCATGTTGAAACACTGGACATAGTGTGAGAATATAGGTCAGGTGTACTTTTTGCTTTTTAGTGTAACATTTCAGTTAAAGCATGCAAACGTTAATTGTTCATGTTTATTTTCTTGTGTATTCATCTAGGGTCACGTAAAAGAAGTGCTAGGAACTTTGTTACACTATTTCGGTAGACCCAACAGGAACACCTAATACTAAAGATCATGAGTTTCCCATGGAAATAGGGTGTTAATCTCTGGATTTTCAACATGTAACATGGTTCCTTGTATATAATCCATTTCTCTTGTTTTGCGTATGGGCAGGCATATTGAGGTAGAATTAAATATCTTTTAGAATTTAGTAATCTCTTCTTCCCAAATCCTTCCGTACTAGAATTTTGTACTGAGTTTGACATGTGGAAGAAATGATACCTTGCAGATGTCTCAATCAGATATACACTAAATTTATCCTTTTCTATTGTTTTAGCCAAACTCAGAAAACTGGACATGGTCCTCTTAATTCATTAAAATGCAATCTGCAAATGGGCTGACTTGGTCTGTTTACCATACAAAGCTGGTCTGACTCATTCCACAGATCTCATCCATTCTGCAGCATATCAAGATAATTGTAGTGAAAATCTCCTCAAAATAGAATAATGTAAAACTTTGGGATAATAATATAAAAAAATTGAAATTATTTGTAAGAAAGCCTTACAAAAAAATCCTACAATCCTCGATGACAAAGATAGAGTCATTAAGGAGTCAAATATACTAATGAATTAATAGAGTTTCCCTATAGAACCAAGTAGAAAAGAACCAAGCTATTTTATTTGTGAGCTAGCCATTTTCTCTAATTTAAAAATTTTGGAGCAGATGAGAAATTACTACATGAGAAGCAAATTAGGATAGATTGTGCATGTTTATATGTCATTGTTTTAATGTAATCAAATACAACATACAACAAATGTGTCCTTCATTCACACATTTAAGGGCATGCATCATCATGATTGTACTGCATGATAACTGGCATTACTGATAAGCAGTTATCATAAATTACTGTAATTAGTATTACTCTTCCAACACCACAATGACTTTTTTTAGGCTTTCCCTTCTAATTTTGGTAATTCTTTAGTGTTTATCAGAAACACAAATGCTACCAGTTTTGATTCTGCCATGTGTGATGTAATTATCATTATTTTTTACCCAGTATGATCTTGACTAGACTTTTGCTGGATTAAGCTGAGTAAAATTACTGCACAGTAGCTAACACGCTCTCGGTTCCAAAGCAGACATGATGGGTTTGGCCCTCATAGATCACGTCATTGAATTTTTCCCAGAGTTAATGCTGTATGCCTCACCTTATATACCATTAATCTCCTTAGTCTTTTCTTGATAAAGGCATGAGTTTTAGACATTAATGAGGCATAGATCAGAAATGTCTGCTGGATAAGTTGGTGGTGATACATAAATACAAAAAAAAATGGTGTGTGGTACACAGGAAATAGGTGAAAGATAGAATAATTTGTAGTGAATAAAAAATAGAAATATATTCTTGGCAATAAGTAGTCTGCTATGAGATATGAGCTCAAAGATTTAATTTTGGTCACTAACTTATTTTTTTGCAAAGAGTACAAATAGGAAGGAAGCCTACTATTTAGGTAACATAGAACACCATTTGAAAGAGCAAGTGGAAAATGCCTGGAAGATAAGGACACATTATCTGTTGAATAACCTTAACTTTTAATTGACTGTTAAGTCCAGATAACCCTTCTCATTTATAAATACTTCTTCTTCCATGACAAGAGGTAGCCTTATTTCCACTACTTATGAAAAGTAAGAAATATTCTAAAACTTGATAGAAAAACAATGCCTAAATAAGCATACATACAAATGCATAAATAACTAACAAAAGAATTGAATCTTTTAGTGCATACTTTAGGAGACTAAAAGATGTATAGAGTAAATAGAAGTGCATTCTGGGAAAATGTTGCCCTCCATATTCACATAATCAGGCTCTTTGATTTTCTTATTCTTCTTCTTGTTATTAATTTGTTTATTTTACATTTCAATTTCCATCTACCTTCCTCCTCCCAGTCCTATTCTCCCATCCACTTCCCCCATACCTCCCCCAAGTACCAACCCACTCTGGCATATCAAATTGCATCAGGACTAAGTGCCTCCTCTTCCACTGAGGCAAGACAAGGCAGCTCTGCTAGGAAAATGGGATCCAGAGGGAGGCAACAGAGTCCAAGTCAGAGATAGTCTCCACTCCAATTGTTTGTCCAAGTCAGAGACGGTCCCTGCTCCACTTGTTAGGACATTCACTTGAGGACCTAGCAGCCCATCAACTTCATATGTTTATTGGGACTACGACCAGTCTATGCATGTTCCTAAGTTAGTGGTTCAGTCTCTATGAGCCCTCTGGTGTCCCAGTTAATTTGCTATGTGGGTCTTCTTGTTCCTTCCAGCTCCCACAAACCTTCCCCTAACTCTTCCTCAAGACTCCCTGATGTTTTCCTAATGTTTGGCTGAAGTCTCTGCATCTGTTTCCATTACTGGCATCCAAGAAGCTTTACCCAGGCTACTTGACTTTCTATTGTCTTCAAAGTACACATATATAGGTGTAGTGGGTAGTTTCGTCAACTTTACACAAGTTAGAGTCATCTGAAAGGAGAGAACGTCATTTGAGAAAATTTCCCCAAAAGACCTGGCTGTAGGGCATTTTCTTAATTAGTGATTAATTAGGGACAGCCCAGCACATTGTGGGTGATGGCATCCCTAGGCTTGTTGTTTTGGGCTCTATAAGAAAGCAGGCTTAGTAAGCCAGTAAGCAACATTCTTCCATGGCTTCTGTATCAGTTCCTGTCTTCCAGATTCTTGCCCTGCTAGAGTTCTTATCTTAATTTCCTTCAGTGATGTGGAAGTATAACCCAAATAAACTTTTTATACCCCAATTTACTCATGGTCATGATGTTTCATCATAGCTGTAATAACCCTAATGAGGACAATAGAGATAACTTTTCTTTATATTTCTTGGTGAAAGAAAGTCACAAGACATGGAAACAAACAAACAAAAAAAGCTGTATGTTTTTTACTGATGCCATGAAAATTATCTTAAAACAACTCAACTTTATTTTTATTTATTTTTTAATGCTTATGTATTATTTCAAGTTGTATCTCCACCACAATTCCCTCCCTCCACCCCTCCGGGCTCAACCCTCCCACCATCTCCCCCTTCTCCCAGAACTCAAAATTCTTTTTTTTTGAATAATTAGGCAACAATTATGAATATTATAAGGTATAACATACATTCCAATGTCTAGTCCATACATATTTGGCAACTGATATTACTATTCTATTATCCATCTATCTCCATGATAACCTAAAATTCCAGAACATCTCTTGTGGCACAAACAAAGATAGTGGAAAGAATGACAACTGTAAATATGAATCTATTTTTTGCATCAAGATCAACCATGTATGTGCATTACTTGACTTTCTTTATCCAAAGCCCAGAGCAAAATGTACAAATCTTTGCTTTATACTTTCCTTCCTAAGGACTTCCTGGTTGTATTTGAGCCAAGAAGATAAACAAAGATTATCTTCTCATCTCAAAACCTTTAGCTTAATTGCATCTTTGAAATCCTTTTAATAGATCAGGAAACACATTCAGATGAGGACATTTTGGGAGAGGTGGTCATTTTTCTGTTGCTCATCTTGATGGTCTAGGACACCATGAGTGAAAAATCCCTTATGATGTTTAACAGCTTTAAAACCTGCGCCAATAAGTTCCTACCTCTTCTCTGAAGCATTTTAAAGTTTTTTTTTAACTTCTTATGATGCTTTTATACTTATTTCTCAGGTTCATTTTTCTGAAGGAAATAGTTTCCTTGCATTTTTCTAATGGAACAGATTCGTGGTCATAGAATCTCTGAAAGCTACTTTCTTTGCCAAGTTCACACCTTGTAGATTATATCTACATTGTCTACTCTTCCATCACAGACAATTAGGCTCATGAAAAATGAAAGTATTAACAAAACCAAACATTTCTGTGGAGATTATTATGGATTAGGAGCTATTTAAAATACTTTGGTCATGTTAATTTATTTAAAATTCACCCTATTTATTGACAGCAGTCTTACTGTTATCACCACTTTGTAGAAGAGAAAACTGAGATCCTGAAAGACTAAATAAGTTACCAGGTTCTACACTTATCAAATGGCAGCTGGAATTTTAGCCAGACTCTGGCTGTGGAATCTATGTTTTAAATCATAACACTACATTGCCTTTTACAGAGCAGAAAGGTCAATTGGAACACCCAAGCAACATTGCATTCCATTAAAATGATGTTACATAGTTAGAGGAAGATAGATGAGAAGTCTTTATGAATATTGAGGAAGAATGACAAGACACAGTGAGGAAAGGGAAGGCTAGAGAGGAGAAGAGATGGAGGGGACTATCAGTGAGATGAAGAAACAGGAAGGCTGAGAAAGTTGAGAGATATGGAGAACTGAGAGGGAGAGAAAAAGAGATAAGAGAAGAAGAAAAGGAGGATCAGGAAGGGGGGATAGATAGATAGATAAATAGACAGATAGATATATCCAGAGATTGCAAGGATGAGAGTAATCCTTGCAGTTATATTTGATGATCCCAACTTATTTCCAAGGGAAGAGATGAGAAATGTCCAGTAAATATCCCACACGAAGACACTCCCACTGCTGCTCACATCCACCACCTCTGTTTACACTGGGGAAGGTATAAGAATATTTCTCTCAGATTTGTTCTCCTTGTGAAATTCATTATAGAGAGCAGCTCTACATAACATAATTTCTTTCTTATAAAAGCAGTTAATGTACAATTAAAAAGTACAACATGAGTCAATTAAATGTTGGGGCTTTACCTAGTCAGAAATCAGCAGAGAAAACTCAGTTTAATAAAAACAGTTTGATTTGTTTCTTGGTCATCCATAACAGTGTATGCTAATCTCACTCTATAATTTGCAAGCTAAAGGTCAGTAGCAAACAATTTTTGAAGTCCACCAATTTTATTCCCTAATAAAATAATCTTAATTTTAGAAACTGACAGTTTTTAAAAATTTATAATTATAACAAAAGTCTTCATGTATTTATCACCAATAGCATGTTTATGTATATATTGAAATACTTTTATGTTGACCATATTTATAATTTAACACCCCTTTGGATAAATATTGACTTTGAACATTATCTGGTTTGCTATTTGCTTTGTAATTAATAACATACACTTTTCAAATTGCATGTAAACTATTCATAGATGCACATATCATGAATAAAAATTTTGTGAAAATAAACTCTTATTAATATATTACAGGCATAATGACCTTTTTGAAGTTTTCAATAATGTTTGTCTTTATAAGTGATTCACATTATGCATTGTTGGACTGATGAGAAAATGTGAATAAACAGATAGTCAATTTGACA
This sequence comes from Lophiomys imhausi, assembly GCA_907164525.1. Classification (NCBI taxonomy): domain Eukaryota; kingdom Metazoa; phylum Chordata; class Mammalia; order Rodentia; family Muridae; genus Lophiomys; species Lophiomys imhausi. The sequence goes on along the minus strand of CAJQZJ010032499.1, from coordinate 1,681,947 downwards.
TGAATCACTTATCCTGGTCATTCTTCTTGTGGATAGACATGCTTGGATGAGTTTGTCAATATGAACCACGATCCCGTAGCCAGGAGATGAGGTTTGAAAGAGAAGGGGAAAATGCTATTTCCAAGGTTCTGTTTAGCCTAAGTCTTGATACTTTACAAGAGTATAAGTATTTTGCATACATTTTTATTTAATTTAATCTTACAGCAATTTGATTGATTCAGTGACTTTTAAAAATACATCTACATATTAAATGTTTATTTGTTACTTCAAGTTACATCTCCATCACAGTCCCCACCCTCCACCCCTCCAGGCCCCACCCTCCCAACCTCTCCCCCTTTTCCCAGAACTCATAATTCTTTTTTTTTTTTTTTTTTTTTTTTGGTTTTTCGAGACAGGGTTCCTCTGTGTATCCTTGGCTGTCCTGGACTCACTTTGTAGACCAGGCTGGCCTCGAACTCACAAAGATCCGCCTGCCTCTGCCTCCCAAGTGCTGGGATTAAAGGCGTGCGCCACCACCGCCCGGCTCTTTTTAATAATTAGGCAACAATTATGAAAATTATAAAGTATAGCATACATTCCCAATGTCCAGTCCATACATATTTGGCAACTTAAATTTTTATTCTATTATCTATCTGTATGAGTTTAAAGTTCTATACCTAACTCATTTTCCATCCTAACTTGCATTACCAACTTAAAAATATCTTGTTAGACCTAGAACATCCTTTTAATTCCTAAACAACTTAAAAATTTAACCGTGAGACTATAATGATCTAGTCTTCAACCACATCACAGACCTGAGAAAGAAAAATATATCTGATTAAACAGAAAGTGCAGAGCTAGCATCTTCCAAAACTAAGAAATGACAGACAAGTGGCTGCCTGGACAGTCCCCAATTTCTTTCAATACATAGACCATCTATCTTAAGCGTTTTGGTCCAGTATCTCTAACAGACATTAATTTTAAAGCAGGAATTATGAAGGACTTGTCTACCCTGTCTTGGCAGAGCTAAGCTGTCAGCTTACCAGCTTCCCAGTGACAAGTAGCCCAGATGATCCAGCCTTGAAGACTTCCTCAATAGTTGTTTCCTCAAAAATTTACGACCAGAACAATTCAAAATGGCTAACTAAGATTGTTCAGCCCCACAGACTGTTCCAGCCAGGACTTCATTAAAACCTTGAAGGTCAGCCTCTGACTACAAACTTCTTAGGACATTTTAGTAGCACAAAAGGATTGAACATCAAATGTTGCTATTAACTTGCTTAACCATTTTTCCATTCTTATTTGGGCCCCAAACAGGTTACCTATGTGCCAAATCAGCAAAAAGTAATTTTAAGACAGCAAGGTCCCATTTCTAGAAGGTGGGGTAGGTGATATTTTTTTCTTTTTCCCCCACTTGGTCATTTGATGGGTTATACAGTTTGCTGTTATTTAGAGGGATTGGTTGCAAGTTGTTAAATGGCCTTGTTAAATAGGTTGTGAAGGTTAGATCCATGGGTTTCTCTCTCTTTCTTTTCTCTATCCTTCCTTCTCTCCTATGTAGGGGGGAAAAGACTTAAAAAATGGCATGTAGATATAATACAGGAATGATAAAGAAAAAGGGATAGAGTATTGAATATGCTCTTATACCTTTGTATATTGATACAAAATTAAGGTTATATTTGGCTACATTGGTACCGATCCTTGTATATTGTTACAAAATCAAGATTATATTTGGCTACCTCAGTATTGATCTTTGTATATTGATACAAAATTAAGGTTAACCCCCTTTAAGTTATTGAACCTAGGTAATGCTTAAAAATGCAATGTGAAGTTTTGACCCATTGATAACAATTTAGAATAATTAAGAGATGTAAACTTTCATTTAAACTTGGCATTTGGTTAGGTACTAGCATAGTTTATCAGAGATGTTTTCTATGTTAACCGGAAATCAAGTTGCTAAGAGACAAGCAACATTTGCTTACCAAAAATTTTTACTTGTGTAACAGACCAAAAATTCTGCTATAAACTAAGAAACTTTATGCTAGTTACTGTGAAGGTATTAATATAAAGTGGATATTCTCATACTAGAGCAAACATATTTCTTAGAGCAATCCAATATAAAAAAATTTCTTGTTTTCTTCATTTATTTTTAATAAATAGTAAGGGAAAATGCTATGGTATGAATGAGCTTTTGTATTTTATGTGGGTAGGAATGTGACCAAACATTTCATATGTTTGTCTTCTTATTTTTCCTTCTATTGAGAATAGTTGTTTTCCTCACATGATATATCTTGATTACTGTTTCTCTTTCTTCTACTTCTCAGAATTCCTTTCTACATCCTTTCCCATCATGAAATACTCACTTTTGGTCTTTTATTAGTAAACAGACAGGTTCCTAAGGGATAATAAAAAAATAAAATATGATAATATAAAAAAGCTAACACATCAGAATTGAATGCAATAAAGAAACAAAAAAGAGTCCAAGAAAAAGCATAAGAATCAGAGGCCTACTTGTTCACACATGCAGGAATCACATAAAAACATTGTCTTGGGGTTTTATTGCTCTGAAAAGACACCATGACCACAGCAACTCTTGCAAAGGAAAGCATTGAATCCAGGCTGACTTACAGTTTCAGAGGTTTATGAAACTGCAACTTTGTTATCAATTGTATTAGTAGGCTGGCAGAGCAACTAGAAGGTTGGTGGGAGACTGGCAGGCCTGGCTTTCCTTAACTGGTGGCCTAACCTATCCTGGGATAAAGCCCTGGACCAAGGGTGGCCTTCATCACCTGCAACCTAAACACTGTTGACTAATATCTTCATTAATATCTATAAGTTGTTATATTAGGCCAGTGGAGCAGCCAGTGGCCTTGCAGTATGGCTGCCAGGCTTGTGGCTGGAAGCTTTTAGGCCTTCCAATCAGAAACCCTCAGCAGCCTTTCTCCCAGTAATTAATTACACCAAGACCTTTTAATGTTTCAACGCTTAGCCCTTAGCTGGGCAGATTAACCTGGACCACCTAATCCCAAACAGCCATGTGGCCTGTTGTACCTTCCACTGTGAGACACTTCCTCCAACAAGAGCACACCTGCTCCAACAAGGCCACACCTCCTAATAGTGCCATTTTCTATGGGCCAAGCATTCAAGCACATGAATCTATAGGGACCTTTCCTAGTCAAACCACCACAAAGACTAAAATGGAAGTCAAACTATGTACCCAGAGGACCTGGTGCAGATCCTTGTAGGTCCGATGCCTCGTATTGTCTCAGTCTCTGTGAGTTCATAGGAACTTGGATTATGTTGAGTTAGAAAGCTTTGTTTTTCTTAGGGTCCTTGATCCCTTCTGGCTTTTACATTCTTTCTGTATTCTTTATTGCAGGGTTCCCATAGCCCTGAGGTACCCCAGGGTTTACTGGAAACATCTAATTTTGGGCTAAGTGTTTCAAGGTCTCAACATTGACTGCATAATGTTTGGATGTGGGTTTCTGTAATTGATCCCATATATGCTGGAGAAGGAAGCTTGTCTGATGATGGCTATTTTATTGCTACCTTTTTTTAAAAAAAATAATAGTGGTATTTGGCTTTACCCAAGGTTCATGGGATATTTAGTCTCTGGTTCTTGGTCATCCAAGCAGTGTTGGATATAGGTTTCTTCTTTTGGAGTGAGCCTTCAGTTAAATCAGGTATTGGTTGGTTACTCCAACAAGTTTTGTGCCACTATTTTCCTAGCATATTGCAGCCAGAGCACCAGTTTAGATCAAAGGCTTTGCAGCTGGGTTGATATTTACACTTCTCCTTTGGTAGAACGCAGGTTCTTTCCTCTACCAATGACACTAGAACAAAGGGGTGGAAGTTCTGTGTAGGAACCAGCTTAACATCTCCATGTTCAATGAATTGTGTAGTTATTGTCTTCAGCAATAGGGACTTGCCCTCAGTTTATTGAAAGCAACCTATATTCTCGGCAACAGCCTGCTTTTGTTTGGGAATTCCTGTGGGATCCCATTGACCAACAACTCAACTAGATGTACCTCAGTCCTGGAGCTGCAATCTTCATTTGGTGAAGATGCCCAGCTGGGGCTCTGTCTTCACTATTATTTGATGATTTTATTTATATCACATTTATATATGTGTCTATTTTAGGAAGGTTCTACTGTATTAGATTTCCATTCTACCCCTTAAATGGAGCTTCATGTTAGCAATCTCTCTCTGTATTCCCTTCCAAAACATCATCTTCTCCCCTCTACACTTGATCATTCTATTCCAGTGCCCCAACCATCCATCATTATTTATTCTATTTCACTTTCCTAAGAAGATCTATGTGTACCCTATAGTCCCTTAGTCTATATCTGCCCTCTGTGTTACAACATATTGGAGCTTGATTATCATTTACTAATATCCACATATAAGTGAATATATACCATATTTGTCTTTCTGGATCTGGGATACCTCACAAGGAATGATTTTTCCTAGTTCAATCCTTTTACCTGTGAATTTCATGATGTCTTTTTTTTTTAAACAGCTGAATAATATTCCATTGTGTAAATGCACCTCACTTTCTTTATCGATTTCCTGTTGAAAGACATTTAGATTGTTTCCAACTTCTGGCTATTATGAAGAGAGCAGCCATGAATATCTCTGAGAAAGTGTCTCTGTGGTAGGATATAGCATCCTTTGGGTATATGCATAAGACGGGTACAGCTGGATCTTGGGAAAGATTCATTTAAATCTTCTTGAGGAACTGCCACACCAATTTCCATAGTGGCTGTATAAATTTGCACACTACCAGCAATGGATAAGTTCTCTCCTTACTCCATATCCTTGCCAGTATGAACTCTTACTTGTTTTCTTGATCTTAGTCATTCTAACAGATATAAGATGGAATCTCAAAACAGTTTTGGCTAAGGATGTTGACCATATCACTATTTCTCAGTCATCTACGTTTTCTTTGTTGAGAATTATCTGTTTATATCTCTACCCCATTTGTAAGTTGGGATATTTGTTTTATTAATATCTAGGGTCTTTTTTTTTTTTAGTTCTTTATGTAGTTTGGATATTAGCTCTCTATCAGATGTGTTGTTGGTAAAACTTTTTTTTCCCCATTCCTAGGCTGTAGCTGCCCAAATGATGGTGTTCTTTGCCATACAGAAACTTTTAAGTTTCATGAGGTCAAATTTATTAATTGCTAATTTTAGTGTCTGTGATAATGGTTTTTTTTTTCCAGAAATTCTTTTTCTGTGCCAATGAGTCAAGATAATTTATCACCTTTTCTTCTATCATGTTCAGGGAATCTGGTTTTATGTTGATATCTTTGATACCTTTGGAATGGACTTTTCCACAGGGTGGTAACTATGAGTCTATTTGGATTTTTTACACGGAGTCATACAATTTCACCAACTCCACTTGTTGACGATACTGTCTTTTTTTTCCAGTGTGCCATTTTTAAAAAGACCCTTTTCTATATCCGATCATCCCTGTATAAAAGCTTGGTCTTCAAGGTGGTTGTATTGGAGTTTCTATAGACATTTTGGAGGAGAAATATTATTGGAAAACCTTAGGTCACTGAGGATAGGAACTAAAAGGGAATTGTGGGATCCCACTTATCCTTCCTCTCTTTATTTCTGTGCCATGAAGTGAGTGGTATGATCTGTCACACACTTTAGTCTGATGGGGTACCACCACTGGCATCCAAAATCAGTTGAATTGTTTAATCTTATACTTGAAACTCCTGATTTATTTAACCAAATATTAATCTCTGTTTACTTTGTGAGTAGACAATGTCAGGTATCTTGTTATAGTGACACAAATCTGAGATAATATTATATTAAAGGTTCTAATATATGTTATGAATAATTATGACTATTTGGTTCCAATCAGGATTCTAAAGGAATATGTTTAAGAAATAGGTTGTTTGTTAAAAAATCAGGTGCTCCAATTGCACCTGCATTTTCAATCATAGGCTGATAATTTGTAGCAATCATTCTTTTTATGTAAGTAAGAGTATAAAGCTAAAGATTTCACTTGCTTTATCTGGGGATACAGTTTTGTAATTCTTCATGTTCCAGAAACAGCTCAGTGATAGAGATGTACTATATTCCTTCAAAACTTTTAATTGCTTGGAATGTATAGGGGATAATTATTCCCTGACTAGGCTATTAGATTTATCAACTTCTGAAACAAAAGATGTTCCATGGAAATAACATTCATCATTGATGAGTTAGCAGAAATACAATAATCAATGAATTTGAATCATGAAATATTAATTTTTAGTCACTTACTCAGTAGTTAAAATACTTAACAACCACATATTTGTTGTACACTAAAGCTGATCTTGTTTCTGAAAATGCTTGTGTGTAGGAAATAATTGCACTTCTATTGGAGCTAATCAGAGTGAATGACAATTTGCTTTCTCATTGTATATGCATTGATTTTTCACATAGGTTCCTAGGAAAGTGTGGTTCAAAGGGGGGAAAAAGCTATTTTTTCTTAAGAGATTTTATGCATTCGATTTACATTCATTAGAGCAGATATTTCTGTTTTTTATTTTTGTTTCCTGTTTTTGTTTGTTAACTGTTCCAGGCATGCCATAGTGCTTAGAGACATTGCCATGGTAATTTGGTAAAAGCAACAAGGATTGTTTCCAAAGTTTAATTTTGTGTCTAGACTTACAATGCCACACACACAATTATACAAGCTTATTTATAACATATGATCGATTTCTGGAAAGCATAAGGCAGGTCCCCTGGCTATCTGAATGGCTCAGGAGATTAATTTAGGATTGGTGAGGAGTAGAATGGTATAGCCAGAGTGTGACTCCTACATATGGTTTGAACACAAATGCCTAGAGTTTTAGGCATTGATATCAAGGCCAGGTATGGGGCAAAAGAGAATGGCAGAGGAGCCTTACAAGTTGTCAACTATAAAATGAGTTTTCAAAATATTTACTGTAATCATTCTAATAAGAACTTACCTTTATTACAGAGTTTTTGTATGCTATTAAGAAAGTAAAGAGGACTATTGATTTTCTGTTCAGGGAGTTGTCACCTATGCCAATAAGTTCCAGGCTTTCCCCCACTTTCTCTTCTATTAGATTTAATGTGTCCAGATTTATGTTAAGGTCTTTGATCCACTTGGACTTAAGTTTTGTGCAAGGTGATAAACATGGGTCTATTTGCATTCTTTTACATGTTTTTACATCCAGTTAGACCAGGGCCATTTGTTGAAAATGCTTTCTTTTTTTATGTTTATTTATTACTTCAGGTTACATCTCCATCACAGTACCCTCTTTCAACCTCCCCAGTCCCACCCTCCCACTCTCTACCCCCTATCCTTTTCATCCCATTCTTCCAGCATGGAGTGTCCCTACATATCAGTCTCCCATCCCAGTTCAGCAGTCATATGAGGGCCAAGAGCCTCCTCATACACTGGGGGTCTTCAAGGCAGCCCCACTAAGGCAAAGTGTCTCACTGACAAGTTACAAAGTCTATGTTCCTGTTCCCTTTGGTGCATTGACTGTAGTATACTTACCCTGTACTGTATGGCTAAAATCCGATTATAAGTGAATAGATGGCATGTGCATCCTTCTGAGTCTGGCTTAGCTCACTCAGGATAAGTTTCTCTAGTTCCATTCATTTGGCTGCAAGTTGCATGATTTCGTTGTTTCTGATGGCTGAGTAGTATTCCATCCTGTAGATGTACCACAGTATTTTTTTTTTTATCCATTCCTTGGTTGAGGGACATCTGGGTTGTTTCCAGTTTCTAGCTATTACAAATAAGGCTGCTATGAACATAGATGAGCCAACTTCCTTGTCGTTTGGTGAGGAGTCATTTGGATGTATACCCAGAAGTGTTATGGCTGGGTCTTGAGGTAGAGCTATTCCAAGATTTCTAAGTTATCACCAGGGGATTTACACAATGGTTGTACAAGCTTTCCCTTTTCCATTGGATTGTTTTGGCTTCTCTGTCAAAAATTAAGTGACCATAGGTGTGTGGGTTTATTTCTGGATCTTTGATTCGATTCCATTGATCAACTAGTCTGTTTCTATGCCAATATCATGCTGTTTTTATTACTATTGCTCTGTAGTACTGCTTGAAATCTGGGAGGTGATACCTCCAGATGTTTTTTTTATTGTATAGGATTGATTTATCTAGAGGGGTTGTGATGAAGATGTAACTTGAAGTAATAAATAAACATAATAATAATAAAAAAAGAAAATACCAGCATAAGTACAGAATCTTATCAACTAATCTTGAAATATTTTCAACTGTGTAATAAAGATAATTATAACAAAATATATTATACACTATCATAGGCAAGAGTGGTTTGTGACAGGATGTTAAAATAAATAAGAAAATAAAATAAAATTAAAAATAAATAAAATTATAAGAAATAAACAAAATTGACCTAAAAATAAGGACATAGAATTTACTTTTGTTTTTATAAGTAAATATCACGTGTGTGTGTCATATCTTTAAGGAACAAAGCAAGATTTTGAGGTCAAATAAACCTAGATTTGATTTGGGGGTCTTTGGATTTCTTGTTTCATCAGTCAGTGTGCACTTGAGGGAATAATCTCTTGTGGGTATTTAGAGAGGGAGGAAATGTAATGCAATGGCCGAGGGTCTCCTATCTTTATTAGAGAGATGAAGAATCAGGTTCTGATCTGTGCTCCTTAGAGTGACTCGATGGATGACACACACCTGCTCCTCAGGAAAGCTTTACTTTAGGGACTATCGCTCCAACTATGCATTGAGCAAGCACTTTATCATTGCCACTGCAGTGTGCTTCCTGACACCCACAGTATCTGTCAGTGACACTGGATTTCTGAATTAGGAAAACTTCAGTATCAAGGCCTTGCAAGCAAGGTACAATAACCAAGAGCCACAGCAACAGTAGCTTTGGTCTCTCTGCCATTGCTCAAATCTTGATTATCTTATACATAACCTGTAAAATCTATTCTAGTCTACTTTGATGAGACTTGAATAGTGGAAGTTTCAGGTGATAAGAAAGTTCTTAACATTCGAATCATTGAGTCAGTTTACCTTTCCCAATTCTAGGGAGGTCATCTCCATGGAAAGGATGCAACATGAACGTACACTATACATCAGATGTTGTGCTGGATTCTTTACACAGAAAACAAGCCCTTTTCAAACTTCCTACAAATGGTGGGGACAGAAGGCCCAGAGAGGAGCAGTGAACTAATCATACCCAGGGATAGAATCTGAGCACCAACATGTTTTATATGCAAAATGTAAATCCCAGTCCAAGGGAGATCTGATCAAGGCATTATCACTAGAAGGTCTAGTATCCAGAAGTACTTTTTTCTTTCTGTTTTGTATATAACAATTCAAGTTTGGAGCTTACTTGTGACGTTGTAAAGGATTCAACACTATTGGGCATTAAAATAGGCCATCAGTTTCATTTGAGAAGCTTTTAATTTCCTATAGTCTTCTAGGGTGTCAGTCTTCCTATAGGAGAATTTTGTCTTTCACCTTAGAATCTGCTGGATTGCCGGGCGGTGGTGGCGCATGCCTTTAATCCCAGCACTTGGGAGGCAGAGGCAGGCGGATCTTTGCGAGAGTTCAAGGCCAGCCTGGTCTACAAAGCGATTCCAGGACAGCCAGAGCTGTTAAACAGAGAAACCCTGTCTCGAAAAACCAAAAAAAAAAAAAAAAAAAAAGAAACTGCTAGATTTCCTGTGGTTATGGCATAAACAATATTATTAATTCATGACTAGAAAGCAATTCTTGTTAGATTGAAAACATATCAAATATTGTGCAGAGAATTTGAAATGCTGTCAATTATTTTGAAACAATGAATGTGTATTACTATTTTGTTCAGAAAGAAAACATGCCAGAAACTATGAGAATAGAGAAAATGTGATCACACACACACACACACACACACACACACACACACACACACACACACA
>CAJQZJ010032499.1:1659177-1672029 GCA_907164525.1 Lophiomys imhausi | reverse complement strand
ACACACACACACACACACACACACACACACACACACACACACACACATATACATGCACACACAATAGAGGATGCTTTCTTCTTTTCTCTGGGTTCTGGCTATTAGAGTCTGTTAAATGTTGTCAAAAAACATGACTCTCTGAATACAGTGGCACAAAGGGTTATGTTTCCACTAAGACAATAATTAAAATCCTGCCTGAAGAATTACCCTGAGATGGGAGTACACTTGGGATTTATCTAAGGACTTTTACTCCCATGTTTCTAATACAGAGGAGAGTTCAGAAGGGTGATCCTTTCCAAGACTGTGTCAACTGTCAGCTCTGACAAAGCAAAGGTTTCAGGAATGTCCCTTTGAGAAAGACTTGGAGGCTAAGTCCATGTGCCAGTGACAGAGTAACAATGTCTGTCAGGCTAAAAGATGGAATGTTTCTTTCACTACATTTAAATGTCATGAACAAGTAGGTATTTAAAAATACTGGATAAATCTGAGCCAACCTAAAGACAAGTATGATATATGTATAATATATGATGCATATGCATACATAATGGTAGGCATAAAATATTTTGTTTCACACTGTACATTATGTCTTAGAAAAAATACTCTTTTAATATAGAAAACCTTTCAGATAACTTTATATAAATAATTGGATTAGTTCATGAAAGCTATATAATACTTGACTAATAAAATATATTAAAAATAAACATAAATTAATGGGTAGGCATACAGTGTATTCATTTAGTAGTCTTTGCACTAAACAACTGGAAATCTGATTAAGAGTTTGAGAACAATCTGGGAAGACTGGAAAATACTGGCAGGTGAAGGTCACATATTTGAGGGAGACTTAAGTAAATAAAAAGTAATCAAAGTTCACTATTTTCTAAACTCATCATATTATATTTATATCGCTACAAAAAATTAATGCAGATTTAGTGGGATCAGTCAGATAGAAAAAGTAAGGGACTAGAAGGCCTAAATGAAAACCTGGGAAGAGAGGCTAGAAAACAGTTCTTTATGGTGAGGAGAGAAGCAGTGAATGATGATACAGGGAAATAACTGTTGTTAGGAAGAAGTGACTGAGCTGTGGCAGTCAGCCACCAGTGCTCAGGATGGATCAGTGATACAGAACTGCTAAAGCTCTTATGTTTTATGGGGAAAAGTTAAGTGCTAGGAGCTAATCTCTAGCTTATCCCATACTTAGTGTATCTATGTGTTCAGTGCTTTTAAAGTATTATCTTCTTATTTCAAATATAATGACAATATGGGCTGGGCAGATAGCATATCAGTGTATTAAATGACCAAGCAGCAACAGTTGTCTAACTGGACTTGGGCCCTGTTCTATAGGAGAGAATTCATAGAAAACCCAGCCAGCTACTCCTGTCTGGTAAGCCTGTGGGAACTTCAGGAGAATTGACTACTGTTAATCTCTAACTACATTCTTAATACTTATCCTTCTAACAGCAGAGAAGTGTAGTTCTCACCATCATCAAAGAAGTTCCTTTTTTAAGCAATGGAGACAATTAGAGAAACCTACAATTGGTTAAATTCAGAGAGCAACTGACTTGGAACTGCCTACTCTCAATTGATATATCTACAGCACAATCCCTGCACCTAAGACTCAGGGAACATCATGGAAAAAGTCAGGAAGCATAAAGATTGTAAGAGCTAGAAGACCAGAATATTGGCTGCAAAGTCATGTAGGTAAGAATGAGAGGGAAACTATGCCCATGAAATCTCAATGAAATGGCTGCCTAAGCAATACCTGATATTACAATGCTAGTTGACATGCCAGTGTGTATGGAGGAAATCTCCCAGTGCTCTTTCCTAGATGAAGAGCTTCAGGCAATTAACAACTACTGAGAGAGAATGAGACCATGTTCCACTAGGATGAGGCCCTAGTTGGTTATCCAATATCAAGAGGTCATCCCTAAAAACACATACTTATGAGCAACACTAAATAGGCTCAGAAGTTTGTATTTGGATATTTATTCAAATATATATAATGAAAGAAAAAGAGGCCATGATTTTGAGGGAAATTTGGGGTCATGGGAGAGGTTGGAGGGAGGAGAAAAAGAGGGGATGATGCAAATACAGTACACAAATATGAAAGTACATCCTTTCCACTGTCCTTTCCCTGTGCACTCCAACACAGAGACATAATTTTACTTCATCTTTAGCCCAAACTCAACCATCTGAAATGATGTAGACTCCCCAGTGTTTGCTCTGTTAACATCTGAATTTTACATTTCATTTATTTATAGGGCAATCACTGTTTTCTATTGTTTCTTTGTCTATTTCTAATGTTTTCAGGGAAGGCTTTTAATAATACTTTGAGTGAATTTGTTGAAAACCAAGGGACATACCCCCTTTCTCTTGAAAAATACATAAAGCAGTCCTTATTGCTTTGGGGTGCTCTTATGGGTCCTTTTCAAACTTTGATGAAGGCGTTTGATCTTTGTAAGCTTTTGTCCTACAATCTGAAGATTCAGAGGCCCATCATTTCTAAAATATATTAATTACTCATCAAACAGCAGATGCAAACCTTTATATAGGACACTATTTTTGAGACTCTACATTGTTCAACATAACACTTCAATTATTTCTCTAAGTCCTACACTTTTCTTTTTAAACAGATGAGGTTCTGTTTAAGAGAAAGCAAGTTATACACACACACACACACACACACACACACACACACACACACAGTCACAAAGCCAATGTGTAGCAGAACTTGACCTTAAGCAGAAGTTCCGTATTATTCTAGCCTGTACTGATGATGTACTGAATTTTGTTAATCATAAAATAATCCATCACCCATTCTATGTTCCTGCTCATAGTAAGCAATGGAATTAGCCAGTGGGGACATTTCATCTCTAGTGAAGTGTCTGAAATGATGATATTAGCTGATGAGCTCCTGACTTGACTTGAGAGAACTTTCCTTGATCAAACTAGACAATGTGCTGCCCTAGCAGCACTCTTGACTCTTAGACAGCTCATATTGCTGCTGCACTTGTTTAGTGACGCAGCCCCTTACAGAGCAGCCTTTTGGTGACTTGTTTGTTGTGAAGTCCTCATCCTTCAGCTGGGTGATGCGGTTTGACCTTTGACCTGGGATTTTCCATAGAGCTGGTACTCGTTGTACTTACTTTCCTGATTCTGTAAGGGGGTGAAAGTGTGATTCTGATGCTCTTGTTTCCATGCCTAGCCTACTTATGTTCTCAGCTATATAAGCAGTTAAACTTTTAGTAAAGTCACCACCTTGATCAGATTGCTGTCTTTGTGTCCTTCTTGTGATCTTTTTCTCCTTAATTCCCAGCCCCCCCGTACAGGTGGTACAGCCGGTGGTTTCAGGTGACAACAGTTTAGCAGTTGACAGAGTTGTGACTCCAAATAATCTCATGCGTGTTCCAAACCATTTAAATCGTCATTGTAGGATTTTACCTATTAGCAAAATACCCCTGTGTACTAATTATATAGAACAGCACAATCATCTGGTGCTGGTGGTAAAACAAGATGCAATAACTCTTTGAATTTAGACCAACAGAATAATTGCATTTTTTTTTAGTGAAATTTAAGGTAGTTGCATGTGTAATATTCTTTATGCATTTGGATTCAGGGGATATTTTGCCACATGTTGATAGAAAATGAATAGGAAAACATTTAAAGGATATTTCATTGCCCATCTACATATTCTGTGTCTATGTCGGTTAAGGAGAGTGCATAATAGAGCATGTACATACCCCTTAATGCTCTCTCCTCTCCTTTAGTGGAGACATTTCTATCAGATGCTGAGCTAACCTATGGCATTAAATGAGAGCTTGGCGTGAGGCTTATCTTTTAGCTGGGTGGTCCCAAGGGAAAGCATGCTGGTTAAATTGGGGCCATTAGTATGTTAGCAGATGATCAACTGAGTTACTCACTTTTAAGCATCATCATTTTCACATTTAAAGTAATTTTGGTCAGTAAGACTAAATTACACTCATTATATCCAAATGCAAATACATGTTTAGAAAGCAGGCGGTTTAGAAAACAAATGGGATACAAACCCAACTCTATTGTCTCATTAGGAACATTTGCATACTTCTTGTGGCTATTTTTATTTCTTACTTCTGTATAATAATCACATTGTCATATTTCTACCACTCTCCCTGCTGGTATGTGACAGATCATATCCCCGAAAGGAAACTCGCCTCCTTTTATTTTGTTTGTTTTCACTGTTTTCTGCCCCTGAGACTTACACCAACCAGGTGCAAGCTGGGGAGAAGTGTGTGGAAATCCTAGGTTATACATCTGGAAAAAATGGGTTCTTATGAGGTTATGTAGTTAGTGATTTAGAAAACAAGTGTGACTGGTGCTAATGTCTCATTAGGGATATTTACATACTTTGAGTGGCTATTTTTGTTTCGTAGTTCTGTCGTGATCATTATGAGGTGTGTACCAAGGACTGACTGAAGTGAAGTTGATTGTGGTAAGTGAAAAATGGATGCACATGCTTCATTATCCCACCCATGGTGCAGTATGTTTTACTTCCCTTGAGTCTGGCCTTGGATGATTACTTAAATTTACTACTTAAAAGGAAGTTCCATTTGGAGATTTCCAAAAAGAAGAAAAAAAAGTCACAAGAAGTCTTGCAGCTTCTTTCCAGGTCTCTTCGAATACTCTTTCTGTGATCCTCATGTGAATTCTCATAATTTCAAAGTGATATGTATGTATTCTACATGGATATCTCAGCAAAAGTAGTCTTCTAACCTTTCCTTCCAAGGCATTAGTTGCTTTTCTTCTTTTTAAATTTGTATGTAGTTTCAATTAAAAAGAAGAAGACATGTAGTGTCAATCAAGACAAGATTGAAAGGCTTTGGAGTTGATAAAGGGGAAGAATAATGAGGACAAAGCACGAAGAAAGGTCTTTATTTGATTTCCATGGGAGAGGCTTGGCCAAGTAAGCAGGTTTTGGATTGACTAACTTGAATAATTTCAGCAGCTCTGACATATAAGTGGGCAATCCATGTTGTCTGTATGTGACACTGGAATGATTTTGATAGGGAAAACTGCCCAACAATGCAATAGTTCAGTGAACACCTGAAAAGGCAGGGCAGTTCGGGGACATACACTTTGGGTTGTTTGATCTGCACATAAAAGTTACTCTTAGATGATGTTTTAGTATTTATTTATTTGCTCTAGAACCTAGCTTCCTCTTGGGATAGAATTTTCTCCTAGACCAATAAGTCTACAGATATTAGAGTACCAAGAATAAGAAAATATAATTAATATCAAGTAAGTCCAGCTTTGGGTCCTCCAGATCAGTCCTCTGCCAGCTGCATGTTATAGAGAATCCTATCAGCAGCATGTGACACTGAGGCTAACCTAAATGAGCTGTACCAATATTGCTGATCACTGTGATATAAGTGAGTTGTTTCAGCCAAAAAGCTTGTTGTTTGTTTAAGTAGTAGCAGTTGCCTGGGGTCTTATCTACAACTTTGTCCCTGCTTTCTGTTCCCACACTAGTGACCCATTTATTCCTTCTTGACCAATGCAAATGTTGAGTAAATTTTAACTAGACGTGATTGGTTGGTATAGTTTAGCACCATTACAACTGAATAACATGATCATATTTTCTTTGATGATAATTTCTAAAGAAGGAAGGGTTTATTTGGCTCATAGTACACAGATACAGTCCATCAGAAAATGGAAGTTACAGCTGGAGGAATAAGGTAGATAGTCAAGTTATATCCACAGTCAGTAAGCAGTCAAATTAATTCAGTGTCTCAGCTCTCTGTCTCTCTGTCTCTGTCTCTCTGTCTCTCTGTCTCTCTGTCTCTCTGTCTCTCTCTCTCTCTCTCTCTCTCTCTCTCTCTCTCTCTCTCTCTCTGTGTGTGTTTCTCTCTCTCTTCTTTTTAATTAGTCCAGGATCTCGGTCCACGATAGGCGTCATTCACCTTTAAGGTAGATAACCCTCATCCCACCTCAATTACGCTAATCCAGAAAATCCCTCAGACACAAAAGCCAAGAGGCTTGTTTCCATTGTGGATTCTAAATCCAATCAGGTTGACAATCAAGGTTAATGATCATATATACTTATAAGTGAAACAAAGCTAAATCCACCCCACTCTAATACTAGGAACATACAGTAATATGTAGCCTTTCATGATTTTGATGAGCAGGAACATGACTTACAACACTATCTTAGTTTCTTTTTCCTGTTGTGGTGATAAAATGTACTGACAAAAAGCAACTTAAGGGAGAGACAGTTTATTACAGTTCACAGCTCAAGGTGTAATCTGGGGAAGCGAAAACAAAGGAACTTGTAACACCTGGTCACATTGCATCTACAGTGAACAAACAGAGATGGGAGTGTGTACACTCAGATCACCTTTCTACCATCAGCAGCCTGGGAATCCCCATTCAAAGAATGGTCCTTCTCCCAATTAAGAGGGACCTTTCTCCATCATTTAATAAAATTAAGATAATTCCCTACATGCTCAGAGACCCATTTTCCACTTGATTCTAGATTCTATCAATTGAAACTTACTATCTATCATAAGCATGCAATGTAGTTTAAAGAAATAATGGATGTGATTATCCAGTCTCTAGGCTGTACATAACAATGTCCAGCAGTTAAGAGCAAGGATCTTGGGTGCTAGAGAGATGGCTTAGTGGTTAAAAGCACTGACTACTCTTTCAGATGACTCACATTTGATATCTAGAACCTGCATGATGAGTTATAACTGTCTATGGATCTAATTCCAGGGTATCTGGCTTCCTTTCTGGCCTCCTCAAACCCTGAACGCACATGGTACAGAGACATTCAGGCAGGGAAACATCCATATACATAAAAAATGAAATAAATCCTAAAACATGACTGAGGACTTCTCTTGCAGAAGATCTGAGCTTGGTGCCTAGCACCCACATCAGGTAGCTTAAAACAACTTGTAACTCCAGTGCCAGAAGATCTGACACTCTTTTCTGTCCTCTGAAGGCACTCCTACTCATATAATCTGCTCCCCAACACACACACACACACACACACACACACACACACTTAACAAAATAAATTGTAAAAGTTACAATGCTTGCCAACTTGAAAAAGAAGTTAATTCATTACCTTTTTTAATAGGTTTGTTCTGCAACTAAGAGTTGCTGATGCCCCCATGTGATTTTAGCAAATGTGAATTATGAAATTGTGTTAGTATTGATGAAAGTGAGGTGATGTAGAACTAATGCTGTATCTCTTCCATAATGATTAAGGTCAGAAGATACTATGGTTCTCCAAAAAAAAAAAAATTTTTTTTTTCAGCATTAAAGTTCATTGGAATCTGCATTTCCTTCTCCCCCAATTTTCTCTATCTGGTATATAATATGCACTTGTCTCTTTTCTATTTGTGTGTGTGTGTGTGTGTGTGTGTGTGTGTGTGTGTGTGTGTGTGTGTTGTAATGAAAATTTCCATATTAGTTATCAGCTGTCAACATTGACAAATTTCAATTACCATCCTCTGGCAACAGTTCACACTAGAGAAGGAAATCAGGGTGACACACTGGGATAGCATACTTGTGACAGATCTATTTTAATTGCCTTTCTTATCCGTGTTTAACCTCTATCATTTTGACAGGAGAAAGCAATGCACAGAGGAGGTAACTTTCCTACCAGTGATCCGGGGTGGGGACAGGGTGAGAAAATAGCCTGCTACAAAGATACTGGGCACCATCCATCAATAAATGGACTGTCATTGATTGCTGGGGCCGTTTTTCTTTCCTTCTGAGGCAAACTGTGGTAACTTTCTGTTCTTTCTGTTATCAAAATACTTTGCATTTAATCAGCTGCCTGGATGGATGTTCATGCTGATCATCCATAAATTATGCATCAATTAAAAAAGACTTGGCACCTTTTTTTCTTTGCTTCATTTTCTGAGTGATGAATTTTCAAGGGCCCATGGCAGGAGTTTCCCTTGGTGGGCTCTTACTTCTTTTGTACAATGCTGCTCATTTACCCTTCTGATTGTAGCTGGATGGAGCATCAGAGAAGAATAGTCAAGGGACTGCTGTCACAGAGCAGTGCAGTTTCTCTTTTCCTTCTTTCCTTTGCTTTAATCCTAAGGGATCTATGAGCTTTTCTTTGAAGTAAAGAAGAAATAATTTTCATTAATGAGGCAGCTAAGGCACTACCTGTGACCTTTGAGTTTTCATTTACACACTTCTCAGGGGGTTTTACCCTGTGCGATTCCTGCACATTTTCTGATATCTGTTACACTTCAAAGTTAAATCAAATTATCATTCTGCAACAACTAGTTAATAGTTTTTGCCTGGAATATGCTTCATATTGTAGTATTGACTACAACATGATTATATTTACTTTAATCTTCAAATAACCTCAATGTGGTAAGTGCTGTTGTCATCCATATTGGACAGATGGCTTAGATGCTTGGAGATTGTAAGTAGCTCATACACGATAATATATGCAGAAAGTGGTGCTTGGGTTTTATCTTTAGGAAGTTTGACCAGAGGATTTCTACTGCTACTCTTTCTTAATTATTTATTTATTTATTTATCTATTTATCTATTTATTTATTTATTTATTTCTTCAGGTTACATCTCCATTATAGTGTCCTCTTTCCACCCCTCCCAGTCCCATCCTCCCACTCTCTACCCCCTATCCCTTCCATCCCACTCCTCTGAAGTGGAGTGTCCCTATATAACAGTTCCCTGTCCAGGTTCAGCAGTCATATGAGGGCCAAGAGCCTCCTCATACACTGGGGGCCTACAAGGCAGCACCACTAGGGAAAAGTGTCTCATTGACAGGAAAAAAAGTCTATGTTCATGTTCCCTTTGGTGCATTCGTTGTAGTGTAGTTATCGTGTAGTATATGGCTAAAATCCGACTATAAGTGAATAGATGCCATGTGCATCCTTCTGGGTCTGGGTTAGCTCACTCATGATGAGCTTTTCTAGTTTCATCCATTTGGCTGCAAATTGCATGATTTCATTGTTTCTGATAGCTGAGTAGTATACCATTGTGTAGATGTATCACAGTTTTTTAATCTATTCTTCGGTTGAGGGACATCTGGGTTGTTTCCAGTTTCTAGCTATTACAAATAAGGCTGCTATGAACATAGAGGAGGAAACTAAGACCAACAATCAATAAATGGGACCTCATGAAACTGAAAAGCTTCTGTAAGGTAAAAGAAACTGTCATTCAAACAAAACGACACCCTACAGATTGGGAAAAAATCTTCACCAGTCCCACATCTGACAGAGAGCTAATATCCAAAAATCTACCAAAAAACTCAAGAAATTAAATACCAAGAAACCAAATAATCCAATCAAAAGATGGGAGACGGAGCTAAATAGAGAATTCACAATGGAGGAATTCCTAATGGCTGAAAGACACTTGAAGAAATGCTCAACATCCTTAATTATCAGAGAAATGCAACTCAAGAGGACTCTGAGATTCCATCTCACACCTGTCAGAATGGCTAAGATCAAAAGCTCATATGATAGCACATGCTGTGGAGGGTGTGGAGAAAGGGGAACACTCCTCCATTGCTGGTGGGATTGCAGGCTTTTGCAACATCTATGGAGGTCAGTCTGGTGATATCTTAGAAAACTTGATATAGCTCTGCCTTGGGACCCAGCCATACCACTTCTGGGTATACATCCAATGATTCCTCACTGAATTACTGCCACTGTTTCTGCTTTGTTATTCAAATGCAGTACATGCTTGCATTGTATTCTGTTAAACATCTTTTTATTTTGCCTTTTGTTTGCTTTTATTGAGAATAGATTTCTTTTATCATATATATCTTGACTACAGTTTCTCCTTTCTCTACTCCTCCCAGTTCCTCCCCACCTCTGCTTCCTTTGGGACCCACTCCCTTTCTGTCTTTCACTATAGAAGAACAGGCATCTAAGAGATAACAACCAAACATGACAAAATAAAATAGAAGCTAAAGCAAAAACAACCACTTTGAGCCTGGACAAAGTAACCCAACAGAAGGAAGAATGTTCTAAGAGCAGGCACAAGAATCAGAGACCCACTCATTCACATACTCAGGAGTCCCATGAAAAAATAAACTGAAAGCTGTAATAAACACACAAAGAACCTGATGCAGACCCATACAGGCCCTGTGCTTGCTGCTTTAATCTCTGTGAGTTCATTTGAGCCTTGGTCAGTTGATTCAAAAGTCTTTTTTCTCCTGATGTCTTCCTTCCTTGATGGTTCTTACACTTTTCATGTCTCCTCTTCCATGAGGTTTCCTGAGCTCTGAGGGGAGGAATTTGATGGACACATCCCATTTAGAGCTGTATGTTCCAAGGACTCTCTCTCTATGTAATGTCTGGTCATGGGTGGCTACCTGCATCCACTCCCATCTCCTATAGTAGAAAAATTCTCTGATGATGACTGAATAAGGCACTGATATATGGGTGCAGAAGAATATTACTAAGAGTCATTTTATTGATACTTTAAGAAATTTATTGTTTAAACCAATAATGCTTGGTTTTACTCTGGGTCTCTGGGCTATCTAGGCTGTGGTTCTTGGTTAACTAAGCAGTGTCAGGTATGAGTTCCATCTCATGGAGTGGGCTTTATATCAAATCAGACATTGATTGGCTATTCCCACAAGTTATGTTTTACCATTTCTCTAACATATCTTCAAGGCAGGACAGATTGTAAGTTAAAGGTTTTATGGGTAGGTTGGTGTTTATGTTTCTCTTTGGTAGTATGCAGAGTACCTTTCAGTACCAAAGATAATAGAATGTAGGGATGAAGGTTCCATCTATGATCCAGCTCAACATCTGCACATTCAATGGCTTATGTGGGTGTTGTATTTAGCAATGGGGCCTCACTGTCATTTCATGCAGAGGCACTCATTGTCTTAGCAAGAGTTTGGGTTGTTTGGGGATTTCTGTGGGACACCCTTGATCAACAACTCAATTGATTGCCACTCATTATCAATACTAGAAGCCTCATTTGGTGACAAGAGATAGCCAGTTGGGATTCCATCTCCACCATTATTAGTAGACCTCATTAGGATCACCTACACATATTTTAGGAAGCTTCTATTGCACTAGGTTTTTGTATCAGCCCAAATGCCCCTCAATTCCAGATGTTTCTCCCTGCATTCCTTCTCTCAACTCTTATCTCCTCACCCCTCCCTACCTGATTCTCCTGTTCCCATCCCACCCACCCCCAGTGGATTTTCCCATCCATATAATATATTCCATTTCCACATCACAGGGAGATCCATGTGTCCACCTGAGTCCCTCTGTATTTAATTGAACTTGTGTGTGTGTGTGTGTGTGTGTGTGTATTTATGTGCATGTGTACATAGGTTCTCTCATCCATGCAGGTACATGGGATCCAGAGATTAGCTAGGATGACATCCTCAATCCACTGTGCCTTATTTATTGAGATAAGATTGCTCACTGAATCTGTAGCTCACTGTCGAAGCTAGACTTGGTGCCTAAAGTATATACTGGATCTGCCAGTGTCTGGCTCATCATAACTGGGATTACAAAACAGATGCTACCAGTCCAGTCAGAATGACTCAAAGGAGGCAAATTACAATCAGTTATTAATCATGTGAGGGGCTAAGTTAGTAATTCAAACCTTTCCTTTGATCAGAGTATGTAATCTTTAAGTTGAATGGATAGCCACAGCAGATGTTAACAGGACTCTTTATAATCACTGAAAGAATAATATTTTATAAAATGTTCCTTTGTTCAAGCAAACAGATCAGAGATATTTACATGTATATGAATTCACTGTTTATTTATAAATTATAAGATTCTTATTTCTACCATGATGCATACAATATTCTGATGACAACTCCATGGATAAATATGACATCCCCTCAGTGCCTTGTATTCCTTTAAGAAGAATTTCATCTGACAGACATTGGTTGTAGAGCAGGAATTATGAAGGACTTACCTACCCTGTCTTGGCAGAGCTAGGCTGTCAATTTATCTGCTTCCAAGTTTTGTCCTTTTTGGACAGAAGTCTGTCTACAGTTGAAGCAAGGGGTTTTTCTGGCCAAGAGAAAGGCTTACTACCAATTCAATCATCTCCCACTGGAGATTCTTCGATGCTCATCTTCTACTTGGAGTAGAATAGGGGGTGCTGTCAGGAGCTGACATGTCTCGATATCAAAAAATTTTAAGTTAAGAAAACATCTTTGAATGCCATATTCTGCAGATCTCTTGAGGTTTTTGAAGATGCCCTATCTATCTCTTATATTTAGATAAGCAAATATTGCTTGTCTCTTAGCAACTTGATTTCTGAGTAGCTTAGAAAATAACTGTCAGAGAAACGGGGCCAAATGGCTGAAGATTGATGCTGTAATGTATGGAGAGAAAATGGGAACTGTCCAGGCAGCCACTGGTATGTCATTTCTTAGTTTGGAAGCTGCAGGCCCTGCACTTCCTATATAATCAGATATATTTATCCCTCTCAGGTCTCTGAGGTGGTTGAAGAATAGATAGGTAGCGTCTCATAGTTAAATTTTGAGTTGTTTATGAATCAAGAGGGTGTTCTGGATCTAAGAAGATATTTTTAAAATTGTGAGGCAAGTTAGTATGAAAGCTGAGTTAGATATAGAACTTTAAACTCATGGAGATGGTTAGATAGTAGAATGTTAAAGTCAGGTGCCAAATACATATGGACTGGACACTGGGAATGTGTGCTAAGCCATATAACTCTTATAATTGTGGCCTATTTATTTCTGTTGTTTTGTATTTTTTTATAGTTATAAGAAAAAGAACCATTTTTTGGACTGAAAGGGAGAGCTGTTGGGGGGAAAAAGAAATACCTTAAACTAAAAAAAAAAAGAAAAAAAGAAGGGAAGAGGTTGGGGGGGGGTTGAGG
>CAJQZJ010032499.1:1625611-1654384 GCA_907164525.1 Lophiomys imhausi | reverse complement strand
TTCCTTCCTTCCTTCCTTCCTTCCTTCCTTCCTTCCTTCCTTCCTTCTTTCCTTCCTTCCTTCCTTCCTTCCTTTCTTTCTTTCTTTCTTTCTTTCTTTCTTTCTTTCTTTCTTTCTTTCTTTCTTTCTTTCTCTTTTTTATTTGAGACACGGTCTTACTATGTAGCACTTGTTGACCTGGAACTTGCTATGCAGACCAGGCTGGCCTTAAACTCTTAATATTTAACAGATATCCTCCTTCCTCTGCCTGCAAAGGATGCTGGGATGGATAGCATATGCTAACACTCCTGGCCAAAATAGTCATTTTTTTTTTTAAACGAACAAGAATACTTTAGTGTATCTTGTTTTGCTCAGTCTTTGGCTGAGAGAAGATCTTGTGGTATGATGGCTTTATGAGAACATCTTTGTTTGTTTGTTTGTTTGTTGAGAAAGGGATTCTCTGTGTAGCCCTGGTTGTACTGGAACACACTCTAAAGATCAGGCTGACCTTGAACTCAGAGTTCCACCTGCCTCTGCCTCTCAATGCTGGGATTAAAGGCTTGTGCCACCATGGGCTATATGAACATTGTAATGGGTGCCAGAGGCCAGTTGCTTGGAAATTAATCTCCCCACTGCAGATCATATGAGAAAAATACTCTCATTGTACTTCTACTCATGGACCATGAGGTGAAAATTAAGGTGTTAAGGAAAAGTAACAGTCATGATGAAAGGGAGTTTTTTATTAAATAATTATCAAATTATACATTTTACTTATTCTTCAGCTAATGATATAAAATGGATTCCAATACCATGTTGAAAATTAGTTCAATTTCCCCACAGACCAATCAAAGACTGATATCAGTTGTTTATTAAAATTTAGCATGAGCTGGATATGGAACTGAACAACTTATACAAAATCAATGTATGTCATTATTATATCTAATTACATATTTTTGAAATTAATTAACTTTACTCATTTACCTAGCTAGCAAGAATGTAACTTTCAACGCTCTTTTGAAAAATATACTTTGCAATATGAATTTGGACATGTAAGTCTGCTCAAGGCTAGTAATTGCCATTAATTAAGGTTCATGGGCAAATATCATTTCTAGGGAAGGAGAAAAGGACAGCGTAATGGAAATACATCTCATCTTGTTTATGAGAAAAATCTCCTTTCTCTGGCTAGGGAGGGATATCACTAATCCTTTCCATTTCCTTTCTGGAAGGAAAACAAAGTGATGCATATAACTAAAGTAGGAAACAAACACTCTCAAAATGTTTAAAGAGATGCAGGCAATAAAATTGCTAACCTCAGAACCATATTTTACATGCATTAGTGTTAATTCAACATACATGAGAAATCTAAACATGTTGATGGTAACATCATGAATTTTTCTACACCAGAAAGATTTGTGTTAGTTAAAAGGAAGAGATCCCTATCAGGTTTATTAATCCATTGGAAAGGTAAGAGTCACATGCAGAGAATAAGTAATCATGGGATGTTGATGCCCAACTGAACAGCATTACATGTAAGTTACTAGGAAAATCACCAAAAGGGAGATGAAAATATGTTAGGATTCAAAGGACCAGGATGCCTGCAATGAGATAGTGTCTTCAAGACATAATAAGGAAACTATATCCTTGCAATCTCAACAATATATTTACCTAAGGGAGATATGCATAATGATAGTACTAACTTGTAGATCGGCATGAGTTGGAGAAACCTCATAGGGCTCACCCCTAGATGAAAAGCTATAGGGAGGTTATGGTTATTCAGAAATTGAAAACAAAATCAGTTTTCTCCAGGGATAAGTTCCCTTCTAGGTTACTCAATCACTAGTGGTTGTCCATAAGTACACATTATATGGGAACAACACTAAAGTTTCTCAAAGGATATATAACTTTGGGTATAATAACCTTTGGATATATGGATATATATCTATATCTATCATCTGTCATCTATCTATCTATCTATCTATCTATCTATCTATCTATCTATCTATCTGTCTGCTGAGGATTTGACTATTATAGGAATAGTCACAAAATAATATCAGCATAGAAAAGAGAAATATCAGAAAGACAGTCTTCAGTGGCCTTGTTTATAAAGAATTTTTTTTGTACAAACAACAAAGAGGGTAGAACTTTTGAGAAGGTTTGTTTGACACAGGGTGTTAGTAAGTTAACCCAGGAATGAGAGAGTTTTAGATAAAGACTTAACAGAACTTAGTCATATTCATTCAGATTTTTACTTTTGTGTCTTGGCTTTTTGCATGTTGCCTAAAATATCTCTTTAAAATCTTCATTCCAAGGCCACAGTCCTGAACAGAACACCAACAACTCAGGATCTAAGACCAACAATCAATAAATCGGACCTCATGAAACTGAAAAGCTACTGTAAGGCAAAAAACACTGTCATTCGAACAAAACGGCAACCTACAGATTGGGAAAAGATCTGCACCAACCCCACATCTGACAGAGGGCTAATATCCAAAATTTACAAAGAACTCAAGAAATTAAATGCCAAGAAACCAAATAATCCAATCAAAAAATAGGGAACAGACCTAAACAGAGAATTCACAAAGGAGGAATCCCTAATGACTGAGAGACACTTGAAGAAATGCTCAGCATCCTTAATTATCAGAGAAATGCAACTCAAGATGACTCTGAGATTCCATCTCACACCTATCAGAATGGCTAAGATCAAAAACTCATATGAGAGCACATGTTGGAGAGGTTGTGGAGAAAGGGAAACTCTTCTCCATTGCTGGTAGGAGTGCAGGCTTGTGCAACCACTATGGAGGTCAGTCTGGTGATATCTTAGAAAACTTGGAGTAGCTCTGCCTCGGGACCCAGCCATACCACTTCTGGGTATACATCCAAATGATTCCTCACCAAATCACAAGGAGGTTTCCTCATCTATGTTCATAGCAGCCTTATTTGTAATAGCTAGAAACTGGAAACAACCCAGATGTCCCTCAACCAAGGAATGGTTATAAAAAAACCAAACCAAACCAAAACAAAAAGGGGGGAGCTGTTGGGGGGGGAGATATACCTTAAACTAAAAAAAAAAAAGAGGGCAGAGGATGGGGGAGTTGAGGGGGAAGTGGGTGAAAGGGTAGGACAGGAGGGGGGAATAGGGAGGGGATTGTGATTGAGATGTAACTTGAAGAAATAAAAAATAAATTATAAGAAGTAGAAAAAAACAAAACAAAATAACAAACAACAACAATAACAAAAACAAAAACAAGAAACTGTGGTACATCCACACAATGGAATACTACTCAGCCATCAGAAACAATGAAATCATGCAATTTGCAGCCAAATGGATGGAACTAGAGAAGCTCATCCTGAGTGAACTAACCCAGGCTCAGAAGAATGCACATGGCATCTATTCACTTATAGTTGGATTTTAGCCATATAGTACAGGATAACTATACTACAACGAATGCACCAAAGGGAAGAAGAACATAGACTTTTTTTCCTGTCAATGAGACACTTTGCCCTAGTGCTGCTTCCTTGTAGGCCCTCAGTGTCTGAGGAGGTTCTTGGCCCTCATATGATTGCTGAACTGGGGTGGGGTACTGTTATGTAGGGACATTCCACTCTGGAAGAGTGGGTTGGAAGTGATAGGGGGTAGAGGGTGGGAAGGCGGGACTGGGAGGGGTGGAAAGAGGGTACTATGATGGAAAGGTAACCTGAAGTAATAAATAAGCATAAAAACCACCTCACTCCATATATATATGTATGTATATTTTATATATATATATATACTGTATTCACCTCCATTACCTTCTGTTATCCTTTTCCTTTAGCTCTGAACTCTGAACTATCTTTTAATCCAACATAATATTACATTTCAGAAATTCCTGTAAGAGTATCTGGTATTATTTACTGGTGAAGAATGATGTGCTTAAGGTCATGATGTGCTTGTAAGCTGGAAACTAGAGCTATGCTTCGAGGAATGTTTTATTTTTAATGTGATGCTGACTTTCTCAGAGCACAATATTCTCACTTAAGATCCATGCTCACTTCACTTCAATCTGAAAAATATGGAGTTGTGCTACTGTATGTAATGGATAGTTTTCTGTATATCATTACTTCTATTTTGTATTTCTTTTGCTACTATGACCTTTTTACCTTGATCCATTTGACATGTTGGCAGATTTAGCATGAAACAATAGAAAGCAAGAGAAAACTATCTTCTTGCTATTGAGGGAAGACATGGACATTTTAGAAAGAAGTTAAACAAATGTCAATCTTTGACCTTTTTCTTAACTAGGGCTCCAGTCCAGTGAGTTCATTACAGGTAAAGCTGTTAACATCCCTCACATGTTGGCAGATGACCGGTATGGAAGACATCCTTCCAAACCAACAAGGGATCAGAAGAACCCTAGTTGCTGCATGAGCCATTGCTGTTAAAGAGCATATTCCTGTAGCTGCTGGTATTACACTGAATTGCTCAGAATACTTAGAAGAGAACCTTTTGAACTTTGTATTTACTAGTTTTTTTCCCATTTTCTTTCTATTTTTGACTTGCATTCTGAGGCTACCTCGAAGTCTTTGTGCTCACACTATGGACTGCTAATGAATGTGAATGCTGTTTGTATTAATTCTTGCAGCTGTGAAAGGTTAGTGCAAGGGAACTTCAGTAAACAACCCCCACATGAATCTTGTAAACCTCAGTGTGGAAATTAGAATACAAAGAAATGAACCATGGTGTATCCTGTTCCTCTTGTTCCAGTAAAAGGGAAAGAAAATGTAAGTTGAGAAGGGATTGTCTTTGCACATTGTGGAACGTAGGTTGCAACAACTGATCTTATGGGTTATGTACTTTTTTTTTCAATTTTAAGTCAAACCTTGGTTCTTTTGCATCAACTCCACTCATGGCTGTTATATTTGTGTATAAATAGGACCAACAATGTTATTGTAAGTTCTATTTTGTCCCTCATGAAACATGTATACCGCCTGAATTCATCTAGGTACATAGCTTTTCAAATTGGGCTTCAAAGAAACATTATATAAAGATCATGGGGTCAGAATACTGACTTCATTTGTAATTATTCCTTGAACCCAATGCATTTCCTTCATTTACTTTACAAGATGAGGTTAAAGTTATATGAATTTTTTTTCAGTTTTAGCATTGTGACTTAAATGTGAAAATGAGCCATTTAAAAGTGAAACAAATCTTAATGATTAGCAAATGAGAATGGTCAATGGTGAAATTTACCAATGATTCTCATAATATTGTTCAAGTCAGATGTCAGCCACTTTGTTCAGAAATGTTTCCAATCAATTCATTTATATAATTGACTTTGTAGATGACAAGAATAAATTTTTTAAAGGTCAAAGAGATACAGTATATTAGGAATATATAATTATTGCTAGTATGTTAGTTGCAGAAATAGACTATAAACATGTATATGACTATTTTAGCAACAAGTCACACTTGGTGTGATTTTCTCCTCAGTATATCCAGAAAGTTTGTAATTCATATTTAAGTCCCCAGGATTGATAATAATGGCTTTCTGTGCCCTGTGTATGACATCTTCCAGAAGTTTCTTTTAGGTGCTTTAAATGGGGGACTCTGTTATTCTTCAAGTAAAGTCTTGAAATTTCCTGGTGAGCTGTGTATTGAATCTAGAGGGTTACAATGAAGTTGAGGATTTTTTGTTTTTTAATGTGTTTATTTATTAATTCAAGTTACATCTCAATCACAGTCCCCTTCCTTCTCCCCTCCAGGTCCCTCCATCCTACCCTCTACCCCCTCTCCCACCTATCCTACTCCTCCAGTGTGGGGAGATCCCATAAGTCAGCCACTTTCAGTTCATCAGTCACATGAGGGCCAAGAGCTTCCTCTTTCTCTGGAACTTGTCTTGGCAGCTCCGCTATATTAAAGTGTTCCACTAATAGGTAACAAAGTCCATGACTGAGTCTGCCCTACCCCTACTTGTTAAGGGGTCTGTATGAGGGCCAAGTTGCCTATCCACTATATTTGTATAGGGGAGTCTAGGTCAAGTCTTAAGGTTTTTTTTTTTCTTATTATTTTGGTTAGTGTATCAGTTGCGGTAAGACTCTAGGGTCCTAGGTTAGTTGGTCTTATTGATCTTCATGTGTTGATCTTGACTCCTCCCCCCCCACCCCCGTCTCTCTATTTATCACTCCTCTCTTATATATGGCTCCCCTCCCAGAGCCTCCTAACGTTTGACTGTGTGTCTCAGCATCTGTTTTGATCTGCTGCTGGGTGGAATTTCTCCTAGGATAGTTACACTAGGTTTCTTTTTCTTTGGGTCTGTGGATTGTAGGATAGTTATCCTGTACTATATGGCTATCATCCAGTTGTAAGTGAATACATGCCATGTGTATCTTTCTGGGTCTGGGTTAGCTCACTCAGGATGAGCTTTTGTAGTTCCATCCATTTGGTTGCAAATTGCAAAATATGGAATGCTTCATGAATTTGCATGTCATCCTTGTGCAGGGGTCATGCTAATCTTCTCTGTATTGTTCCAATTTTAGAATATGTGCTGCTGAAAGGAGCACAAAGATGAAGGTTTTGTTTTCCTTTCTTTCTTTCATTGTTTCCTTGTTTCTTTCTTTCTTTCTTTTTGCCTACTTTCTTATGTAGGGTGGGAATTGGTGTTTGAGGGTAGTCTTGTCTGAAGTTCACAGAAATAAATTTTTTAAGTGCCTTGATACTGTTACCTAATTTGGGTTTTAAGTGAATTCTTATCTGTTAGTACATGTTTGTAAGGAGAAAAACTGTCAATAATCCAGTTTTAGTTAAGCAGAACTAGGTACCTAAAATGAGGTTAGACAGAGGAGTGTGTACATTAGGAAATGGAGCATGTCAGCATAACCTAACAAAGACTGCAGAAGGATACATGTAGTGGTTTAGGCTTTTGGTTGCACAGAATACAGAAAATTAATATTAATAGAGATGAGAGAACTGATACATATCTTTTCAGGGAAGCACAGATATAATTACTACAAGTATATTAGTTGTTAGATTGATAAGTGACTTTTTGACAGAGTTCTAGACTATGCCATGTAATGAGAAATGGCATACAGCATTAGCAGACAGTGTTTTTCAACTTTACTTTGCATTTCTTCATTTTTACTACCATTGTGACTGAAATGGGGATAACTTACAGAGAAACTTTGGAAGATGAGTTTGTTTGCAAAGTTTGCAGAGGTTTGTACCACTGGACTGATATGTAGGAGATGGGCCTGACTATCTGTTGACTTGAACCATAATTTTATCTGAACACTTGATCTTATTCACCAATAAATTAAAATTTACTCTAGTTCATATATCATCAAGTCAATTATATCTTCTGTAATAGTTACTCGTGAACTGTGATATCTTTAGTTCTTCTGAGAATCTGACAGTTCTGAAAAATTCCTTCTTACAAATGTTCTTACATTCAGAAAATATCCTGAACAATAAGGTGTATGCACATGAGTGCAGAAGATGTCCATTTTAAATAACATTCAAATTGAGAATTGGAACACATGACTACTAGTGATCCTATGAGAAGGCCAGCAGGCATAAAACATTCCAAAAAGAGTATTGGAGATTTTTGTTACCTTTGAAATATGCAGGTCTGGGATACCCATGCTCCAAGAAAATGTCACTTGGCTACTTGTAGTATAGCTGGAAGAGCTGCACTGCACTCAGCATTTTGAGCTATGGAAGAGTTGAGGCCACAATCTACACTCATTGAAGAATAATACATTATGAATAGTGTTTAGGGAAACCAGCTCTTCTAGTTGCAAAAAAAGACTCAAAAAAGTGAAATAAAATCCTGTGTGTTGATACAGCTAAAGTAGGCATCAAAGGGGTCTGGAATTCCATAGGTAACAATTTTATATTTAATTTTTAAATAACACTACAATCTTAACTTAATTTTAACTGAATGCCAAATAATACTACAGGTTATTCCAATCTCTGCTTTGGTTCCTATGGAATTCCATGATACATGCTCAGGGCACTTAGTTTTTCTATTTGTCTGCTTGGTTCAATTTTAATTTCATTTCCCACCTCTTCTACTATCCTAATAATTTAGCTTCCCATGATGTTATTTAGAATTGCACCCATTGACCTATTTGACATTTTATAGTCAGGAGGTTTTCTTATAGTAGATGACAAGATTGGCTGTTACACTGCTTCAATGTTGACTGTACTTAACTAAAGTACCCACTGTGATGGTACAAATAGCTGGAACTTTGGAAAAGAGAAAAAAAATTATATGAAGCAGAATGTGCAATCTAAGGTTAAAGACGTTCAGAGTTGTCTCTCAATAAAATACTTGAATAGGGAAGCTTCCCAAAGCACAGAACTTTATATGAATGAAGCTGATTTTTGTCTTTTATATATTATATATGGATATAAATATATCCGTATTTATAATCGTACAGTCATTAATGGGTTAGTAAACCAATTCTCTAGGGGAATCAAGGGGAAAATTGCAGTGGATGCCAATTTCTATTTTTAAAATTGTGTCTTGTTGGCCAATTTCAGCTAACTATAGTTGAAAAAAATGGATTACGTTTTTATTAAATACTTAAACATTGATTGTTGTGAGCAAGATGTTCTTCAGCTTCTATACATAGCAGACAACCTGTAGCAGGCTGGTTATAAAAAGATTTAATATGCATGTCTCTCATGGAAATATTGGAATTAATGAACTGACTAACTGAAAACTTCCAATCTATATAAGGAGTATGTTCATACATCCACACATGCAAATACAACTGCACAAAAAAAAATAGATGTTGCTTATCACCTACATGTAGAATCAAAATTTACTTTGCAATTAGATGTTATTATTTAATCAAATTTTCCACTTTTTGTCCTTGGGAATTGCAATATGTGCAGCAAGATTTCTACTACCTTTCCAGAAGAAAAGTGTATTAGTTTATTCACTGTAGGACTGTTTGAAGGAGCTGTAATTAGGTTCAATAAGAGTTTAATTTATTGAAGACTTCACATTGATTTGATTTTATATTTGCAATCATGACATATGCTTATCCTTGATTTCATAACTGGGTTTGACGCCTCTGTTGGAGTGCTTGAAAAATAGAAAGGAATATTTTCACATGAAATATGACAGCATGGCTTGGCTGGGTGGAGGCTTTCTAGACGTATGTGATATGGCATGTGAAGAACTGGTAGCTGCAAAAATCGATTTATCCATTAACTGAATAAGTAAACATGGTTCTTTTTTTTCCTTTATTTTTTATTTCTTCAAGTTACATCTCAATCACAGTCCCCTCCCTATCCCCCATCCAGTCCCACCCTCCCACCCTCAACCCCCCATCCTCTTCCCTTTTTTTCTTGTAAGTTTAAGGTATATCTTATTTCCCCCTACAGTTTCCCCTTTCAGTCCAACAAATGGCTCTTATGATAATAAATACAATACAGTACAACAGAGGTAATTAGGCCACAGTTATGAGGGTTATATGGCTTAACGTACATTCCCAATGACCAGTCCATATGTATTTGGTAACTGACTTTAACATTCTACTATCTAATCATCTCCATGAGTTTAAAGTTTTATATCTGACTCAACATTCATACTAATTGCAACACAATTTCAAAGTATCTTCTTAGATGTATAACACTCTCTTGACTCCTAAACAACTCAAAATTTAATTGTGAGACTCTATCTATCTCCCTCAGAGAACTGAGAGGGATAAATATATCTGATTTTATAAGAAGTACAGGGTCTGCAGCTTCCCAAACTAAGAAATGACATACCAGTGGCTGCCTGAACAGTTCCCATTTTCTCTCCATATATTACAGCATTGCTCTTCAGTCATTTGGCCCCGCTTCTATGACAGACATTGATTGTAAAGCAGGGGTTAGAAGGACTTACCTACCCTGTCTTGGCAGAGCTAGGCTGTCGACTTACCTGCTTCCAGGTTTTGTCCTTTTTGGACAGCATTCTGTCTACAGTTGGAGCAAGGGGCTTTTCCTACCAAGAGATAGGCTTGCGACTAATTCAATCATCTCCCACTGGAGATTCTTCGATGCTCATCTTCTACTTGGAAGAGAATAGGGGGTGCTGTCAGTAGTTGATATGTCTTGATATAAAAAAATCTAAATTTATGAAAACATCTTTGAATGCCATATTCTGCAGATCTCTTGAGGTTTTTGAAGAGGCCCTATCTATGTCTTATATTAGGGTAAGCAGATGTTGCTTGTCTCTTGCCAGTTTATTTCTGATTAGCTTAGCAAGTAACTATAGTAGGCTGTCATAGTACCTAACAGAATGACTGTCTTGCATAACCATTAGTTTGCATTTCTTAATTATCCTAAACAGTTTATGCCAATTAGTAGTAAAAGGCCGAAACATCACATTTCATTTTTTTTTCTTTACCTCCTAACCCTTCCATCCCATTTCTCTGGGGTGAGGTGTCCTTATATAACAGTCCCTCATGTCAGTTGAGAGGTCGTATGAGGGCCAAGAGCCTCTTCATTCTTTTTTTTTTTAATTTTATATAAGTACTTTATTTTTTTTCTTCAAGTTACATCTCAGTCACAAACCCTTCCCTATTCCCCCTTCCTGTCCCACCCTTCCACCCTCTTCCCCCCAACAGCTTCCCTTTTCAATCCAACAAATGGTTCTTTCTCTTATAACAGTAAATTCTATACAAAACAGCAGAATTAAATATGCCACATTTATGAGAGTTAAATGGCCCAGTATACCTTCCCAATGTCCAGTTCATACATATTTGGCCCCTGACTTTAACCTTCTATCTTCTAACCATCTCCATGAGTTTAAAGTTCTATAACTGACTTAGCTTTCATACTAACTTGCATCACTATTGTAACCATCTTCTTAGATCTAGAACGCCCTGTTGATTCATAAACAACTCAAAATTTAGCTATGAGACTCAAGCTGTCTATTCTTCAACCACCTCAGAGAGCTGAGAAGGATAAACTATGTAGTAGAAGGTATCGATACTACAACTAACAACCAAAGGGAAGTTGAACATACACTTCTTATCTTTAATTTTTAATTTTTATTTATTTTTTATATATTAGTTATATTTTTTCTATTTTTTAGTCTTTTCTATCTATTGTATGCTTATTGATTTGTTTGTTTAGTAGTTCTCTCTCTCAGACAATGAGAGAGGAAATAAGTTTAGAGGAGTTTAGAGGAAATGCTTCAAGTTTATCTCCATTTATTTTGATGTTGGCCACTGGCCTGCTGTATATTGCCTTTATTATTTCTAGGTACGGCCCTTGTATGCCCGTTCTCTCCAGAACTTTTAGCATGAAGGGGTGTTGGATTTTGTCAAATGCTTTTTCTGCATCTAGCGAGATTATCATGTGGTTTTTTTCTTTCATCTTGTTTATATGGTGAATGACGTTGATAGATTTTCGTATGTTGAACCATCCCTGCATCCCTGGGATGAAACCTACTTGATCATGGTGTATGATACTTTTGATGTGTTCTTGAATTCGGTTTGCTAGTATTTTATTAAGTATTTTTGCATCTATGTTCATGAGGGAGATTGGTCTGAACTTCTCTTTCTTTGTTGGGTCTTTGTGTGGTTTAGGAATCAGGGTGATTGTGGCCTCGTAGAATGAGTTTGGCAATGTTCTTTCAGATTCTATTTGGTGAAAGAGTTTGAAAAGTATTGGTGTTAGCTTCTCTTTGAAGGTCT
This sequence comes from Lophiomys imhausi, assembly GCA_907164525.1. Classification (NCBI taxonomy): domain Eukaryota; kingdom Metazoa; phylum Chordata; class Mammalia; order Rodentia; family Muridae; genus Lophiomys; species Lophiomys imhausi. The sequence continues at coordinate 1,642,732 of CAJQZJ010032499.1, read as the reverse complement.
GGTAGAATTCTGTGCTAAAGCCATCTGGCCCTGGGCTTTTTTTGGTTGGGAGATTTTTAATGACTGTTTTTATTTCCTTAGGGGTTATAGGGCTGTTTAATCTGTTTATCTGATCTTGATTTAGCTTCGGTAGGTGGAATCTATCAAGAAAATTGTCCATTTCACTTAAGTTTTCAAATTTGGTGGAGTATAGATTTTTAAAGTAGGATCCAAATATTCTTTGGATTTCCTCAATGTCTGTTGTTATTTCTCCCTTTTCATTTCTGATTTTGTTGATTTGTGTTTTCTCCCTCTGTCTTTTAGTTAATTTGGCTAAGGGTCTGTCTATTTTGTTGATTTTCTCGAAAAACCAACTCTTGGTTTCATTGATTCTTTGTATAGTTCTTTTTGTTTCTAAGTTGTTGATTTCAGCCCGAAGTTTGATGATCTCCTGCCTTCTGCTCCTGTTGGGAGTTTTTGCTTCTTTTTTTTCCAAATCACCCAGTTTAGCTGTTAATTCACTAATATGAGCTGTCACAATTTTCTTTTTGAAGGCAATTAGTGCTATGAACGTTCCTCGTAGCACAGCTTTCATTGTGTCCCATAGGTTTGGGTATGTTGTGTCTTCATTTTCGTTGGATTTTAAGAAGTCTTTGATTTCCTTCTTTATTTCTTCCCTGACCCAGTGGTCCTGTAGTAAAGAGTTGTTCAATTTCCATATGAGTGTAGACTTTCTGTTGATTCTTTTGCTATTGAAGTCCAGCTTTATTCCATGGTGGTCTGATAAGATACAAGGGGTTATTTCAATTTTCTTGTATCTGTTGAGGCTATCTTTGTGTCCAACTATATGGTCGATTTTGGAGAAGGTTCCGTGAGGTGCTGAGAAGAAGGTGTATTCTTTTGTGTTTGGGTGATACATTCTGTAGATATCTGTTAGGTCCATTTGGTTCATGATCTCTGTTAGACTCATTATTTCTCTGTTTGGCTTCTGTCTTGATGATCTGTCCATAGTTGTGAGTGGGGTGTTGAAGTTTCCCACTATTAAAGTGTTTGGATCGATGTGCGCTTTAAGTTTTAGAAGCGTTTCTTTTATAAATGTAGGTGCCTTTGTATTTGGGGCATAGATGTTCAATATTGAGATGACCTCTTGGTGTATATTTCCTTTAATGAGTATGTAATGCCCTTCTCTGTCTTTTTTTTATTAACTTCAATTGGAAGTCTATTTTGTTTGATATTAGGATGGCTACTCCAGCTTGTTTCCTGGGTCCATTTGCTTGGAAGACCTTTTCCCAGCCCTTTACTCTGAGGTAGTATTTATCTTCAATAGTGAGGTGTGTTTCTTGTATACAGCAAAAAGATGGGTCTTGTTTACGGATCCAGTCTGGAAGTCTGTGTCTTTTTATTGGCGAGTTGAGTCCATTGATGTTGATGGATATTAGTGACCAGGGATTGTTATTTCTCATTATTTTGGTATAGGTGGCTGTCTTGTGTTTCTCTTTTGTTTAGTTGCTGTGGAGGTTTCTATTTCCTCTGTTTTCTTGGGTGTAGTTATCTTCTCTGGGTTGGAATTTTCCTTGTAGGATCTTCTGTAGGGCTGGGTTTGTGAGGAGATATTGTTTGAATTTGATTTTCTCATGGAATATCTTGTTTTCTCCTTTTATGTTGATAGAGAGTTTTGCTGGGTATAGTAGTCTGGCTGGGCACCTATATTCTCTCAGGGCTTGTAGGACATCCGTCCAGGCCCTTCTAGCTTTTAAAGTTTCTGAGGAGAAGTCAGGTGTGATTCTGATGGGTCTGCCATTGTATGTGACTTGGCCTTTTTCTCTTACAGCTTTTAATATCCTTTCTTTGTTCTCTACATTGGAGTTTCTATTATTATGTGGCGAGAGGAGTTTCTTTTCTGATCTAATCTGTTTGGTGTTCTGTAAGCCTCTTGGATTTTTACTGGCATCTCTTTCTTTAGGTTTGGGAAGTTTTCTTCTATGATTTTGTTGAAGATATTTCCTGGACCATGGAGTCGGGAGTCTTCTCTTTCCTCTATGCCTATGATTCTTAGGTTCTGTCTTTTCATTGAGTCCTTGATTTCTTAGATGTTGTGGGTGAGAGATTTTTTAGCCTTCTCATTTTCTTTGGATGTTGTACTGATTTCTTCCATCGAATCTTCCATGCCTGAGATCCTGTCTTCCATCTCTTGCATTCTATTTTTCATACTCACATCTGTAGTTCCTGTTCTCTTCCCTTGATTCTCCATTTCCCCTTTACCTCTGACTGTTTTCTTTATTGTTTCCATTTCTATTTTCATGTCTTGAATGGTAGTGTTCGTTTTGTACATTTCCTTCTCCAGTTTGCTTGTTTTTGTCTGGAGATCTTTCATTGCTTTATCCTTTTCCTGTTCAAGCTGGGTCACCTTGGCTTGGAGCTCTTTCATGATGTTATTCGTTGTTTTGACTTGTAGAATTGTGGCTTCTTTGAATTCCTTCATAGTTTTAAGATCTTCTTGAAGGGACTTTATCACTTTCCATAATGTAGAATTGTCATCGTTTTCATGTGTTTCTGTTGTGGTGAGGTGGTTCGGGCTGGACGGAATATCGTTGCTTTCTTTTGTTGGAGACATTTCGCTCTGTTTTTTTTTTTGTTTTTTTTTGTTTTTTTGTCTCGGGCCTCTGGCCATGTGGAATTTTTTTTTTTTTTTTTTTGCTGTCTTCTGGACTTGGGTCCAAAGGGGGCACTGTGGTGTAGGAGTTGCCTTACTCCACCCCTATAAGGTGAGTCATTCAGTCCTGCCTCCCAGGTGGGGACCTAATTAATTCAGGTGGCAGAGCTGTGCACAAGTAAGCTCTGATTCCACGCCGGAAGGGCCATTACTATTACAAAAGTTCGATATAGGACAGTTTCAAATATCTCACAGTTTGCCCGGGGTTGGTTCCTGTAAGGGGTAAATCTGCAGTTCAGCTCCAATAGCCTTGCTGCTCCCGAGGCTTGGAAGCTGGCCAGTGATGTCACAGACTGGGATCTGAAGGCGCTTTGCAGTGGAGCTACTTCACTTCCAAGGGTCGCAACCTTTCCCAGATAATTGGATCATCTGTGTGAGACCTGGGAGTGCCCAGCAGAGTGGGGATTATCTCTGCATGGTTTCTGAATCTGCTGGCTGGGTATTAGGTTGGAACTTACCTGGGATTTCTCCTTTTTGGGGGATGGGTTATCCCGATTCCCGGGTCCAGAGGCTTCCTAGCGTGTCCAAGAGTTGGAAAGGGCATCCTGCCCAGGCATCTTCCATGGTCCCTGTGTAGCTGGATGAGATTTAGATGGGGTCGTGCCCTTTGTACAGCACCCTGCAACACTTGCTACCTTGTGACTGTTGACCCCGTAATTAAAATATGTCCGTGCCGGCCGCCGCCATCTTGGATCCCCCAACATGGTTCTTTTAAAGTGAGCCATTTTGCTTCCATAAAATATTATTTTAAGTAAATTCAGGGCAAATTCTGGGCTGTTATCTGATATGCAAAGGTAATTATTTATAATTGTACATCAACAGAAACAGGAGACAATATTAAAGGAATTATTGCTTCAACATAGAGATCATGGTGACTGAAGAAGAAATGATATAGATTATAAATATATCTTTAAGAACTAATTAAAAATACAAGAAAAGCAATTTTTCTAAATAGTTGCCCCATTTCCCTATTTGACATAAAAACTTCAAATTTCAGGGACCCAGATGAACAGGATTTTCTTATGTTGTTACCTATTCCATTGGGACCTTTTCTACTTGTATTGTTTGATGCTTGGTTTCAATTTTTGTAACTTTAAGACATCATAAATAATGAAGTAATTGACTAGCTGCCATATTTGACTTTAAGTAGTTGTAATACATAAGAATATTTGAGTTTGAAGGAGGATTGAAGGTTACAAAGCCTGAAAGGTTTTCCATTATCAGTTGATAGCAATGTAGAAGGATGAGGAAAAGTTTCTTTGAATAATTACATCTTAAGTACAATTAAATTGCTCTCTTAAATTTTTGCCTAGAAGCTTCTACCTGCTGACAAATATTATCCACAGTACTATATTTCTTGGTAAATGGCTATGTGGTCAGCAATCATATTCCAATATGTGTTTAAATAATCATGAATATTTATTTAAAATATAGATTTCTTTAGCCATATACTTTTGAGTGGAGTCATATAGTTCATATTTTAAAATGTTATTATTATTTAAGAATTTTATGCACTATATTTTGAGCATATTCACCTTTCTACTCATCCTCATAACTCCTTCTAAATCTCTTCTATTTTCTTGCTCCACAACTTCATGTCTTCATACTTTGTGTATCTATTTAAAGTATAAAATAAATTTTAATTTTTTTAGTATTTCATAAATGAGTATAATATTCATTTTTCTATCCCTCTCTCATCTCCAATTCATCCCATGATTGCCTACTATATTTAAAATTGAAGACCTTGTCTTCTTCAATTATTATTGACCCCCCGACTTATCTCATCCCCCACACCACACACATCTCAAATGTAACTGATCTCAGAAGCTAAATAAGGTCAAGTTTTGCTATTACTTGGATGAGAGGCAACTCACATTTTAGCAGGTAGTTCAGATGGTTCTTAAACTTCCAGTTGTATTCATCTCTATTTCCAACCACAATATAGCCTTACCTCTCACACTTGAGAAACTCTTCCATCTAATTTTTTTCATAATTTGCCAATGTGATTATCCTTGACATGAATCTACCCGTGGGCATCACTTTCCAAGGATAAGCATAAGCCATCTTAGAATGCCTATGTGAAAGTTCAGAAAAAGGAAAATTTAGTAATAGATGCTAATAATTAAGGAAAATGGAACTGGATAGGAATTTATTATATATGTGTGTATATATATGTAAGTATGTATATGTACATATATTTAGTAACTGCCCAATGTCTTTTCTGAAAAACATACGTATGTATCTAGTAGTCTATTATTCTATAGTTCCAATTAGTAATTAAATAATGGTGTTTATAGAAGGCAACTTGAAAGTCCAAGTAGAAGATAAGAAAGTGACTGGGAACATGTCTTGAAGTGGTGTTGTTATAATGTTATTTAAAGTATTGACACTTATCTTTAAAAGCCACACTTTAAAGCCATCAGCATTTTAAATACAAATATATTAAAATATACATTTCATTCATGAATTCAATATTGATATTTATTTTTAAAGGGCTTTGAATTAGTTCTAAAGAATATCTTCAATTTGAGCTTCATACATGATTCAATTTCATATCCCAGATATTCTCATGCTATGGATTATTTCTTGCTTTGTGACATTTTTATTTAAGTGATTCAAAGAATCTGAGAAGGGCAATGTGAGAACATACATGGGTATTTGTATAGAGAAGGTCATTACTCTTCTCATGCTATGGGATTTAATTACACACACTAACTCACTGGAGCTCTCGTACTGCTCTCAATTGTAGAATACAGAAGGCGTCCAACCTTCTGACATCTGGGCTCCAATATTTTTCATTTGTATTTTTCTTCAAGATAGAGTCATAAATATTTTTTTTTCAAAATTAAAAATGGGGTAACTTTTTATCTAATTGTTTCTATTTATAGGTTACAAAGCTATTACAGAGACTGGTGCATTGACAATTCTTGCTATGCTCTGCAGGAACAATAAAGCAGTGACTATATGCCCAGCAACAAGGTGATTCTGTTCTGGATTAAGTATTTATTTCATAAAATAAGAGATGCTGGCAAAGGTACTACTGGATATAATTCAAGAAATCTATTAGAAAGAACTATATACCATCCAGTATGCCTATATATATTTTTCATACCATTGTAGCTCACCAGTTGAGAGAGTAGATCGACAGTGAAATAATTTACGATCAAGTAGAAATGTGTTACATTTTTCGTCCCTTTTTATGTGAATGATATGTGATCCCTGACAGTAATTGAACTTACTTTTCTTTAATTTTTCATTCGTAAAATAAGGAATACCTAAGTATTTAGAACATAAAAAAATTAAGAGTTTAAGTATGTGTTAGAGAGAGAAAATCATTCATGGTCAAGTTCCTTTTGACACGATGAATTACACTATTATTTAAATGTGAAACACATTTCTACCCCTTAGATAAATTATGTCTTGATTATGATCTATTATCTTTTTTATATATGGATGTATTTGATTTGGTAACATTTTGGTAAATATTTTTGTATCTAAATTTACAAAAATATCATTCTATAGTAGTCCTGTGATTTTTTTTTGTCTGGCTTGGTTATAAATGAAATATTGTCTTTAGCAAATGAATTCAATATTTCTCTTTATTGATTTACTTTCTGTGAAGTGTAGTTAAGTTTGGCATAACTTTTACTTAAAATCCTTGATAACATTTTATAAGTGAACTCTTCTGGATTTATATGCTTTTGGAGGGGATGTGATAAAAATGTAATTTAAAAACAAACTATGACTTATGCTCTTCAAAACTCTTCTTTTCACCCTTTGACCTAGAAGAAGTGGGCATAATTCATTGTGGGAAGATAGCAAATTAGTTTTATTAATCAAGACAACAACATGTTTGCCTGAATAAATGCTTCTCAAATTAGTGCCTTCTTCTGGGCATTTCATTTGTTATAGAATCATTTTAGGCAACTTCAATCCATTTCTGCTTATTTTTAGCTTAAGGAAATCACCTGGATATTTATGATGCCTGGACTGGAAGAAGACTCCTAGATTTAGAGTTAATTTTATATGCTTTAAGGCACCTGGTTATGCTTCTAGCAACTGACTGCAACCCAAAAGAGACTTAATAAAGATGACCTTTCTTAAACCTAATATGAAGCATTGACTACAAATTTGAATAAAACAAGGCAGCTTTCAGATGAGCAACAAAGGTAAAAGAAAATTATCTCTGCTTTAGATAGCATGGCATGCTGCTACTTTAAATACCCTTAGGATATTAAAATTTCAATAATGAGATGGAAACCTGTTCACTAAGTGTCCCCCAAATGTTTGTAACTCTTTAGTATCTTCTACTGTTTATTGACAAGATGTCAGTGGAAGAAAGTCTAGTGAAAATTTTCATTATTTTATGGATTCTATTCTTGGAGCAATTCTTTTTAATTTATAAAGTGGAATTTTGTCATCTCTTATTGAGTATTATTTCTTATTTCTTGGAAAGGCATTACACTAAATTTCAATTAATATCCACAGGCTTATCAATCTGTAGTAAGGTGTTATATTGTAAAGTGCCATGTGTCTCAAACAGTTTCTATTTATTATTGCAAAGTGCTAGCTATTTATTAGGATACAAAGCAAATTAAAGTTAAAAGAATTCCTTAGGAATTTATTGTATGTAGCAAGGCATTATAAGATACTTAAGACATAAATGCCATTCTGACTGGGGTGAGATGGAACCTCAGGGGCATCTTGAGTTGCATCTCTCTGATGACTAAGGACGTTAAGCATTTCTTCAGGTGTCTCTAGCCCATTAGGGATTCCTCTGTTGTGAATTCTCTGTTTAATTCTGTACCCCTTGGACTTAAGCTTTGGACAAGGTGATAAGTATGGGTCTAATTTCATTCTTTTACAAGTGGACATCCAGTTGGACCAGCACCATTTGTTGCAGATGCAGTTTTTCATTGTGCAGTTTTGGCTTCTTGTCAAAAATTAGGTGGCCATAGGTGTGTGGGTCCATTTCTGGGTCTTCAATTTAATTCCATTGATCTACTGGTCTGTTTCTATACCAGTACCATGCTGTTTTTACTACTATTGCTGTGTAGTACACCTTGAAATCTGGGATGGTGATATCTCCAGATGTTTTTTTTTAATTGTACAGGATTGATTTAGCTATTCTGGGTTTTTTGTTGTTCCATATGAAACTGAGAATAGCTTTTTCCAGGTCTATAAAGAATTGTGTTGGTATTTTGATAGGAATTCCATTGAATCTATATATTGCTTTTGGTAGGATGGCCATTTTTATTATGTTGATCCTACCTATCCATGAGCATGGGAGATCTTTCCATCTTCTGATGGCCTCTTCAATTTCTTTCTTCAAGGGCTTCTTGTTGTACAGGTCCTTTACTTGCTTGGTTAGAGTTACCCCCAGGTATTTTATATTGTTTGTGGCTATTGTGAAGGGAGTTGTTTCCCTTATTTCTTTGTCAGCCCATTTGTTTGTTGTATAAAGAAGGGCTTCTGATTTTTTTTGAATTAATTTTGTATCCAGCCACCTTGCTGAAGGTGTTGATCAGCTGTAAGAGTTCTCTGGTGGAATTTTTGGGGTCGCTTATATATACTATCATATCGTCTGCAAATAGGGATAATTTGACTTCTTTGTTTCCAATTTGTTTCCTCTTGACGTCCTTTAGTTGTGTTATTGCTCTAGCAAGAACTTCAAGTACTATATTGAAGAGATATAGTGAAAGTGGGCATCCTTGTCTTGTTGCTGAGTTTAGAGGAAATGCCTCAAGTTTCTCTCCATTTAATTTGATGTTGGCCACTGACTTGCTGTATATTGCCTTTATTATTTCTAGGTATGGTCCTTGTATGCCCGTTCTCTCCAGAACTTTTAGCATGAAGAGGTGTTGGATTTTGTTAAATTCTTTTTCTGCCTGTAGCAAGATTATCATGTGTTTTTTTTCTTTCATCTTGTTTATATGATGAATTACGTTGATGAAGTTTTGTATGTTGAACCATTCCTGCATTCCTGGGATGAGGCCTACTTGATCATGGTTTATGATACTTTTGATGTTTTCTTGAATTTGGTTTGCTAGTATTTTATTAAATATTTTTGCATCTATGTTCATGAGGAAGATTGGTCTGAAGTTCTTTTTTCGTTGTTGGGTCTTTGTGTGGTTTAGGAATCAGGGTGACTGTGGCCTCATAGAATGAGTTTGGCAGTGTTCTTTCTGATTCTATTTGTTGAAAGAGTTTGAAGAGTATTGGTGTTAGCTCTTCTTTGAAGTTCTGGTAGAATTCTGTGCTGAAACCATCTGGCCTTGGGCTTTTTTTTTGGTTGGTAGATTTTTAATGGATTATTTGGTTTCTTAGTGCTTAGTTTCTTGAGTTCTTTATAAATTTTGAATATTAGCCCTCTTTCAGATGTGGGGTTGGTAAAGATATTTTCCTAATCTGTAGGTTACTGTTTTGTTCTAATGACAGTGTCCTTAAGATACACATGGCTTGAAGTAATAAATAAACCAAAAAAAAGAGAAAAGATGCACATGGTATGTATTCACTTTTAACTGGATTTTAGCCATGTAGTACAGGATAACTACCCTGTAACCAACAGACTGAAAGGAAAAGGAACATGACTTTATTACCTGTTAATTGGATGCTTTGCCCTAGTGGAGCTGCCATGTAGGCCCCCCCGTGCAGGAGGAAGCTCTTAGCTCTCATTTGACTTCTGAACTGAGTGGGGCTGAGATGTGGGGGCACCCCACACTGGAAGACTAGGGTAATGAGAGATGAGAGAGAGGTTGGGAGGGTGGGACAAAGAAGGGTAGAAGGAGAGGGCTGTGAGGGAGATGTAACTTGAAGAAATAAACATAAAAAATAAATTCAATATCTACAAAAAGACATAAATGCCAACATACCAAAATTATTTGTAGATACGAGTTAACCAAAGTCATTCAAGAGTTTTAATGATGAAGAAAGGATGGCTGGAGAATGGCTCAATGTCTCAATGATTAAGAGTTCTTGCTATTCTTCCAAGAGACATGAGTTTGATTCCGAGTATAGCCATCTTTGGAGGCTCACAACTGCTTGTATCTTTTGTTCAAGAAGACATGAAGCCTCTCTTTGGCAATTGTGAGAACCTATATCTATGTGATTCACACACACATATAAATAAAAAGAGAATAAACATTTTTATATTGTTTGGGATTGTTGCTAAGAGACACTCAATATATAAAGTTTATGAATTTGGCCTTCCCCTCTGTACCTTATCCCCTGGGCATCCTCTCTACCTGCAGCCCCAGACACAGGTGGCCATCTGGGACCACCCGGTTAACCCTACAACGATGTGGACTACCCCTTCTTCTCTGCCCACCACCTCCCTGGTGCCACCTCTACCTACATCACCAGACCAAGGAGGTCACCTGGGATCACAAACCCTTGCTTGCCTGGTGCTCAGGCAAATCCTACAGCAGCATGATATGCCCTTGCCCACTATGCCCCATCTCCCAGGCACTTTTTTTACCTGCAACAGACTAAGGCAGCCATCTAGGACCACCTAGTGAGGCCACCCTCCAACCTCCTTTCCTGCTGGGTCACACAGGCATTCCCTGATGTGGTGCAGACTGCCCCTTCTCTTCTACCCCTTATCTCCCTGGCACTACTTCTGCCTATAACCACAGAGCCAGATAGTCATCAGGAACCAACACGTCAGGCTCCTCTCTCAACCCCTTGCCTGTGTCAAGGGTGACAAACCTTAGTGAGGTTTGCCCCTTGACCTCTGCCAATCTCCTAGGCACCACCTCTAAATACAACCCCAGACCCATAATCTGGTACCACCAGCCTCCCATCTCCCAGGTACCATCTATGCCTAGATACCCAGACCCTGGTGGCCATCAGGGACCACCAGAAACCAACTAACCTCAGATCTTACCAGAGGCTGAAAAACATCAGTGACTATTAGTTATCCCTGTATTCCTGGAGGCTTTCTGCCACCCAGGAAAACCAGAGGCCTACTGCTATCTGAGCCTACCAACTCTACCTACAGTACCAGAGGCCTACTACCACCAGGGATTACTAGGCCTACCAACATCAGCAACAACCAGATGGCTAAAGAACAGGATAGGAACACAAGCAAAAAAACCCAGGGCCATGTGGCACCACTAGAAACCATCTATGTTACTACAGGAAGCCCTGGTTAGCCTAACACAACTGAAAGTCCAAGAAAATGACCTTAAATCTGATGTTATGAAGATGATAATGGACATAAAATAGGAAATGAATAAATCCCCGAGAGAAATGAAGGAAAATACACTCAAACAGATGAAGAAAATGACTAAATCCCTTCAAAAAATACAGGAAATAACAAACAGGAAAAAAATATGCAAGATCTGGAAGGGAAATAGAAGTTGTAAAGAAAACATAAACTGAGGCTACCCTGAAGGTAGAAAACCTATTAAAGAGAACAGGAACTACAGACACAAACATCACCAATAGAATACAAGGGATGGAAGAGAGAATCTCAGGCCTAGAAGATTCAATTGAATACATTGATATATTGGTTTATGAAACTGTTAAATTTAAAAAGTTCCTGACACAAAACATTCAAGAAATCTTGGACATTTGAAAAGACCAAACCTAAGAATAGTAGGAGTAGAAGAAGACTCCCAGCTCCAAGACCCAGAAAATATTTTCAACAAGATCATAGAAGAAAACTTCCCCAACCTAAAGAAAGAGATGAATATAAACATACAAGAAACTTCCATATCATCAAATAGATTGGGCCAAAAGGAAACTCTTCCTGCCACATAATAATCAAAACACTGAATATACAGAACAAAGAAAGAATATTAAAAGCTGCAAGGGATAAAGGTCAAGCAACATATGAAGGCAGAACTATTACAATTACACCCAAGTTCTCAACAGAGACTCTTAAAGCCAGAAGGGCCTGGGCAGATATCTTGCAGCACCTATGAAACTACAGATATCAAGCCAAATTACTATATATATCAAAACTCTAACCACCGTAGATGAAGAAAATAAGATATTCCATGACAAAATCAAATTTAATGACTACCTATCTACAAACCCAGCCCCATAGAAGGTACCAGAAGGACAACTCTAACCAAAGGACGCTAATTACACCCAGGAAAACACAGAAAATAAATAACTCCAAAACCAAAAGAAGGTAAACACACACACACACACACACACACACACACACACACACACACACTACAACCATTAACATCAGAATAATGGGAATTAACAATCATTTGGTCACTAATATCTCTCAATGTCAATGGACTCAATTCCCCAATAAAAAGATACAGGCTAACAGAATGGATTAGAAAATAGGATCCATCATTCTGCTGCATACAAGAAAGACACCTCAGTAACAAAGACAGACATTATCTCAAAGTAAAGGGCTGTAAAAGGTTTTCCTAGCAAATGACCCAAGAAATAAGCAGAAATAGCCATTCTTGTGTCCAATAAAATAGACTTTCAACTAAAATTAATCAAAAGAGATGGGAAAGGATATTTCATAATTATTAAAGGAAAAATCCACCAAAATGACATTTAAATTCTGAACATTTATGCCCCAAATGCAAAGGCATCCTAATTCATAAAAGAAACAATACTAAAGCTTAAATCACACATTGATCTTCCGATATTAATAGTGGAAGACTTAAACACCCAACTCTCTCCAGTGAATGGATTGAGACAGAAACTAAACAGAGAAATAATGAAACTAACAGATGTCATGAATCACGTGGACCTAACAGATATCTATAGAACATTTCATCTAAACACAAAAGAATATACCTTCTTCTCAGCACCTTATAGAACCTTCTCCAAAATTGACCCTATACTTGGTCACAAAGCAAGCCTCAATAGATATAAGAAAGTTGAAATGACCCCTTGTGTCTTATCAGATCATCATGGATTAAAGCTGGACTTCAACAACAAAAGAAACAACAGAAAGCCTACAAACTCTTGGAAACTGATCCTCTCTCTACTCAATGGCCACTGGGTCAGGAAAGAAGTAAAGAAAGATATTAAAAACTTTCTATAATTCAATGAAAATGAAGGCACAACATACCCAAACTTATGGGACATAATGGAAGCAGTGCTGAGAAGAACATTCATAGCCCTAAGCACCTCCCTAAAGAAATTGGAGAGATCTCATATTAGCAATTTGAAAGCATATCTGAATGTTCTAGACCAGAAAGAAGCAAACACACTCAAGAGGTGTATATGGCAGGAAACAATCAAACTCAGGGCTAAAATCAATAACTCAGACACAAAGAGAACAATAGAAAGAATCAATGAAAACAAGAACTGGCTCTTTGAGAAAATCATCAAGATAGGTAAGTGCTTAGCCAAACTAGCTAAAAAGCATAGAGACAGTTTCCAAATCAACAAAATTAAAAATAAAAAGAGGAACATAACAACAGACACTGAGGAAATCCAAATAATTATATGGTCTTACTTCAAAACCCTGTGCTCCACAAAATTGGAAAATCTAAATTAAATGGGTGATTCTCTTGATTTATTTCATTTACTTAAGTTAAATTAGGATCAGATAAACAAATTAAACAATCCCATATTCCCTAAAGAAATAAAAGAAGTTATCAATATTCTCCCAAACAAAAAAAGCCCTTGGCCAGATGGTTTTAGTGCAGAATTCTACATTCAGAGAAGAGCTAATACCAATACCCCTCAAACTATTCCACAAAATAGAACAGATTGAACATTGCCAAGCTAATTCTATAAAGATACAATCACCTTGATACCTAAACTACACAAAGAATCAACTAAGAAAGAGAATTTCAGATCAATCTCCCTCATGAGCATTGATGCAAAAATACTCAATAAAATACTGGGAAACTGAATCCAAGAACACATAAAAGATATCATCCACCATGATCAAGTATGCTTCATTCCAGGGATGCAGGGATGGTTCAACATATGAAAATCCCTCAATGTAATCCACCATATAAACAAACTGAAAGAAAAATCCACATGATCATCTAATTAGATGTTGAAAATCTAGCACCCATTCATGATAAAGTCTTGGAGAGATCAGCTACAGAAGCTCATACCTAAACACATTAAAGGCTATATACAGAAAACCAATAGACAGCATGAAATTAAATGGAGAGAAACTTAAAGCAATTTCACTAAAATAAGGGACAAGACAAGGCAGCCCACTCTCCCCATATCTCTTCAATATAGTACTTGAAATTCAAGCTACAGCTATAAGGCAACTAAAGAAGATCAAGGGGATAAAAATTGGGCAAGAAGTCAAATTATCCCTATTTGCAAATGATTTGATAGTATACATAAGTGATTCCCAAATTCTACTAGACAACTCCTATAACTGATAAACACCTTCAGCAAGGTGACTGGATACAAAATTAACTGAAAAAAAAAATCAGTAACCATCCTTTATACAAATGACAAACAGGCCAGGAATGAAATTAGGGAAATAAGTCCCTCCACAATAGCCACAACCAATATAAAATACTTTTATGTAACACTGACCAAGCACATGAAAGTCCTGTTTGACAAGAACTTCTGATCCCTGAAGAAAGAAATTGAAGAAGATATCAGAAGATGGAAACATCTCCTATGCTCATGGATTGGTAGAATTAACATAGTAAAAATGGTTCTCTTACCAAAAGCAATCTACAGAGTCAATGCAATTCCCATCAAAATTCCGACACAATTATTTACAGACGTTGAAAGCACAATTCTCAACTTTATATGGAAAACCAAAAAAAAACAAAAAACAAAAAAAAAACAAAACAGGATAGCGAAAAACAGTCATGCACAGTAAAACCTTCTGGAGATTTCACCATCCCTGACTTCAAGCTGTACTATAAAGCAATTTTTTAAAAGCATGTTATTGGCATAAAATTAGACAAGTTGACCAATGGAATTGAATCAAAGACCCAGAAATAAACCCAAATACCTACAGACACCTGATTTTTTTTTTACAAATATGCCAAAACCATAGAGCAAAAAAAAAAAGCGTCTTCATCAAATGGTGCTAATCTGACTGGATGTCTACATGTAGAATAGTGAAACCAGATCCACGTTTATCACCCTGCAGAAAACTAAATTCCCAGTGGACCAAGACCTCAACATAAAACTGGGTACACTAAATCTAATAGAAAAGAAAATAGGGAAAAACCTTGAAGTGACTGGTACAGGGGACAACTTCCTGAAAAGAATGCCACTCTTGGCAAGAAAAACCACTTGCTTCAACTGTAGACAGACTTCTGTCCAAAAAGGACAAAACTTGGAAGCAGGTAAGTCGACAGCCTAGCTCTGCCAAGACAGGGTAGGTAAGTCCTTCATAATTCCTGCTCTACAACGAATGTCTGTCAGAGAAATGGGGCCAAATGGCTGAAGATTGATGCTGTAATGTATGGAGAGAAAATGGGAACTGTCCAGGCAGCCACTGGTATGTCATTTTTTAGTTTTGGAAGCTGCAGGCCCTGCACTTCCTATATAATCAGATATATTTATCCCTCTCAGGTCTCTGAGGTGGTTGAAGAATAGATACCTAGAGTCTCATAGTTAAATTTTGAGTTGTTTAGGAATCAAGAGGGTGTTCTGGATCTAAGAAGATATTTTTAAAATTATGAGGCAAGTTAGTATGAAAGCTGAGTTAGATATAGAACTTTAAACTCATGGAGATGGTTAGATAGTAAAATGTTAAAGTCAGGTGCCAAATACATATGGACTGGACATTGGGAATGTATGCTAAGCCATATAACTCTTATAATCGTGGCCTATTTATTTCTGTTGTTTTGTATTGTATTTATAGTTATAAGAAAAAGAACCATTATTTGGACTGAAAGAGAGAGCTGTTGGGGGGAAAATAAATACCTTAAACTAAAAAAAAAAAAAAAAAAAAAAAGAATGCCAATAGCTTAGGGACTAAGCTCAACAATGAACAAATGAGACCTTATAAAACTGAGGACACTCTCAATTGAAAAAAATGGACATTCACTAACCCCACTGATGGGTTGATGTTATGCATTCTAAATGTTAATTAACCTGCTCCAAGAAGTTTGCTTGTTGTACATCAAGTTATACTTTGTTACCTTGCTTGTCTCTGATTGGTTAAATAAATGCTGAGGCCTGAGATTGGGCAAAGACAGAGGAAGGCGGGACTAAGGTGTGTGGGCTTATGAAGCAGAGAGGTTGATGGGTAAAAAAAAGACTCCAAGACTAGAAGGCAAGAGCAGGAAGGAGGATACACACCACGGATTAGAGAAAAGAACCTCATTCCACATGGCCTGCAACATTGGCATAGCATGGAGAATAACAGCCCAGAGGATGTATGTATTTATGAGATCATATTTGGGGAACATTATGTGCTAGCTTAGATGGGCTAATATTGTGCAATCCAGGCCAAGGCTTGTTAAAAATCTATCAGCTGTCTCTGTGTGCTCATTTATAACAGTGGGTTAAGGATTAACACTGCTGACCAATTAATGATAATATTAATACTAAGGAAATAATTTAATTAGCCATTTTCCACACCCCACTTCTGACAGAGGGATAATATCCAAAATATATAATGAGCTCAAAAATATTAAACATGAACAAACCAAATAATCCAATTAAAAATATGTAATACAGAACTGAGCCGAGAATTCACTACAAAGGAAACCCTAATGGCTGAGAAGCACTTAAAGAAATTTTCAACCTCCTTATTCATAAGGGAAATGCAAATCAAATGACTATCGTTAAGTTTTTCACCTCTACCTAGGAATCATCTCACTATTTTGCTACATAGATGAGTTCATTCGTATAATTGTTCTTAGGTAGCTTGTTTGATTTCCAGATCGGTAGCTTAAGTTCTCTTAATTAGAGTAATTTTAGTTAATTCATTATGCAAAAGGTACAAGGATGAATCTTTGTTTTATGTTTTTTTTTTTTAATAGATCTCTCATTTTTCCCTTGTGGTACTTCTTCTATAGCTCCTTAGGAAAATTTCTTTTGCCAATACTTTATTGTTTAATGTTTTAGTTTAGGTTGGTTCATAGTTGTGTTGTGGTGTTAAAGGGCTAGAATTGTTTCATAGAGTCCATGGTTATGGATTCTTCTGAGTGTAGACCAGACACTTTGGCAGTTAAGTTACCCTATGGTTGTTCCATGCACACTTTCCAGTATGCTTACCTTGTTGCAACTTGCATCATCAAAATGGCTAAGATAAAAAAAATTCACGTGACTGCACATGTTGGTGAAGATATGGAGAATGGAGAACAGTCCTCCATTGTTGGTGGGAGTGCAAACTTGTAAAACCACTTTGGAAATCAATCTGGCACTTTCTAAGAAAATTGGGAATAATTCTACCTCAAGACACAGTAATATTACTCCTGGGCCTAGACCCCAAATATGCATCACCAATTCACAAGGACATTCCCTCAACTAGGTTCATAGCAGCTTTATTTGTA
>CAJQZJ010032499.1:1570603-1625601 GCA_907164525.1 Lophiomys imhausi | reverse complement strand
AATGATAGCTAATTATGGCTGAACACTTGTGCCTGATATGAAGCTAGGACTTCTTCAGCTCCTGCTTCATGTAGTCTTCATCCCCACCCCATCAAGTGTGATAGTTGTTACATGTGAAGAAAATGAGGTTTGTGCTGTATGTTACAAAGTCAAGAAAGAGGTAGTGACAGAGGCAAAGTTCATTGTTGAACGTCTCTGAATCCTGCCACAATATGTGAACCACCATTTGTGACTGTCACCAGCATTGTTATAGTATTAGGAAATTAATTCCTTCATTCCATCTGAAAGTGAAAAGTTTTATATGAGTGACACTTAGCTTTTCAGATGGGCTTGTGATGTATTCTTCAGATGTGTCCAAACATCTAAACTATTTTATCACATTTTCTGTGTGTGTTATTTGGGAAATCATCCATGTTCCTTTTTCCTACAACTTCTTTCTCTTCAGAGTCCTAAAGTTTTGTTCAGCAAATCTATGCAAAAAAAAAAAAATCCAAAATCCTTTATTTCAGTATTTCTTTTCTTCTGTTGATCCATTTTCTCAAGGCTACCTAGTCTTGTATTGCCTTTCTTTGCTTCATATTGTATTGCTATTTTAACTTGGAAGCAGGTAAGTCGACAGCCTAGCTCTGCCAAGACAGGGTAGGCAAGTCCTTCATAACCTCTGCTCTATAATCAATGTCTATCGGAGAAACGGGGCCAAACGACTGAAGATTGATGCTGTAATGTATGGAGAGAAAATGGGAACTGTCCAGGCAGCCACTGGTATGTCATTTCTTAGTTTTGGAAGCTGTAGGCCCTGTACTTCCTATAAAATCAGATATATTTATCCCTCTCAGGTCTCTGAGGAGGTTGAAGAACAGATAGCTAGAGTCTCATAATTAAATTTTGAGTTGTTTAGGAGTCAAGAGAGTGTTATAAATCTAAGAAGATGCTGTAAAAATTGTGTTGCAAGTTAGTATGAATGTTGAGTTAGATATAGAACTTTAAACTCATGGAGATGGTTAGATAGTAGAATGTTAAAGTCAGGTGCCAAATACATATGGATTGGACATTGGGAATGTACGTTAAGCCATATAACCCTCATAACTGTGGCCTAATTATCTCTGTTGTTTTGTATTGTATCTATTATCATAAGAGAAAGAGCCATTTGTTGGACTGAAAGGGGAAACTGTAGGGGGAAATAAGATATACCTTAAACTTAAAAGAAAAAAAAAAGGGAAGAGGATGGGAGGTTGAGGGTGGGAGGGTGGGACTGGAGGGGGGAATAGGGAGGGGACTGCGATTGAGATGTAACTTGAAGAAATAAAAAATAAAGAAAAAAAGAAATTAAAGGGAAATGTCGTATCAATAGCTAGCACCCACATACACAGATACACATGTACATGGCTACCCTTAAGAACTTGTCTGCATACCTACAGAAAGACACATACCACACACAAAAAATAATAAAAAAGAATAATTTTGGTAAATAATATAATTTTGGTTAAAATACCAATTAGCTTGGATCATTGTTGTGTGGATTAAATGACTGGGGGATTTTTGTTTTGTTTTGTTTTTATTATATAATGTTTTTAAAAAAAAAACCTAAAAATCAAAGTTAGAGACTATTCTGTGATCTTTCTCTGTAGGGTTTCTGTTTCAACACCTGTTATATTACTGGAGAAAGATTAATGGGTAGTTAATGATTTTTAAGAAACTTGATAAAAAGGTGGGGAAGGAATCTTGAGATATCTAGTATTAAATTTAATGATTAATTTCCATCACATAAATTAAACATGAAAGAGGTGTTAAATTCCATGTGATATTTTAAAAAGGATTCATTTTATTTTTAATTATGTGTATATGTGTATATCTGTATGTTGATATGTGCATATGAGTGAAGGTTCTCATAGAAGAATTGGGCCTCGGGTATCCTATAACTGGGGTTAGAAACACTTATAGGTTGCTAGAGAAGGGTGCTGGGATCCAATATTGGGTCTTCTGCTAGAGTACTAAGTACACTTAACTGCTGAGCAACCTCTCTAGTCCTACAAATCATATCTTTACAGTCTTGCTTCCTAAGAGATGAACACATGGTGCAGCGAGGACAAGTAACTTCTCAAAAATCACTGATTTTGTCATTGGGAAATGTACTATTATCTTCTTAGGTATGTATATTCTTCCATTACAATACTTTACTTGTATTTCCATTGCTTTACTATATTTATGTATCTATTTATCTGTCTGTCTATCTGTCTATCCATTCCATCCATCCACCCATCCATCCATCCTTCCATCCATCATCCATCCATCCATGCATCCATCTATCATCTATCCATCACCTATGCATCCATCTATCATCTATCCATCACCCATGCATCCATCCATCCACTAATTCATCCTATCTATTCACTTCTCCAAACTGCGATTTTGATTCAGGTTGTTCTGCTTGCTTGTTTGTTTGTGTTTATTTACTTGTTTTATCAAGGTCATGATGTATGCACATTGTATTAAAGCTGGTGATAAACATAGATAGAAATACAATATTCTCTTTGTTCTTGATATTCGATATTTTCAAATACACAATATAAATAACTGTGCTAGCTAGCTTTATGTCAACTTGACAGAGGCTAGTGTGATTTGAGAAGTGGAAACTTAACTGTGAAAGTGTTTCCAATGGATTGTCCCTGTGGTCAAAACACCTCATTACGTTCTTTTGATAGATGATTTACGTGGATTAACCCAACTCACTGAGATGCTACTGCTCTTGGGTGCTATAAGCAAGCAAGTTGGGAAAGCCATGAGGAGCAAGACAATAAAAACCACTCTTTATCTCTGCTTTACCTCCTCCCTCCAGGTTCCTGCCTTGACCTCCCTGGAAGAAGAACTATGATATCAAACTTTTATCCTCAACTTGATTATTGTCTTGGTGTTTTATCACAGAAATAGAAACCTAAGACAGTAACCATATCAAGATATCACCAAATTAATTAACTACTTTGATGATAAACACATTTTTTCAATAAGAGAATCTAATAAAGCATTTTCTTTGCATGATGTAATTTTTATGAATGATTGCTCACCTATCTCAGGAAGCTGACATCAATGAAAAGACCAGATAAATCAAGGTTAGGAGGTACATAGTGTTGGTTCTTAAAGATATGTCTCTAGTCTGAGAGCTTACTTGGAGAAGGGTCTGACTCTAGGCTAAGGGTCTGACGCTGGGTTGAACATCTAGGACACACAAAACGTTTGTAAAAAGAAAGTTGTAGCAGAAATTTGCTTACATGACCTTAGTCAGTGTTCTTCTAAAAACTCAGTTCAAATTCAAGTTTAGGTAAAGATTTGGAGTAGTCACCCATCAGACAGTGGTATAGGCATAGTCGTTGAAGATGTTTTCATGTTGTCTTGGGGACTGATTAAAGCTGGAGAAATTTAAAAAGAAGGTAGTTCACACAACCTTATGCACTTAGTTCTTGGAATACCAGCTGTGAAACTGTGGCTTCCTCTACAGCAACTCATTGATATCTGGTACAACTGTCTTCAAGTATATTGTGGAAAAATTACTGTTTACACATATTTCTAGAACTTTAGATATGGACTGTGATGAGATAAGGCAACAGATTATCAGTGAAATGCTTACAAGAAAGAGTCGAGTTGACCAACAATGGGGGCTGGTCTAGTATAAGAACTTATAATGAGGTGAATAGTTATCTCCATTGGTATAGTATGAGTACCCATAAACTATAAGAAATGATTTATTCCAAGTTTTATAAGATTTTGCCAGACTGACTTATTTAATGATTTTCTAAAGGTGTGTTTTTTCACCAGTTATGAGATTAAACCAACTTGAAAAGTTAAAAATTCACACTCCATCACTCAGATATCCAGACTATGTCAGTCTGATTTTTAGGATGTAAGGACATATTTGATTAATTTAAGCAACTATTTTATGTATTTTGAAGGTTCACTAGATGAAGAACACCATGTTTGACCTTTCTACTTTTCCATGTATCATATACATTCATTAGGTTTTATATGGTCTTAATCTATAAAAATTCTAGGTTTTACTTAGCACATAAGTTCATATCTATTAAGAAATTTTTAAAGTCTAAGAATGAAAGAATAAATATAAATTGACACAGAAACTCATCCTCAAACTGCTGAGGTAGTGCTGGATTTTTCTTGTAAAAACCTATAAGGCTGGAATTATAAGCCAGGTTAGAATACTTCTTGAATATGCTCAAGGAAGTAGATTCAAAACAACAATGATAACAACAAAACACCTAAACCAAACCAAACCAAAATATCCTCTAATAGCTATAGCAGTGACAACAAATCCAGACAAAACCCAAAATAGCCTCACCCCTTCAAACAACTTCTATATCAACAAGCACAAATAAGGCAAACCAAACCAAATTACCCCACCCCCTTCCTGAGAAACAAAAAACAAAAAACAAAATAAATGTCTCCCCAAACCCCAAAACCGTTGGAAGAATCCCCTCATCAGGATCAAATAACTCATTAAATCTGTGCTAAGCGAAGTAGAAAAACAAACACATAGGCCCAATTTGCACTCTCATTTAAGAAAAGTAGAGCTCAAAATGATAGATAGTAAAGAATTAGGACTGATTTCATTAAAAGCTAATTAAACAATATAAATGTAATAATTAATTCCTATATGCATGCTTGTTTTAATTAGGATAATCTGTTCTAATGCAGAGAAAATAAATTTCAAATTTTAATAGTCTAATAGGATGGAGAATTATTTAGTCATTATGACATAAAGATGAGAAAGCTTTACATAGGTGCCTGCAGGGAGAACCAGCTCCACTGTCTTGAGCCTCTATCACCACCTGTGTATCTGATTTCTTGGTCACCTTGTAAGGAAAGGGAAACTGAAAAATGGCCCACATATTTACACTGTCTTAGCCAAGAAATGACAAATTGTTTCTTTGCATAAACAAGCAGAGTGCCAGAAGTCAAGAGCATACACTTCTTCCTTGTCCCTTAAATCAGAGGACTACATGTAGTTATACATTAGTGTATTACTTTTACTTTCAAGATTCCTACCAATGAAGAAAACATGAATATGCCTAAAAAATAGCTTCCATGTAATGAGGCATAAGACACAGAAATACAGAGAGGAAATATGTTGTAGGAGAAACAGTAGAAGAAAATTAACTTAAAACACATCTGGGAGAACTTGTCATTATTCATGTTTACATTGAAGAACAACACAGATACTCATGGAGTCTGACATCTCCACTCACAGAACTCTTCTGAAGCAATCTCTGAAATCGGTGACATTAGGATTTGATTTTTTTTTTCTTTTGGTGAACTTAGTGACATCAGGCTTAGCTTTAAAGGAGTCAATAATTATACTACTTGGGGTCTTGGATATAGCTTAATGGTAGGTTACTTCCCAGCCCCATATGTTTTTGTTTTTACTTTTTATCCTATTGTTAATTCATTAAAATAATATTCTGACATAATACATGATGGCCCAAGGAAGTAGTACATCATCAAAATCAGTAACATATATTGAATTTTGCATTTTTGGCTATTGCATATGTTTTAGTATCAGACTTCTTAATGAGCTCAAAGAATAACAAGTAAATGCCAAGAATGAATAATGCCTACCATTTAAGGTATAATCCACTCTATCTACTTTACATTCCTCATTCTGGCATAAAGAACACTTTCCAAGACCACACATATCCATGAACTCTTGCAAGGATCAATAGGTACAATTACTTTCCATTTACTTAGGAATTAAATGTCCAGAAGTTCAGCCTCCTTGAGCATATATATGAAGTGTACAGAAATTAGATCCAAATAGTGAGAAAATTGGCTATTATAAGACTCACAGACTATTTCATGGGCATGTTACAGAGGTACTCTTAGGCTTTCTCCTATAATTCTGTAAGTATGGTATAAGGTCAACATTAATTTTCACTTTTGATTAGTCCCCTGCCAAGACTTACAGTTTGTAGCAAAGATCAAGTTAGAATTAGCCATGAAAAAAATGGAAAAAGTGGAAGTAGATTAACTAGTGACAGGTGTGACAGAGAAGCCACAGTCAATTGTCAGAAAGTCTTCAAGTAAACACCAGAAACCTGCCTCAAACAACATAAAGCAATTCATCCAAGTATAACTAAAGAGACCAATGGTAAGACAGCTTTTGGCATGGTTTCATTACCACGCTAGTTCTATAATTAGCTTAACTCCATCACACTACTTGACTTCATTCATATTTTGACTTTTCACAGGTCAGAATCTTTGAATGATGATCTACTTCATTTAGTATTGAGTTCAGGAGGAGATCTTGCTTCTGGCTTTGTTGTTGTTGAACTTTTAACTATGGGCTATTTTAACAGTGCTTTCAAAGTTTTCCTGTATACAGAGAACATAACCAAGTTGATGTCTAATTAGGCTCTCAGTAATTTTCATAATGCATAGTTGAATCTCAGGCATCCACAATAGATTGCTCAAATCGTGTTTAAATAAGGTCAATGAAAGCTGACATCAGAAGGACAATACCTGTTCTTCACTTTGATTTTCTGTATGTCCCTTCATCTTTGTATTGGTAAATATGCATTCCATGGGAAAAGAAGAATTTTCAGAATCATTTGGTCCAGACTTTTTCTTGATCCCAGAATTTTCAATGAAGCGAATTAAAAGATGTAATGTCTGTCTTTGACAATTTCATACAGACAGCAAACAACTATAGAAATTAGCCCTGGTCACAAATGATAATTGTGACCATTTAGTGTAGAGTAAACCTGGTTTTGTTGTTGATGTTTCATTTAAAAATTTTAATACAAAATAAAACAATATATATTTATAGTGGTGGGTTAAAAACAGTAAGGCAATGTAAAACTATAATTTATATACTATGTTTAGATTTTATTTTTTTCTAATATCCTTGTCTAAAGAGAAAGTTTGATAAGGTGGAGGTTAAGAGTTTTATTTATTTACTTTTATCTTTTTAACTATATGCATGATATCACTTGAATGGTAAAGAAAACATGAGCAGTTTTTGAAACTTGTGCTATTGATTTTTTAGAAATTTGAAAACCCTGTTAAGGGTTGAACCCAAGCTCTGCTTCCCTGCTCAAAGCTAGTGACTGTGCTTAAGTTCCAAATCCAGGTTTCCATTTGAGGCTAGGAAACTTTTCCATACTTCAGCCAAGCTCATGTCTTTCATTTGACTGAGAACCCATTTGAGGTAGAAACTGTACACATACTTCACCCCAGCACCTAGCTCCAATATGAGGTTTGTGGACACATGGAGATGTTAGCCTCTACCCTTGCTTGTTCTAGAAGTTCAGAGAATCAAGTCAGAGCCCAGCCTACACTCAATCTCCACCAAGAGCTTGTTTCCCACTGGAGCTTTTATAGTCATATAATACCCAAGGTCAGAGCATCAGACCATCTGAGTATCAATTCATCCTTAAATTTGTTTTTAATGTTTATTTATTACTTCCTTACATCTCCATTGCCACCCTCTCCCTCCACCCCCTCCCGGCCTCTCCCTCCCACCTTTACACTTTTATCAGTATGCTATCACCTTTCTTCTTCTCTCAGAGAACACTGGCTACCAAAGATTACAGAATTTCTGTCACTCATCTCTGAGAGATGAGACTGTTTCATATTATCTGAGCACATTGATTTACCTTCTCTTTTCAGCCTATCTTTAACTAAAGCTCCCATGTTTCCCCACTTTTCTCTTCGATGTTTATATCCAAATCACTAGTTTCACTGATTTCTTTCTTCTTTCTCTATTTATCTTTCTATTTTATTCACAACAACTAATACACTAAGGCGCACTATTGGTGTTCTTTACTCCTCAAAGCAATCAGTTCTTAAGGAATGGTTGTGTTTGTAGTCAATTGGCACTCTGTTTATCTCAGTGTGTTTACTATTATAGGACAGTGATGCAGATGCAGACAGTACTTGACTCAGTGAAGATATAGGATAATGCCTACTGACCTGAGCAAGAGCTACATAGGGATATGCAACCTCAATCCTACTACAACCAATTATCTTCTGAACCACATAATCATCTCCGCTAAAAGTAGAAAGGTCATCTGTATTCAACAACAAAGACTTAACTGTGAACAGTACTTCCAATTTAAAAACAAAACAAAAACAAGGAACACAAGAGTACAAGACAATTTGTTTCCTCCCAAGATTACTAATCACAAATATGTATATGCATGTGTATATGTATGTATATATGTATGTGCTATGTATGTATATTTATATATATTTGGATGTGTGTGTGTGAGTGTATAATAATAAACTTGATCCTTATTTTTCACCATGTGCAAAAATCAATTCCAAATGGGCCACAGAACTTGACGCTACACCTAAAACACTGAAATTTCTGAAATACACTTCAAGATATAGACACAAATAAGGAATTTCTGAATAAGACTCTGGTAGGTTAGAGAATAAAGTTAATAACCAACAAGTTGGAAATCAGGAAATTACAAACTTCCTGCATTGCAAAGAGAACTGTTAATCAAGCAAACAGTCAAGCTTCAGAAAGAGAGAAACTTAGTCATCTCTATGTCTGGCAGAGGACTAGTGTATAGAATGTGTGAAAAGCTTCAGAAACTAACCACCTAGTTAAAAAAATCAACCCTATTTAAAGTAGTCTGTGAAACTAAACAACAACAAAATTCAAAAGAAGAAAAACAAATGATAAATCAATATTTTAAAATGTTCAACGTACCTCGCCATAAGGGAAATGCAAATTAAAACTACATTGTTTTTTCATTCCACTCCAGTTGAAATGACTATAAACAAGGAAACAAATGATTGTGAATGCTGGCAGGTCTAGGGACTATAGGTAGGAGTATATACTGCGCAGACACAGTGGAAATCAGTGTGGACATTCTTCAGGGAGTTAAAAGTAGAATTGCTGCATTACCCAGAAAGATCTGCACTTGCTGTGGTTCTATTTATAATAGTAAGAAAATGGACCCAGTCTAGATGTCTATCAGCAGATAAATGGATAATAAAACAGTGGAGCATACTCCAAAAGGGATTTTATTTAGTGGTAAAGGAGAATGCAGTTTTCAGGGAAAAGTATGGATCTGGAGAGTATAACACTGAATGAAGAAATCCTGGCTCAGAAAGACAGACACTGCTTATTTTTGTATGTGAATCCTAGGTATGAATTTTTAGGGGAATGTTTTTAACTTTGAGAGTCAACAAAGGCTATAAAAACAGAACTTGGCCATTAAGTAGAGGAAAAGACTTCATCATCAGAGATGATAGTGGAGGAGAGTAATACCTGTGGTAGAAATCTCTAAAGAAAGAGCATGGAAGGATCGAGAAGGGGGAAGGAAGTGTATACCAAATTAAAGACGTACATAAAGTCACATATAGTTTTATAAGCTTATTAAAAATATAACCTTAAAAAGTGAGTTTGAACATACCCTCCATAAATGGATAATGCTCTTCCAGAAACCAGGAGTTATTAAATGAAAAGCCCAGCAGTAGGTGTGGGTTATGTCTCTATAAATTGTTAGTATGTGAGGTCCCAGAAATTCTCAAAACAATACACAGTATTGCTTTTGCTCATGGTTGCTCCCAGAACTTTATGGTAAGACATTATTGCTGAAGACACAACATTTTGATCATAGGACATGAAGAAATCAAGCTGAAATTTCCTTCTACTGCAAGCTTTCATAGTTTTAGAAGATGCTATGATGGTTGTTGAGGGAAAAAAAGGTATCATCAAAAGTCTTACCATTTGTGAATCCTGTGAGTTACAATAAAGACCTGCCAGATAAGATATGCTGGAGATCAACAACAAGGTGGGACCCTGGGGGGGAGATGAGTTATCTCTAGCTGAGACTTCTATCAGCAGGAGATATGGAAACTGAGGAAGCCTCTCACTAGCTAGGTAGGACTTCTAGGGGAGGGAGGGGGATAACCAATCAATCCACAATACTTTCAACCCAAAATTTACCCTGTATACAAGATGTACAGGGATAAAGACATAGCAGACATTGAGGGAATGACCAACCAATGACTGGCCCAACCTTAGAGCTACCTCAAGGGAGAGAGCCAACCACTATCACTATTAATGCTACTCTGTTAGGATTACAGACAGGAGCATAGTATAACTATCCTCTAAGAACTTCCATGCAAATAGGATCCAAACGAAGCTGAGACCCACCACCAAACATTAGGCAGAACATGGGGATCTTTTGGAAGAATGGGGGGAAGAATAGAAAGACCTCCAGGAGACAAGAACTTCACAAGAAGACCAACAGAGTCAAATAACTTAGGTCCCCAGGGGCTCAGAGTCTGAACCACCATTCAAAGGGCATGCCTAGGCTACCTACACATATGTAACTGGTGGGCAGGCTGGTCATCATATGGGCCCCTTGCAGTAGAGCAAGGGCTGTCTCTGGGAAGGACTATGAGGCCTGCTTTTTGATCATTTCCTCTCAATGTGGCTGTGGTACGTGGCTTTAATGGAAGAGGAAGTGCTTAGACCTGATGCAACTCAACATGCTGGGGAGAGATAGTAGGGGGTTAGGAATGGGGATCCCCTTTTCTGTAGAAGGGGACAGCTGATGGGAAGGGGAATGTGGGAATGACATGGGAGGTTGAGACCCAGAGGAGGGGAAAGAGGAGGATAAGACTGGGATGTAAAATAAAAAATAAAATTAAATAAAAAAATGATATGTCCTCTTATGTAACAGTGGCATGGCTATTGTTTTGCAATTAACAAACCAGTTTCTGATTGGATTTGAGGCCCACTCTATAAGCGATTACTCATGCCTTAAAAAAAATACTAGTTAACAGTCCATGGCTGGGGAGGTCCCATTGTCTAGGGAAAAACTATTGTGTTTATACCTATAAGTTAGTAATGTACACAGATTTTATCAGAAAAGCTTCTTAGTGCATCTTACCAAGGTTAATGTAAAAACCCATAACTGGCCAAAATGCTGGATATAAGTGCTGGCAGAATATTGAACTCTAATGTTCAAAGAACACCACAGAAGAGGGAAGGGAAAGAATGTAAGAACCAGAGATGTACAGAAAAATGATGTCATTTGGACATGACACAGTCACTCACCTCACCAAATCTTTGCAGGTGTGGTTATCTGCACAAGACTTGCACAAGACTGAACCTATCAGCATTTCATCGAAAATGAGGCTGGGACCATGAGGATCCATCCCTACCAGAGGGACGTTTGTCAGTTAAAGTTTGTTGGGGGACAGAGTGTCATTTTCTTTAGTGGTTGAATCACTGGTAAGTTTCCCTTCCTTCACTAAATGTTCTCTGCTCATGCTTGGGCAATCAAGTCCAACTAAACTAGCTCACTGTTCAACACATAAAAGGAAGATATGCAAGTAGGAGAGAGACTTCCTAGAAAGAAAGATTTCAGCATAAGCAGGAATAGGGGATAAAATGACTAAAATTAATTATATAAATATATGAAATTGCCAAAAATGTTTCTATAAATATGCAATAGAAGTGTAAGTTATTAAAATTCATTGAAAGTGTCAAACAGAAAAATCTTAAACAGAAATTAAAAATATTCCAAAATTTAGGAAATCCACTGAGGCCAGGTAAAGTGGGGTAGGTCAGATTTCCTTCAAGGAGGCCCAAAAGATCATTGTATAAATTTGTTACAGTGAAAGCCATGGTAGAGTGGGATCCCAGTATGTTAGCTTTACTATGTGACAGGCTCTTGTGAAAGGCTGTAAATGCTGTAGGTGGCAGAATTGGAATGGTGGAGTTAACCAAAACTGTTGAAATACAGATGATACCATTATTATTGCATTATTTTTGCTTAGAAAAAGCATGTTTAACTTTATCTCATGTTTGCCAATTTGGGTCTTTTCCATCCTTCCTGCAATATAGATCTTTAGAAGTACATCCTTGTAATAAGGATCTATAAATGCCCAAATCACCATGTTATTTTACAAGATCAAATGAATTTATGTTATTCCTATTCATAAAAATAACTCTGCCAAATACAAATTTCTGAATACTTTTATCTTTCATCATTTTAATTTTATGCTATTTGTTGTTTTTCTAACTCATACCATAGGAAATTTCTGGAAGGGTTTTGTTGTGTTTTGTCTTTTTCTTTGAAATATTGAGAGGAAATTATTCTTAACATTTTGCAGTATCACTCAAAAGTGTTTATCTATAGATTTCTTCTTATTTATTGTATTTGGTATACATTACATGAAAATTTGTGAATTACAGCCTTAAGTAAACTTCAGACAATTCTGTCTTTATCTTATCTTGTTTTTTATGTTTATTTACTGCTTCAGATTACATCTCCATCACAGTGCCCTCTTTCCACTCCTCTCACTCCTGCCCTCCACCCTCTACACCCTCTCTCTTCCATCCCAGTACTCTTGGAGTGGAATGTCCCTACATATCAGTCCCTAGCCCCAGTTAAGCAGTCATATGAGGGCCAAGAGCTTCCTCATACACTGAGGGCCTACAAGACATCACCACTAGGGCAAAGTGTCTCATTAACAGGTAACAAAGTCTATGTTCCTGTTCCCTTTGGTGCATTGGTTGTAGTATAGTTATTCTGTACTATATGAAGAAAATCTGATTATAATGAATAGATTCTATGTGAATCCTTCTGAGTCTGGGTTAGCTCACTCAGGTTGAGCTAACAGAAGAGAAACTGGGGAAAAACCTCGAACTCATTGGCACAGGTGACAACTTCCTGAACAGAACACCAACAGCTCAGGCTCTAAGACCAACAATCAATAAATGGGACCTCATGAAACTGAAAAGCTTCTGTAAGGCAAAAGACACTGTCATTCAAACAAAACGGCAACCTACAGATTGGGAAAAGATCTTTACCAGCCCCACATCTGACAGAGGGCTAATATCCATAATTTACAAAGAACTCAGGACATTAAATGCCAAGAAACCAAATAATCCAATCAAAAAATGGGGAACAGAGCTAAACAGAGAATTAACAAAGGAGGAATCCCCCTAATGGCTGAGAAACACTTGAAGAAATGCTCAGCATCCTTTGTATTTTCTTTAACATAGACATTAATTTTGTTAATTAAAAATTAAGTACATTAGTCCCATGAACAGAAAAGAAAACCTTAAAATTCACATAGAAACACAAGAAAATCTGAATAGTTAAAGCAATCCTGAGCAAAAATGAATATACCTGAATTGTCACCATATTTGACTTCAAGTTATATGTCAGATCCATAGTAATAGAAATGGGATGACATTGGCACATGAACAAATATGCAGATCAATGGAATAAAACAGAAGACAAGTCCATGTAATTTCAGATACTCAATTTTGGGGTAAGATGCCAAAAGTGCACCATGCTTAACAAATGGTACTGGGAAAATTGGATCTATACCAAGAAGAATGAGACTAGATCCTCTCCCTCATGCTGCACAAAAGCCATCTCTAAGCATTTCCTTTGCAGTTTCATTGAAGATAGTTTAGATTTCTTCTGAATTCCCATGTTTGCTCAGCTCTTTTACCATCTTCATATCTCTTGCATTTAAAGTGTGTATAGATCTCTCAATTTATTAAATTGTCCTTCCAATATATCTACTTTACTCTACAAATTGAGTTTTGATTTCAAAGAATTATCACTGTCATTTCTAAGACTTTATAGTTTCACAATCAATATATGCTTAATCACTTAATTTTGTTAAATTATCACTGAGTGCCTGTCAGAATCCCCTACAGAAGTGGTTTTCTTTTCCATTTTTGTTTGTATTTCTTGTTTTTCAGAATGGTAATACAGTTCCTAATAAACTGAAATGTAATTGATAGTGATCTTACATTTAGCTGAGTGTATATTGAAGGGGGGCATGAGTTCAAAACCGATAACGGTATCCTTCATAGTAGACTGCATTTATTTTTGTTAGAAGCCAGAAAGCATTGCTGACTTGCAGTTTCTACATTCACTGGTTTAGGCTTATTGTTAGAATTTCTTTTTACCTCATCTGCCTATATCTGTCTCAAGATCTACTATTTTCTTATCTTCCTCATTTAAAATATATTTCTATTGTATTATTAAGTTCACAGAAAAATCAAGTTTCAAGCATTTCACAGACATCACTTGCCCTACACATGCATACCATGATCTATTATTAACATCTTCTACATTTGAAATATTTTTCACCATTGGTGTATCTTACACTTTTACTGTACTATTCAATGAACAGTTCTTTAAACATATATTCAACAGATCCATCATTCAGAGTGGCTCTTCATGTTATCAGAAGCACAGGACTTTAGTAGCTAATATCACCTCAAGATTTTGATTCTTATGATTTAAGAATGTATGCTTATACTCTAAGGGATTAGAAAACCTAACCAATTTTATTATATATGGCAGAGTACATAAATTTTGGACACACAATAGCATATGTTTACAATTATGAACAATATAAATTTTTGTTAAATATTTATAATGAATGCCATTTGCAAATAAAATAAATGGAAATGTTACACCCTTTTCCTTTGATCTCTATGTTATTTTATATCTATAAACCCACCAACTACATAAAATGGAAAAGTACTTTTTTTCAGACTTGAAATACTGCTTATGATTTTTAGGTATCTTTATTCAAATCAAAACACTTCTTTTCCTGTTTGGGGAAAATGGCTCTTTCAGGAACATACTTACTGTGGGGGCCTAAGTTTCATTCTCAGAGCCATGTAGAACTAGTTGTGTATCTTTGAATCTCAGAAGTGCAGAGGCAGAGGTAGGCTGGTCTCTGTGGCTTTCTGGTCATCCAACCTATCTGGTTCCAGGTAAATGAGAGACCCTATCTTAGAAAACAAAGTGGGATGCATAAATGAAGGGACATAACCTCTGGAATTGTTCTCCAGCTCCCATAGGCTCATGTATACATATGCACATATACCTGCCTACACACAAACACATATACATTACTTGTGGCTGGTTAAGGAGGAAGTATTTGACAGTTATTATGGGGTGATTTTACTTCATTAGATAGGACAGAATAAACAGTTATTGATTTAATTCTAGTATATATTTATATTTTGGTATAAAACTTTTTGAAAAGATATGCCATAATAAGTTAAATTTCACATATGTATTATATATATATATTCCTAAATATAACCTGCACAGTCTGTATAAGCTAATCATATGATTTATCTATTTATCTATTTATTTATCTATTTATCTATTTATTTATTTATTTATTTATTTATTTATTGCTTCAGGTTACATTTCCATCACAGTGTCCTCTTTCCATCCCTCCCAGTCCCACCCTCCCTCCCTCTACTGCCTAACACTGCCATCCCACTCCTCTGGAGTGGAGTGTCCCTATGTAACGTTCCCCCGCCCCAGTTCAGCAGTCACATGAAGGCCAATAGCCTCTTCATACACTGGGGCCTACAAGGCAGCACCACTAGAGAAAAGTGTCTCATTTACAGGAGAGAAAAAAAGTCCATGTCCCCTTTGGTGCATTGGTTGTAGTATAGTTATCCTGTACAATATGGCTAAAATCCTACTATAAGTGAATAGATGCCATGTGCATCCTTCTAAATCTGGGTTAGCTCACTCAGGATGAGCTTCTCTAGTTCCATCCATTTGGCTGAAAATTGCATAATTTCATTGTTTCTGGATAGCTGAGTAGTACTCCATTGTGTAGATGTACCATAGTTTTTTAATCCATTCTTCAGTTAAGGGACATCTGGGTTGTTTCCAGTTTCTAGCTATTACAAATAAGGCTACTATGAACATAGATGAGGCTATGTCCTTGTGGATTGGTGAAGAATCGTTTGGGTGGATACCCAGAAGTGGTATGGCTGGGTCTTGAGATAGGGCTATTCCAAATTTTCTAAGATATCACCAGACTGATTTCCATAGTGGTAGTATAAGTTTGCACTCGAACCAGCCATTGAGGAGTGTTCCCCTTTCTCCACAACCTCGCCAGCATGTGCTGTCATTTGAGTTTTTGATCTTAGCTATTCTGATACCTGTAGAGACAGAATCTCAGAGTTGTCTTGAGTTGCATTTCTCTGATGATTAAGGATATTGAGCATTCTTTAAATGTCTCACTGCCATTAGAGATTCCTCCTTTGTGAATACTTGGTTTAGCTCTGTTTCCAATTTTTTTTTTCATTGGAGTATTTGGTTTCTTGGTGTTTAATTTCTTGAATTCTTTATAAATTATGGATATTAGCCCTCTGTTGCAAGTGAGGTTGGTAAAGAGACCTGTATGACAAGAACTTCAAGTCCTTGAAGAAAGAAATTGAAGAGGATATCAGAAGATGGAAAAATCTCCCATGCTCATGGATAGACAGGATCAACATAATAAAAATGGCCATTCTGCCAAAAGCAATATACAGATTCAATGCAATTCCTATCAAAATATCAACACAATTTTTATAGACCTGGAAAAAGCAATTCTCAACTTCATATGGAATAACAAAAAACCCAGAATATCTAAATCAGTCCTGTACAATAAAACAACATCTAGAGGTATCACCATCCCAGATTTCAAGCTGTACTGCAGAGCAATAGTAATAAAAACAGCATGGTACTTGTATAGAAACAAACCAGTGGATCAATGGAATTGAAGACCCAGAATGAACTCACACACCTATGGTCACTTAATTTTTGACAAAGAAGCCAAAACCTTACAATGGAAAAAGGACAGCATCTTCAACAAATGGTGCCGCCAGTCTATCTGGATATCAACATGCAAAAGAATGAAATTAGACCCATACTTATCACCTTGCACAAAACTTAAGTCCAAGTGGATCAAAGACCTTAACATAAGGCCTGACATAATAAATCTAATAGAAGAGAAGGTGGAGAGAAGCCTCGAACTCATTGGCACAGGCGACAACTTCCTGAACAGAACACCAACAGCTCAGGCTCTAAGACCAACAATGAATAAATGGGACCTCATGAAACTGACTAGCTTCTGTAAGGCAAAGGACACTGTCATTAGAACAAAATGGCAACCTACAGATTAGGATGCTGATATATTTCTCCTGCTGCTATTCCTACCACTTCAACAGTCTTTTGCGTGTTTCAAATGAGATGCTAATCCATAAAATATCAGCTTATTATCAGTTCTATCAAACAGTGTTTATTTCTGGATATCAGTAGAGAGAAAAATATGACAATAGAGGGAAAGGATGCTATTACTAATACATACAATCATCTCAGTAATGTAATAGGCAGTACTTAAATTACTTGCAACTGGAAACATCTTAAAGCTTAAGTGGGTCAAACCAGTGAATTTCAATAATTACATGTTACTGAGTTCTTAATGGGATCATCTGAATACTTTAAAAGCCTTTGGCATATGATGGAGTTTAAACAAAAACACTTTGTGCTTATGATTATTACTTTTCTAATGCTTCACATTAAAGCAGCCACTGGGAGTCTTCCTCGGTTTTGGTTAAACATTTTATATTTAAAGTTATTGGAAGCAATTAATCAATTTACTTACATTTCAACTCAATATAATGTACTTGATTAATATATAATTTAGAAACAACATGAGAAGGCTAAAGACAATGGAACAGCTGCCATATGTTAGTGGTAGGTTATTTGTCTAGCATATGCATGGTGACAGACAGGAGAGTAAACTGTCAATTCTGGGGATGCTTCTGGCCGAGTACTTGGTTATTTAGGTTTAAAGACTTTGTCTTGATGCTGGTTTTCTTTGTAGACAAGGCAGAGCTGGAACAGAGGGTCTCTTCTGTTTTCTTGTTGTCAAGAACTAACTTCATAGAAATGTGCATCTGGAGTGAATTATTTGGGTACTTTACACAGATCAAGACTGGAGGTGTTTCAAAAGGACATTATTAACTATGGTTCCTCACTGTACTAGAGGATAGACAATCATCCCTGAGGGATTAGTAGAGGAGGACTTTTGAAGGTATGGCCTCTACCATATCCACCCATTCAGTGGTACAACTTAGCTGCTAAACATACCTTACCCACTTGGACGGAGCTACTGATCATCACTTCCTAGTTTATCATGCTGCTCTTATGAAGCTTTTCGTATGCTATTTTTCCAAATATTAATTAGCTTTTGAAAAATCATCATGCAAACTAATTTTGTGTTTCATTGTGACATTTTCATACATACCTTAAACCTCTTCTTATATAGTTCTCTGCCACTCCCCTGGCTGCCTCTTGGTGGCTGACTCTTCATACCATTAGGACTCCTACTTTCATGTAAGATGAAATCCATCACTCCTTTTTCTCCATCCCACCCTTCCCTAATAACACCCTACATGCCCATAGTCTTTATTTTAATTTTGTGATTCTGCCCCCTAATACATATATTCATATAAAATTTTAAAAATTCAAATCAAGGATTCATATATGAGAGAGACATATGGTATTTGTCTTTTTGAGTCTGGTATATTTACTTAACATAAGAATCTCCATATGACCCAGTTATATCACACCTGACTGTATACTTCAATGACTCTTATTCCTTTTACTGAGATATTGCATATCCATATTTATTCCTGCAATATTCACTCTAGCTAAGATGTGGAACAAGCCTACATGTCCATCAACAGATGAATAGATAATGAAAATGTGGTACATAAAGACAATGGGATTTTATTCAGCCACAAAGGAAGATGAAATCATGACATTTGCAAGGAAATGGATTGAACTGCAAAGGATTTTTTCTAATTACATAGGTTTCTTCAAAGAAATTTTTTTCGACATAAACATGTGTCTACCTTGTATAATTCAAGTAAGTGCTGAAACCCCTTTATGTAAGGCTTGTAGAGTGAAACATTATTTGAGCACAGAATATATATAATATGTGCTCTATCATGGTTAATACTAAATTCCAATTCAAATATGTCTGTGGCTTATTTTTCTTGCTCTGCATCCTCGCCTCTCCTAATCTAATGTATTGTAAGCCAGAAAAAGCCACCAACCTCCAATACATTTGTGACTTAAGTGCTATATATAGAATACCTTTTAGAAGGCAGGCAAAGGTAGAAACCATAATTTTATAGATGATGGGTAAACAGAAGCATGGGAGACAATAGGTGTGAGCTACATTCTAGTCACGCCTGGGAAAACCACCCACTTACCGTTGTATACATCTGATGGGAACTAAAGGTTTACAGCGGTTGCTGGACATGAACATGAGAACAACCTGCTCTGATGTTATGGGATGAGATCATATGCAAATCCCTTCTTGTTTTTAATTCCAGTTCTTCCAGTGACTGCA
Source organism: Lophiomys imhausi (assembly GCA_907164525.1). Lineage (NCBI taxonomy): Eukaryota > Metazoa > Chordata > Mammalia > Rodentia > Muridae > Lophiomys > Lophiomys imhausi. The sequence goes on along the minus strand of CAJQZJ010032499.1, from coordinate 1,606,374 downwards.
GAAGACTGATTCTCTGGCAAAAACCCTTTACATGTTGTACTTTATATATTTCACATAATTATTATCTGAAAAACTGTAGAATGAATCATAGAGGCAGACATGTGGTAAAAAGATGGATGAAGAATTTATATACAGGCTCCCATTACTCACTGGCAAAGGAATTGTCCAAAAGGTATTTTTAACTGCTCCTTTAAATCCAAATAGCTCACCCATCCTATCTCAAAAATAGGTGAAAACCCCAGGGGCAAGAGTCAAAGATTTCATTCTGGATTGCAATGGCTGCTTTCACATTTTTTTCTCCTTGCATGAGCTTCTTGTATGGTTATAAGAGAATAGCACAAGACTGATGAATGTATTGTAAAGAAAGGTAGTGTATTCCTTTCAGCTCTAGAGATTAGAAACCTGTTATCAGGGTGCTCATGTGGCTGAATTCTTACAAGGGCCACCTTTCAGCTTCAACACAAGAAACTTCTCCTTGAATCATCACACAACTGACATAACTAGCTCTTCCCATCCCTATTTTATTGCGGTAGGCTCCACTCCTGTGACTGTATTATTTTGCAGAGCTTTCGTCTCCACACCTCATTATATCGAGGTAGTGTGTCAAGATAGGAATTTTATGGGGCACACATATTTATTCTACAACACCAACCAGTTTGGGAACCCATCAATTATACCAACCACTCAGGGAATTTGTACTTTTCTCTTGGCAGATCTTCAATTATCTCAACTATTTTGTAATAATAGTTATCATTGGAATCTTAATAACCCACAGGTTCATTCTTTTTATACTGTAATTACAGTAATATATATATATTATATTTATTTATTACTTCAAATTACATCTCCATCAAAGTGCCCTCTTTCTACCCCTCCTGATCTTTTTTTTTTTTTTTTTTTTTTTTTTTTTTTGCTGGAAGAAAAGGCTTTATGCTACTTGAAATTTGGTGAGAAAGGATATATACACATCTTAAGTGCCCTGGGCGCGCGCACGCGCACACACACACGCTCATATACACAGAATGGTAAAAATGGGAGGTGATGTATGTTAAATAATTTGGTTTTGTCATTAGTACACATAAAAACCCCTTGCACCAACTGCAGACAGACTGCTGTCCAAAAAGGACAAAACTTGGTAGCGGGGAAGTCGACAGCCTAACTCTGCCAAGACAGGGTAGGAAAAACCCCTTGCTTCAAATGTAGACAGACTGCTGTCCAAAAAGGACAAAACTTGGAAGCAGGTAAGTCGACAGCCTAGCTCTGCCAAGACAGGGTAGGCGAGTCCTTCATAACCCCTGCTCTACAATCAATGTCTGTCAGAGAAATGGGGTCAAATGACTGAAGATTGATGCTGTAATATATGGAGAGATAATGGGAGCTGTCCAGGCAGCCACTGGTATGTCATTTCTTAGTTTGGGAAGCTGCAGCCCTGCACTTCCTATATAATCAGATATATTTGTCCCTCTCAGGTCTCTGAGGTGGTTGAAGAATAGATAGCTAGAGTCTCATAGTTAAATTTTGAGTTGTTTGGGAATCAAGAGGGTGTTCTAAGAAGATGCTTTTTAAATTGTGATGAAAGTTGAGTTGGATATAGAACTTTAAACTCATGGAGATAGGTCGACAGTAGAATGTTGAAGTCAGGTGCCAAATACATAGAGACTGGACATTGGGATTGTACGCCAAGCCATATAACTCTCATAATTTTGGCCTAATTACCTCTGTTGTTTTGTATTGTATTTATTATTATAAGAGTAAGAGCCATTTGTTGGACTGAAAGGGGGAGCTGTTGGGGGGAAAAGATATATCTTAAACTTAAAAAAAAAAGGAAGGGGATGGGTGGGTTAAGGCGGAAGAGGGTGGGAGGGTGGGACTGGAGGCGGGGTAGGGAGGGGATTTCAATTGAGATGTAACTTGAAGAAATAAAAAATAAAGTAAAAAAAAAAAAACTTAACAAAAAAAAAAAAAAGATTTCTTTGACCCCTCCTGATCTTATCCTCCCACTCTCTTCTCCCTTTTCCTCCTATCCTATTCCTCCAGAGTCGGGGATCCTACCTATCAGTCCCCACCCCCGGTTCAGAAGTCATATGAGGGCTAAGAGATTCCTCTTGCACTGGGGGCCTATCTGGCAGCACCACTAGGGCAAAGTATCCCACTAACAGGTAACAAAGTCTAAGTTCCTGTTGCTTTTTGTGTGTTGGTTGTAGGATATTTATCTTTTACTATCTGGCTAAAATCCGATTATATGGGAATAGATGCCATGCGCATCTTTCTGAGTCTGGGTTAATTCACTCAGGATGAACTTTTCTAGGCTGCAAATTGCATGATTTCTTTGTTTCTGACAGCTGAGTAGTATTCCATTGTGTAAAAGTACCACAATTTTTTTTAATCCATTCATCAATTGAGGGACATCTGGGTTGTTTCCAGTTTCTAGCTATTACAAATAAAGCTGCTATGATTAGGATATGTCCTTGTGGTTTGGTGAGGAATCATTTGGTTGTACACCCAGAAGTGGTATGAATGGGTCTTGAGGTAGAGATATTCCAGATTTTCTAAGATATCGCCAGACTGATTTCCATAGTGGTTGTACAAGTTTGCACTCCCACCAGCAATGGAGGAGTGCTCCACTTTCTCCACACCCTCGCCAGCATGTGCTGTCATTTGATCTTTTGATCTTAGCCATTCTGACAGGTGTGAGATGGAATCTCATAGTCATCTTGAGTTGCATTTCTCTGATGATTAAAGATGCTGAGCCATACCACTTTTGGGTAGACATCCAAATGATTTTTCACCAAATCACAAGGAAGTTTCCTCATCTATGTTCATAGCAGCCTTTTTGTAATAGCTAGAAACTGGAAACAACCCAGATGTTCCTCAGCTGAGGAATGGATTAAAAAACTGTGGTACATCTACACAATGAAATACTACTCAGCTATCAGAAACAATGAAATCCTGCAATTTGCAGCCAAATGGATGGAACTAGAGAAGCTCATCCTGAGTGAGCTAACCCAGATTCAGAAGGATGTACATGGCATCTATTCACTTATAATCGGATTTTAGCCATATAGTACAGGATAACTATACTACAACCAATGCACCAAGGGGAATAGGAACATAGACTTTGTTTCCTATCTAGAGACACTTTGCCCTAGTGGTGCTGCCTTGTAGGCCCCCAATATATAAGAAGGCTCTTGGCCCTCATATGACTACTGAACTGAGGTGCAGGACTGTTATGTAGGGACACTCCATTCCAGAGGGATGGGATGGAAGTGATAGGGGGTATAGGATGGGAAAGTGGGACTGGGAGGGGTGGAAAAAGGAAACTGAGATGGAGAGGTAACATGAAGTAATAAATCAATATTAAAAAGAGAAATAGTAAAAAATAAAAAAGAATGTTCATTTATGATTTGTGTTTCATTGATGGCTAAGGTTGTTGATGACTTTCAGTGTTTCTCAGCCATTTGAGTTTCTTCTATTGAGAGTTCTCTGTTTACATCTGTATCCCATTTAATTGGATTATTACTTTTTGATATCTAGTTACTTGAGTTCTTTACATTTTTTTATTTACTAATTAATTTTACAATCTGATTGTGGCTTCCTCCCTCCTTTTCTCCCAGCCCCATACTCCCACCCTCTTCTTCCTTCCTGCACCTTCTCCTCAGAAGAGGTGAGCTGTTCCTCCTTGCACCAACCCACTGTGGCTCATCAAGTAAGATCAAACCTAAGAGAAACTTCTTCCATTGTGCCAGAGATTGCAGCCCCACTATGGGAACGTCGTCTGCAAACTGGCAACAGAGTCGGTGTCAAAAGGCAGTTCTGCCACTTGTTAGGATATTCACATGAAGACCAAGATGCCAATCACCTGCATACGTGGGGCTGAGGTCTCGTCCATAAATGATTTTTTTTTTTTTGGTTGATGTTTCAGTCTCTATAAGCTCCCATGGACTAAGATTAGTTGTCTCTGTTGGTCTTCTTGTGGAGTTTTTGTTCCCTCGGGTCCCTCTATTCTTCTCCCCACCCTTCTACCAGACACCCCAAGCTCCACCTAATGTTTGACTGTGGGTCTTAGCATTTGTTTGATCAGCTGCTGAGTAGAGCCTTTCATCTGACAGTTATGCTAGGCTCCTGTTTGCAAGCATAGAAGAGTATCATTAAAAGTGTCAGGGGTTGGCTATCTTCCATGGGGTGGGTCTCAAGTTGGGCCAGTCATTGACTGGCCCTTCCCTCCACCACTGTCCCATCTTTATCTCTGTACATTTTGTAGGTTGGGTTAATTATAGGTTGAAGGTTTTGTGGGTGGGTTGGTGTTCCCCCTCCCTTCTCTGGGAGTCCTTTCAGTCTAGTAGGTGGCAACTTCTGTCTTCCTGTCCCTCACTGCTAGGAGTCTCATTCACAGTCATCTTCTTAGTTATTCAGGGGCATACTCTGTCAGAGGTCTTCTGCTTAGTTCAAAGATGCCCCGCACCACAGTTTTCCTTCTCTCTCTCAGAGCTCTCAGGTCTCACTCCTGCTCTCCCTACCCTTGAATATAAGTGCTCTATCAGATGTGGAGTTGGAAAAAAAATACTTTTCCGATTCTGTAGACTGCAACTTTGTCTTATTGGTGCTGTCTTTTGTCTTTCAGAAGCTTTTCAGTTTCATGAGGTCTCATGAATGATAATAGTGCCTGTGATATTGGTGTTCTGTTCAGAAAGCTGATTCACAAATGCATTCAATGCTATTGCCCAGTTTCTCCTGTATCAGATTCAATGTATCTGGTTTTGTGTTGGTGTTTTTGATTCACTTGTACTTAAGTTTTGTGGAGGATGATAGTATGGATCTATTTGTATTCTTGTACTTGGAGGCACCCAGTTAGACTGGTACCATTTGATGAAGATGCTTTCTTTTTTTCCATTGTATAATTCTGGATTCTTTATCAAAAATCAGTTGTTCACAGACATGTGAATTTTATGTCTGGGTCTTCAATTCAATTCCATTGATCAACATATTTGACTTCATGATAATATCATGAGGATTTTATTACTATAGCTCCATAGTTCAAGTTTACCTAAGGAATGGGGACCATCCATCAGTTTTTTTTTTTTTTTTTTTTTTTTACTGTTCAGGATTGTTTTAGTTATCCTGGATTTCTTGTTATTTCATATGAAGTTGATAATTGTTCTTTAAAGATCTGAAAAGGAATTGAATAGGAATTTTGATGGCAATTGCTTTAATCTGCAGATTGCTTTTGGTAAGATGACCATTTTTGCTATGTTAATCCTGCTGATCCATGAACATGAGAGATTTTTACATCTTCTGATATCTTCTTCAACTTCTCTTCAATGACTTGAAATTTTATCATACAAGTCTTTCACTTGCTTTATTAGAGTTACACCAAATACTTTATATTAGTTGGGCTATTGTGAAAGAGGTTGTACAGAAATAATTGATTAAAATGTTTACTTGTATTTATATTATATTATATGTAATTGGTCAGCAGTGTAAATCCTTATCCCTCCATTATAAATGAGTATACAGACAACTGATGGATTTTATTAGCTTTGGCCTGGATTGTGCCATCTTAGTCCATATAAGCTAACTCATAATTCTATTCCCCAAATATGACCATATATATATATATATATATATATACACATATGTCCCCTGGACTGTTATTCTCCTTGCTATGCCGATGTTCTGGACCATGTGGAATGAAATTCTTTCTCAAATCCATGGCCTGTGACCTCCTTCCTGTTCTTGGCTTCTTTTCCTCTTCTTCTTGTGGCTTCTTCTACCCAAGATTTTCTCTCCTTCAGAAGCCTGAGCTTAGTCCTGCCTACCCCTGGGTTTACCAAATCTAAGGCCTTAGCATTTATTTAACCAATCAGAGACAATGGTTAACAAGAAAAGTAGCATAGCTTCACGTATTATGCAGCAAGCAGGCTTCTGGGAGCAGGTTAATTAACATTTAGAATGCATAGCATCAACCCATCAATTCCCTCCTTTTGTCTAATAAAAAGGCTAATATATTTTAACACATATAGTAAAAACAATAAGAACAAACATGAAGCAATCAAAATCATATACAAAAGTTCCACACATAATGTTTAGCAAATTGTATCAGGCAATTTTGTAGAAGAAAAACATCCTCTCTCTATCTTGGTATGTCTAAAGTTCTGAACCTAAATATTTTCTATTATATCCTATATTTATAAACCTAAAGATTTGATTTAGACTTGAAAATATCCTCTCAAAACCTAAACAATGCAAGTTCAATTGAAATTTTATATCTATTGTGTCTTCAACCCCATCAAAGACATAAGAAGGGAGAAAGTTATTATTTGAGTGATTAGGAAGCATAGGAGAGCAACTTCTAGAATGGAAAAATGACAGTTTGCTGCCTAGACAGTGCCAAATATCTCTTGATACTGTTGGAGCATCACCTTCAGCCTTCTGGCTAAGCATGTCTCACAGAATAAATTGTGGAGCAGGAAATAAGAAGGATTTACCCATTTTGTCTCTGCAGAATCAGGCCATCAATTTACCTGCATTTAAGTTCTGGTCCACCTTTGGACTGTATATAGTCTGCTGAGAGAGCAGGGATATTTTTGCCCAGTAGGAATTATCCCCTAATGCATATATTTGATGCTCATTGTCTCCTTCCAAGTCAAATGGGAGTTGTCAGGAGCTGACTGACTTAAGTCAAACAAGTCTTAAAATAATAAAAAAACATCTTTAAATGCTATTTTCTGTATGACTCTGAGGGTTTTGAAGACATCTATTTATTTATTTATGTATGAATCTTTATATTATCTATCTATCGTCTATCTATCTTATGTTTGAATAGGTAAATTGTATATTTTTAACCATTTACTATCTGTTTAACCTAGTAAGCCTATTTTGTGCTAAATCAAGACTAGTATTTGACAGGACCAGGAGCTTGACTGGCCAGCCATCAACCTATATTACCCAGACTCCTAAATAGATTACAATAGCAACCCATAAAAGAATTGGAAGTAAACCTGTACTTTTAGATGAGTTGCATAGATACAATACCTTATATAAGAGTGGAAATATATATATATGTGTGTCAAAATATAAAATTCTATACCAATGAATAAAAAATTAACCTTATTTTTGTATCAATATACAAAATTCTATACCAATGTATCAAAAGATAACCTTATTTTGAGAATAACAATAGCTTTAAGCTTCAGAGCAGATTCAATAATCTACCCTTATATCTTATCATTCCTATATTATATACCCATATCTCCCTTCTTTTCATGTGACTTATACTTCAATGTGAATGTGAGTTGACCATTTATTCCAAAATATTCCCTTTGAGTTAAAAAAATCAGAATCTCCTTTTAATAGTCGACATATGAGTGATATAGATGGCTGGCCTCAGTCTTTTCTTACTTTGTAGACTTTGTAGACTACAGTATCTTTTCATCTTCACATGCTTTATTTGTTTTCTTTAATCATGGCTGTCTCCAAAACCATGTTACATGAATTGTTTAAGTACAACTCATTATTAGGTATTCATTATCAACCATCTTTCTAAAATATTTAATGAGTGTTGTAAGTTAATATGTATTTAACATATATATGTATATAGCCATATATGTATGCTTTGTGCATGTGTGAAAGTCTGAAAACAACTTGTGGGAGTTAATTTTCTCCTTCTATCGTGTGAATTTCTGAGATTGAACTCAGTCATTATACTGATAGCAAGTGAATTTTAAGCACTGAGCCATCTAGCTGTGGATGTGCCCACCCCCAATTCTTACTATTAACTTGTAAAAACTTGAAAAAAGTATTACCACTCTTTCTATTAAAAATCTGAACCTTCAAGAATTTCTTATGACCTTACTTTTATTGAAATATCTTATTCTCTTGTTATTTATTCTCTGTCTTTCTCCCTTTCTATATAAACCTTGTTTGATCCTGATTATATGCATATGGTACAAGTGTGGAGAATAATCCTTCTGATCTCCATTTTAGAGTGATATTTGGAGTCATACAGGGCCCTCCATAGAAATACCTTGGAATTTTTATACTCTTGAAAATTAAGCATTTAGACATTTGGCAAATATTTAAAATATTTACACTTTGTGGCAATTTTGTGGGGTTCCCAGGTATTCTTGCTTTCATTGTTGTAAATACTTCAAATGCATTTCTCTTGACATTGAAGATCACAGCTCTTTTGATGTGTGATCTGTTTCTCCTTCCAAATCAAAACATGCCATTGGCTGAGGCTGAGGACTCTTCCCTATCAAGAAAGTTGGCTTGGCTATAAGTCAGTCTTTCTGCAGGCATTTCTTGACTGTGTTCTACAGAATTTGGGATTTGAAACTATTCTTTCTCTATACTATCAGAAAACAAGCATGGCTGTGGTCATTTCTCTTTTGATCTGCTCAAGCATGTTATCTCAGTCCTCTATATCCTACGAGTTCCCTATCCAGCAGATAAATATCTCTAAGGCATCCCATTGAAAGCTCTTTCTCTCTCTGGCAAGGGGAGAAGTGGAATTCCTCTCAGCTTTGCCCTAGAAAGAGGATTCATACAATCCAGGCAATTTTCTCCATCAAATTCTCTTAAAAGTCCATTTCTTCTAGCAGTTCTAACCTATTGAAGGACTTTATGAAGACTTTTATTTAATGTAAGAAAATCCTGGAGAGCTGTACATCTGACAGACATTTAGTATCTAAAACAAACAAAATCCTCAAATACTAACAAGTAAAACAAACCAAACAATGGGCTAGGGAACTGAACAGAATTCTCAAAAGAAAAAATACAATGTGTCAATGTGCAATAAATATTTGGTTTCTGGGTTTTGTCTTTTTTGTTGTTTGGTTTGTTGGTTTTTCGGAGTTGAAAAACTTGTTTTCATGAATTTCTGATCTGTAGAATTTGATAGTCCTTGCCATGTATGATCTTAAGATCTTTGAAATTGATTCCACAATAAGACCATTATTTTTGTTTTTAAAATATGATCTCATATAAATCAGGTTGACTCAAGTCTTTTATGTAGCCTGATAGTAATTTTGAATTCCTCATTCCTCTGCTCTTCCTCTCAAATGGGGGACATAAGGGAGATGGCACTGTGTCCAGCTTAACATAATTCTATTCTATAGGGCCTAAAAGATAAAACAGAAGCTGTTTAGATGAGAAAATATTACATTTGGTTCCCTTGACAACCTACTAAAGCATGTTAATGCCTTTCTACATGATAGGTTGAAAAAAATGAGTGTATCAGTCCTTTCTTTTATCTGTACTTTATTATCTTATATAATGTTTTATAATTGCTTCTTTTTCGTGTAGCACTGTTTAAAGAACCAAAATTCTAAGATGTATGCTGATCTCATTCCCTGTGGGTGCAGTCACACTCACTCACTTCTGCTGCTTTCTGTATGAATTCACAAAGGAAGCATGTGGATTGGTTGAAAGGCAGATGATCAGAATGTAAGCTGCTCCAGGGCAGGAGCTGTACCAGATTTTCCTGGTGTTCAACATGTATCTTCTCAGCTATTTTTAACTCTGTTGCACAGGATTTCATATGGGGGTAATCTGATGGTATCTTGTCTTCTTTCTACTGCAATTATCTCATTTTGGCTTCTTTCTTTGCTATTTCCTACTCTGGTTCCTGTGAAAATCTGTACACCATTTCCGATATGTGTGGAAGATGATTGTCCATTGGTCATTGCTTAGGCATTGGAGTTGAAAATAGGTGTTTTCTGCTTCAGGATGACAGTTTTGCAGTGCCTGTTCAGAATCTCTCTAATGTTAATGCATCTATTCACTAAGCTGTGATGACAGATTCAGACTAAAATGAACTTTCCTCTACATTTTTCTCTTGCCCTTCCAATTTCCTTCTCCTATTTCTTCATTTCCAACACACTAGAGACAGAAACAGGCAGATCTCAGAGCTCAAGGTCAGCCTGATACAAAACAAGCTCTAAACAGAGAAAAACTTCGATCCAGGGGTGGAGGAGCACATCTTTAATCCCATCAGTTGGGAACCACAGGTCTTTGATCCCAATACTTAGAATGCAGAGACAGGCACATAGGATTTAGAAGGATTTAAGTTTAAAAGCTACTTACAAAAGGCATGCTCAATGCAAATAAATTGTCCTTTGAGATCTCAAAATAGATACACTAAAGGTTTGTTTAGCTCCAAAATAACAAAATAATTTCTTATTTAATCCAGATTGAAAGATAATATTTTATATATTGTCAAAAAACCAAATTTGCTTCAGGAGAAATATTACCTGAACCCCCGCCCCCCCAAAAAAAAGGTAATTGTCCCAGAGTTAGGATTAGGGCAGGGCTCTGTTCTTTTCTTTCCAGGAGATTTAAAGCATCCATTCAAGGAATCCAGGGACAACTGGACAATGGAAACCTCAGCAGAAAACAGATCAGACACCAAAGAAGACGAGTGGCCCTGACGATCCAGCCTTGCAGACTTCCTCAATAGCTGTTTCCTCAAAAGTCTACAACCACAACAACTCAAAATCGCTAAGATCGTTCAGCTCCACAGACTGCTCCAGCCAGAAATTCAGTAAAGCCCTGAAGATCAGCTTCTGTCTGAAACTTCTTAGGATATCTGAATGGCTGAGCACAAAGGACTGGACATCAAATTATTCTATTAATATTTTTAGCCATTTTTCCATTCTTATTTGGGCCCCAGGCAGGTTTGCTGCGTCCCAAATAGGTAGGAAGTCATTTTGAGAGAGTGACCGTCCCAAGGTGGGGAGGGTGTTCCCCCCCTTTTGGTTATTTGATGGATAACAGAAAATTTTGTTATTTGGGGGAAGGAACTACAGACTGTTGAATGGTCTTGTTGAATGGGTTTTGGAGGTTGGACCCAGGGACTTCTATCTTTTTCTTTTCTGTGTCCTTCTTTCTCTCCTATGTAGGAATGAGTAGACTTGAGAAAAAATGGGACATAGACATGGTATGGGAAGGATCAGGAAAGAGGGATGGATTGTTGAATATGCCCTTATACCTTTGTGTGTTGATGCAGAATTAATATTGTATTTGGCTAAATTGGTATTGATCATTGTATATTAATGCAGAATTGGGACTGTATTGTACTACATCAGTGTTGATCTTTGTATAGATACAAAATTAAGATTATATTTGGCCACAATGGTATTGACCCTTGTATATTGATGCAAAATTAAGACTGTGTTGGGCTACATAGGTATTGATCTTTGTATATTGATACAAAATTAAGGGTAACGCTTCTTGAAGGTATTATACCTAGTAATGGTTGAAAATGAAATGTGAAGTTTTGGCCTTTTGATACCAACCATCATAAATTGTTTAGGATAATTAAGAAATGCAAATTCATGGTCATGCACGGTGTCATTTTGTTGGTTACTATGACAGTCTATCACAGTTGTTCTCTAAGCTACTTAGAAATCAAGTTGTTAAGAGACAAGCAACATTTGCTTATCTAAATATAAGAGATAGATAGGGTGTCTTCAAAAAACCCCAAGAGATCTGCAGAATATGGCTTTCAAAGATGTTTTCTTAAATTAAGATTTTTTTTTGATATTGAGACATGTCAGCTCCTGACAGCACCCCCATTCTACTCCAAGAGGAAGATGAGCATTGAAGAATCTCCAGTGTGAGATGGTTGAATTAGTGGCAAGCCTATCTCTTGGCAAGAAAAAACCCTTCCTTCAACTGTAGACAGACTGCTGTCCAAAAAGGACAAAACTTGGAAGCAGGTAAGTCGACAGCCTAGCTCTGCCAAGACAGGGTAGGTAAGTCCTTCATAATTCCTGCTCTACAATCAATGTCTGTCAGAGAAACGGGGCCAAACGGCTGAAGATTGATGCTGTAATGTATGGAGAGAAAATGGGAACTGTCCAGGCAGCCACTGGTATGTCATTTCTTAGTTTTGGAAGATGTGGGCCCTGCACTTCCTATATAAGCAGATATATTTATCCCTCTCAGGTCTCTGAGGTGGTTGAAGAATAGATAGCTAGAGTCTCATGGTTAAATTTTGAGTTGTTTAGGAATCAAGAGGGTATTCTGAATCTAAGAAGATGTTTTTAAAATTGTGATGCAAGTTAGTATGAAAGCTGAGTTAGATATAGAACTTTAAACTATGGAGATGGTTAGATAGTAGAATGTTAAAGTCAGGGGCCAAATACATATGGACTGGACATTGGGAATGTATGCTAAACCATATAACTCTCATAAATGTGGCATATTTATTTCTGTTGTTTTGTATTGTATTTATTGTTATAAGAGAAAGAACAATCTGTTGGACTGAAAGGGGGAGCTGTTGGGGGGAAAAGATCTACTTTAAACTAAAAAAAAAGGGTAGAGGATGGGGGGGGTTGAGGGGGAAGAGGGTGGAAGGGCAGGACAGGAGGGGGGAGTAGGGAAGGGATTGTGACTGAGATGTAACTTGAAGAAATAAAAAATAAATTATAAAAAAAGAATCCATAATATGTAATACCAACATATACATACATACATACATACATACATACATACATACTGCCTTAGTTATGATTTTTATTGCTGCAAAAAAAAACCCAGCATGATCAAAAAGCAAGTTGGCAAGGAAAGGGTTTATTCAGTTTTTGCTTCATCATTGAAGAGAGTCAGGACAGAAACTTAAACATGAAAGAATTCTGATGATAGGAGCTGATGCAGAGGCCATGGATGGGTGCTGATTACTGACTTGCTTCCCCTGGCTTGCTCACCCTGCTTTCTTACAGAATCCAGGACAATCAGCCCAGGGAAGGCACCATCCATCATGGGCTGGGCCCTCCCCATTGATCACTAGTTGAGAAAATGCTTTACAGCTGGATCTCACGAAGGCATTTCTTCAACTGGTGCTCCTTCTCCGAAGACTCTAGCTTGTGTCAAATTGACACAAAACCAGCCACTACACACACAGACACACACACACACACACACACACACACATGAAATCACACACATACATTTCTCATGGTAGACACAAGCTTGTTGGAAACTAAGTAATTTTGTTTTTTCATTCACTAAAGAGTTCCAGGCATTTTACACAGTGCCTGGACCCTAATCAGCATTCATCACACACACACAAAAAGTCAATTATTCACTGTGTCTTAACACTGATATCCAGAGGATGGAAAAGATAAGTAACATTCCTTGCAGAATGGAGTCTTGTGAAAGTCTAATCCTCAGTGGGTTGCTACATCTCATAATTGATCATTAATGATGTGTGTAGTCAGCATCTTGCTGCTGCATTGTGTAAGACATGCTGTATGGTTCTTCTGAAATGAGACATGCCTCTTCACGCTAACATCAGGCTCTCTGGGAAAATGATGTCTTACTAGGCAAGTTGTCAGAGTTTAACATGAAGTTCAGAGAGACGGATTGTTCTTTCCTTATAAATAATGCAAAGATGATGCAAAGTGAAGATAAAGGCCTGTGGTTTATTCTACATAACCTCTATGCAAATCTCATAAATTATACACAATAGTGTTGGCAAATGTGACAGTGGCTGTGGGACCTCAATGTGGTGACAATAGCAAGCATTCTGTGCATTAAGAAAAAGAACTGAAGAGGACATTCCTTCCCATTCCCCTCTGGGACTCTTACCAGCAAATAAAACAATACTGTTTCCCCAGCTAAGCAGATCATAGCAACCCCTTCATTATCCCAACATCAGTTCAATGCCGTTGAGTACTATGATATCATGATACATAAAGTAATGTATGGCAGTGAAATTCACAGAACTTAACCACAAGAGTTATTTAAATTTTCATTCTTCAGTATACCTTTTTTTTCTACAAAATTTTCTCTCTTATTTTGGCTTTCCAAGAGCCTTTATGGAATCAAAGGGAGTTCACTACAATGCAACATAAGTTTAATTAGCTAAACCAACTGAGATAGTATTCTTAATGATTTCTATAAACATTTGGCAAAGGTCAACTTTTAAACTTAAATAAGAGATTTTTTTTTTCATTTGCATCTAAACAAATGTGCTGACTAGCAAGAAAACCTCAACAAAAATCTCTGCAATTTGCATCTGTGTCATTGACCTTCAGGGAGACATTGTCTTTAGGATAAACACTGAATGCTTTGTTTCTCCCTCTGATTGGTATTTGGAATCAGATGTTGCTTTAGGCATTTTCTTATAACAAACGTTATTTTCCTAATTAATTAAAAGGAAACATGATTAGCACATTAAGAGTGGAAAACATCAATAGAAGGAATTCAGTTTCTAGCAATGGCCCTCTGCAAGTACAAGGCACTACAAAGCCTTGCTATCCTTGAGATCAAAGCACACATTATTAAAGGACAGCAGGCTGCAGCTCTGAAAACAAGGGAGCTGTGACACATGTTTAGTTTGACTCTCTTGGAAGTTGGTTTTAGGAACCATTTGCACAAACAGCTTAGATACTACTCTTTGCACAATATAATTTAAACAACAGATTATTCCCTTGCAAAGTTTGTTGTTGGAGGAGGAGTTGTTACTTTAAAAATATCTGTATAACAGAAAGGTACTCTGTAAGCTTTCAAAAGAGTAATTAAAAACAACAAGCCAGCCACAAACCCTTTACAATGGTGTACTGCCTGCGAGGTATGCTAGTGAATGGTGGCAGAAAACTTGGGGAAGTAACCAACCAGTAACTAATTTGACTTAAGGCTTTTTCCAGGACCTGGAACCCATACCCTACACTGCTTGGGTGACCAAGAACCTGAGACTAGATACCCCAGGGATCCAGGAGAAGATCAAATAATACAATGTAGTGATAAAATGACTCCTAATGATATTTTGCTATAATTTTAAATCAGTACTTTATTCAGCTGTCATCAGAGAAGCTTCCTCCTACAGCTAATGGGAACAAATATAGAGAGCCACAGTCAGACATTATGCAGAGAGTGAGAGACCTTGAAACACTCATTGGTAAATGGAATGTTTCTATCATATCCTTCTCCTCAGAACTCAAGGAACCCTGTAAAAGAGGAGGTGGAAAGAGTTTAAGAGCCTGAGGTGAAGGAGGATACCAAGAAAACAATATCCTCTAAATCAATATGTGTAAAGTTTAGATGAACTCTCAGAGACTGAGGCAGAATGCTCAGGGTCCATATGGGTCTGTACCAGATTCTGTACATATATATTCTGACTTCTAGTCTAGTGTTTTTATATGATTCCCGAGTGTGCGAATGGTGCATCACTGATTCTTGTGCCGTCCCTTGGGCTCTTTTCCTTCTGTTGGTTTGTCTTAAATGGCAATTGTTGTTTTATCCTGTTATATTTTATTTTTTGTATATTAAAAATGAATGAATGAAAACCTAGTTTATGGTATAGGCTAATAACTGATCTGTCATTTATACCTCCTGGGAGAGGGATAATTAGTTATCTCAATAGAGAATGAAATAATATCTTTTATTCTCATCTGTCTTTAATTAGTTTTCAGACTACATTGGAGTGTTTCACATTTAAAAGAATTTATTTCCTTCTTGAATTATTATTTTAATTCCCATTGCAAATGATAACAATGGAGAAATGATAACTCATTAGTGTATGATAAGTATGGGAAGAAGGTCTCAGTCTAGTTTTATGAGATGCTTCTCCTTGTGTCTTAATTTTCTGCCCTTTTTTTCTCCAAGAAGAAGATATGGTATTACCCCACCATACCCCTAGATTCTCATTTAAAGAATGTTTGTGTCGAGAGCGCGTTTTGGTCATCCAAATCCCGACACCTCCTTCTCTATGGAAGGGAGTCATGTGACCAGGTGACGGTACTCGCCACCCAATAAGGTCAAATGGAATACAATTAGGCAGGCTGGTCTTTATGATATTTATTATTAACAACTTATACTAGATGGAACATTTCAACTTCTATAGGATCAGGATAGGTTGCTTCAATTATACAGAAACACTTAACACACATTAATGCTAAAATATCTAATACTATCATGTATAACCACCATATGCTATAGTTATATTAATATTCCCACATCACACATCATACGACCTGTCCGAAGACCTTGGCTCTCCTGTTCCCCTGCGTCGATGTTCAGGGCAAAGCCCCAGTTCTAGTCTCAGTTCAAGGCCTGAGTGAATGGGCAAGGGATAGAGAGAGAGGTCTTAGCACAAGGTCTGAGGAAGGGGCATAGACCTAAGATAGAGACAGAGGCAGGACGTCAGTGATAAGACTGATCGCCGCTTACCTTGTCTCCTTTGGTTTTTATACTTTCATTTTTGCTTCATTATAATATCCGCATAAGGCGGGCTAATTATTCTAATTACTACGTCATCCACATATGGTGGCACTCCTTATCTACTTATCTTTCTCCTACAGCTGGTCTCAGCTTGGGCTGTGGCTGACAGCTCATTACAGCTAAACGAGAAGCTATTACTTATAATCCAATACTTAAATTACTTTACTAAACTCCCTGCAGCCATTCTTTATGGCTGCTTACAGGCTCCTTACAGTTTGTATAGTGAAAAACCTCAGAAGATGCAGTCAATGTCTTTCTTCAGACCCAATGGTAGGTTTGTGCACTATAAAGATAACAATTTCTTTCATCTCAAAAAATAGATATATTTGTCATGTATTATGGCATATTACATTTTCATAAGCTGATTATTTTTCTCCTAAAATGTAACTTGTTGAGAAAGGAGGTGTAACCCGGATCTCTGCGTTTTCCTTGGTGTAAGGTGGGGGTGGCTGCAGTGCTCCCTCCCTTGCTACTCTAATCACTGTGGAGAATAAGGGTCCTGTTCCTTAGCCTTAGAGGTCTGCTGTTTTTTGTCAGCATCAAACAGACTGTGGCTGAGTTGTTAGCTCAGACTTTTCACAGACATCTACAACTATGTCTATTTTTTGAAAATCTTATGCATGTAAGTACTAATATATCCAACCACCCTTTCCCTCCAATTCTTTCACCCCAATAAGAAATTTCCAATTCAAATCTATGTCAACGTTTGTTTTTTTTTTAAACTATCTATCTTTCTACTGCTTTTCAATTTCCTTGTTTTGTTTTAAAGTTCTATTTGAGGATCTGCACTCAGAAGCACAAAAAAAATGACCAGATAGATTATTAGAAGAAACATGTCTGAAGTAGCTAAATTTTAAGTTGCTGTTTGTAACAAAGGCGAATGAAAGGAATTAAGTACCACTGGGGAGAAGAAGATGAGAATTATTTTTAAAGTATCTAGTAAGAAAATGTAATTAGATTCAGTGTGTTAAAGACAAATTGAGAAACTGAATTTGGGAAGGAGGCATGTGGGGCGAAAGGGTTTAAGGGGCAAAGTGGGGAATGATGAGAGAGGCTAGAGGGGTGAGAATGACTAAAACCCCTTTTATAAATATATAAAATTGTCAAACAATGAAAATAACTAAAATTTTGTGGTTGAATAAATGCAAACAACACAAAACAAAACCATTTGTGTTTGAATTTCTCCACTGTTATGTTCATCTTTTCTGGTGAAGTTTCATCCTAATTACTCATTCTTGCATATCTTTACACAAATACTTCATTCTTGGCCCTTGTAGATGTAAGTATTATTCATGTTAGTTCCAAATTGGTTTACATGACTATTCTATTTTACACAACCTATCCCCAAATAGACAGGTTCTGACATGTTGTAATTCATTTTCTCTTCCTTCTATTTACCAAACCTTTTCCACTATTTCCCACAAGTCTCCTGGTATGACTGAACACATGATCATATAACAATACTCTGTTGAATTTAAGGTTCAGTGTCACATAGTTTGTTTAATGGCGTGGAAGCTACAGAGAGTTGGTTTTGTTTTTTTTTTTTTTTTTCTTTTCCTTTGGTAGTATTTGGGTTTAAGTAGAGTTTATAACTTTTTATTCTGGTGAGAGCAACAATGAATCTCTAAATTTGTGATATGAATGCAGTGTCTCTTGGCTCTTACTGTTCTCTGCTGTAAAAACAAATTAATTTTTCCAAGATGAGTTTCCATTTATATGTAGAACTGATTTGTCTGGCAGTGCTGTGATTGCATTCTCTCTTAGCTATTAGCAGTAACTCTCCAAGCCCCTGTGAATGAATGTGTGAACATCACAAACCCAGACACCTGACTCTCATACTTTGACCAAAACTTACAATACTTCAGCTTCAAGCTTATCTGTTTGGCATTTTGTCTGATTACTTCTATTCTCTGAGTGGATTCAGCTACTCATGCCAAGGGAGTAAAGAGCACCATCAACTCTGATAAGTTTTGGTCTGTCAAAACGCCTTTCTTTTTTCTTTCTTTGTGTATCCTATAAAAGACAAAACAAAAACAAAAAACAAAATTACCTACCCAACCCAGACACAGAGATAAAGAGAAAATGACACAGTGAAACTGCACGACTTAAGCCTTCTTATTTTCTTTTTCAAATTAATTTTGTAATTTGATAATTTCACACATGTACATATTGTATTCTGATCATTCTATCCTGGCCTCTTATCACCCTCCCATACTTCTCACCCCTTACCCAAATTCATACCATTCCCTTTCACACACACAATAATGACTTTACATTTTGTATTCTGTTCCATTTGGTTTAAACAGTGCCATCTGTGTGATGCCTGGAATAGAACTAGCCATTGGAGCCAGGTTATATATATATAGTTATATATAGGTTCTATGTAGGTATATATAGGTTCTATATAGGTATATATAGGTGCTATGTAGCTATACAACTGAAGTCAATGAGTTCCCCCTCTCTCTGTATCTGTCAGTAGCAAATAACGAATGGTTTTTAAACATGGAGCTTATGTATCAATGATGGTTATGACAATTTAAAATTTCCTTTTCTTCACAAAGTTTGGCCTTTGAAACTTTTTAAAAATCACATATTATATTTTGAAATATTTCCCATTTAAATATAATTACATATCTTCTCCCCTCAATTTCCTTCTTTTAGCCTCTCCCAGCTACGCTCCAACAAACCCCTCCAATGTATCCCACAGGTGTCATGTATGTATAAGTGTATATGCATGTGTGTATGTGTGTGTGTGTGTGTATGTCAGTGTGTGATTATTTGTGTCTGTGTGCATATAAGCACAGTTATATATACATATAAGCTGTTTGTGTGAATATGATTCTGTACTGGACAACCAGTAGGGTGACTTGACCCTAGGAGAGGCTAATTCTCCTTTAAGCAACAGGCGGTGGCCTGTAGTACTTTGTCTAGGATTGGGACCCCAAGAAAACTTCCTCCTATCACATTGACATCCTCATCATTGGTAATGTTCCAGTCTTCTTTATGCAGGCATTTCTAGAAAAGACTGTTTCATAGTAAACTTTTGGCCTCCTTTTTCCTTTTGGCCTCCTCTTCTACATCTTCCTGAAGCAAAGGATAGGGAAGCTATGATGTAGAGGTATCTGGTGGGACTGGATTCCCCAAAATCTGCTAATCTCTGTATTATTTCCAATTATGGTTTTCTGTCATGGTCTCCACTTGAAGTAAAGAGAAGATTCTTGGATGAGAAGTAGTAATTAAACTTATCTAGTGGTATAAGGAAAAGAATCTACTACTATCACTTTGCTAAACCAGCCTATTTCCTTATCGTGTTTTAAATCTTATCTTTATGAACACAGATAAGCATAGATTTTGACACTTTAAAAATAGTTTCTCTTTCAGTACGCAAACTGAATGTCATTTACTTTTTCCATTCCTTACCTGAAAATTTTAATTCCTCATCTCCCTATATCTCTCCAGTTTCATTCAACCACGCAAAGTACAGAAATACCCATGAGTGACTAGAGACAATCATTCACTAAAATGGAAAGGGAAATAAATATATTTTGCTCACATATTTGTAAGGAGTTAGATTAGTATAATTAGATTTAGTAAATACTTGGGGTTTCTGATACAGTCTCTTAATATGGGGCATGAAGATCAACTTGGCTGTGGGCAATTAGCTTATCAGCTTATGGACTAAAAACAAGGATGAAGTCAAGTGAAACGAAGGGAGTCTCTATGGACTAAACAAGGAGGAAGCCAGGTGAAACAAGAAGAGACAAACAGGAAGTACAAACACTTTACTATTATTGGAGACACTTATTGATTAGATGGACTTTTGTGCAGACTTTCACGGCTATGTAGGATTTGAACTATAAGTACAGAGATGAAGAACATTTATCAACAATGGCCACCTTAAAAATTTGGAGCTTAAAAAAAATCAATTATGCCTGCTGTTGGATTTTATAATCAGCATGTAGTAAAGGATTTTTTCTAGGACCATGAGTATAGGGGAATTGTGTCAAGAAAAAGGTGATAAATAATAAGCAAGCTAAAGTACAAGTATTATGTTTTTGTAGGAACAACCTTCATATGTACTTCTTAAAATGTATTTTACCTTTATTAAAATATGATTAACAAATTGAGCTTGTATACATTTAAGATGTACAACTTGATGTTTTAATATATGCATGATTTGTACCTTGTGAAATTATCATCACAATCAAAGTTGTACATATCTCTATCTTCCCAAATAATTTCTAATTGCCATTTTATTTGTGATGAGAACACAATGTTCACTCTTGTAAAAAATTTCTAGTATGTTATACGATATTATTAATTATAGTCACCATGCCGCATATTGGACCATAAGGACTTTCACTTTGTATAAATGAAACGTGCACTCTTTGATTGAGACCTCCATTTCACCCACTAGCCAAATGCTGACACCCATCTC
The DNA here is from genome assembly GCA_907164525.1 of Lophiomys imhausi. NCBI lineage: Eukaryota > Metazoa > Chordata > Mammalia > Rodentia > Muridae > Lophiomys > Lophiomys imhausi. The sequence goes on along the minus strand of CAJQZJ010032499.1, from coordinate 1,585,712 downwards.
TGAGTTCACATAATCACATAGTTTAGCTTTTCTGTATCCAGACTGTTTCATCGTGACACACAGACCCATCTATTTTGATGCAAATGCAGAAGTTTCTTGGGCCTATAAAGACTTACTAAGGAATGAATAATTTTTGATATTCTATAAGCTTATACATGACATTTATCATATTGGTGTGTTCAAAAATATTATTTTTGCTATGCTCTTGAGATGTTTTCTATGTAGGATTGCACCATCTACGTCAGTGGTAATTTTATAGAATCCTTTGCAATTCAGATATCTTTTATTTCATCTTATTGATTGAGTAATTTCTTAGAATGGACTTTAATATTATGTTGAAAATAATGGTTAGAGTGGTATCATAACCTAAATACAGATACTTAATTTCTATGATTGACTATATTGTTGCTAACATGCTTCTTATGTACTCCTTTTGTTGTGTCTTGGTACATCTTTCTATAACCAGAAGTTCGTAACACTTTTTTCTCTATCTATTGAAATAATCTCATGGGTTTTATATTCTGTTAATATAATGAATTCATTGATTGGTTTACATATTATGTAACATCCATATATCCTATTGATAAGTCAAATTTGATCTTGGAATGTGAATACATATACTGTTCATTGAATTTGAGTACTCTTGTATCTGTGTTCATCATATATGCTCTCCTATTCTTTTCTCCTTTTTGATGTCTTTGTGCTTAATACCACAGTGATAATGGTTTATATATAACTTTTAAAAGGTTCTATTAAGTTCTATTTTTGAAAGAGTTTGAGGAGACTATTGTTATTAAAATTCTTGGTAAGATTAGTCAATAAAGTCATTTAATCTTGAGATTATTGCTGCTGTCGGAGAGTTTTTATTCAACCTCATTCTTTTATGGTAGGTACTTAAGTTTTCTTGATTAAGGTTCAATAAATTGTATACCTGTAGGAATTTTCCATTACTTTATCTATTATCAAAATTATTGGTGCATAATTATTTATAATGTCCCATTTATTACTTTTATTTCCCAAACATCTAGTTGTAATGCCTCATCTTTTATTTCTGATTTGTTTTCATTCTGTTTTCTTCTCTTCCTAAGAACTTTTCAATTATTCATGTGTTTTAACAAGAAACTTAGTTTTGATATTCTACTGCTTTCTGTTCTATATTTGACTCATTTATGTTCTAATTTTCTTGGGAGCAGCCAAAAGCAATGACAATAGCCTGTATTATTTTAGGGGCTTTCATGACTGACACATAATAGAGAATATGATGCACTTGACACTGGTATTTTCATGTAATAATCCATGGCCTCTGAGAGGAATGTTATCTATTCATGGAGTATACCTCCATTAAAATCTTTTTTTTTTTTTAGATTCTATTCTGTGCTAAGCTTATAACAAACATGTTTCTGTGTCTTTTTCATATATACTTAGTTTTGGTTAAGATTTTCCTCCTCTCTTCTCCTTTTCCCTACCTTCCCACTTCCTCCCTGACTAGAATTTTTCACTTCCAAGTCTTCCTTCATCTACTTTCAGATCTAATGCATTCTATTCCTCCCCATCCCTTAAACCTCACTCCATTAATGGTCTTTTTCTATCTTTCTGCCATTTACTGGTGCACAGAGTTAAACATAGTACTCTAAATATTCATAGTTAGGATCTGCATATAAGGAAGAACATGTAACATTTGTCTTTCTGCACGTGGGTTATCCTACTCGGTATAATATTTTCCTGTTCTAGTTCCACGAACATTTCTCAACTTCATTTTTATGGCTAAATAAAACTCCATTGTATATACCATACTTTCACTGTTTATTTACCCACAGGTAGAGCTGTATCTAGTTCTAGTTCCTCATTAATATGAATACAGCCAAAATAAAAACAGATATGCTGGTGTCTTTGATTATACTTCTATTTGTCATTATTTATAAGCAGGGTTTGTCACTAAAACTTAGTCTCATTTATTTATCTAGAGGAGATGTAGAGCATCTCCTAGGCATCCTTTTATTTTGGCTTATGCATTGCAAGGACTACAGGTATGTACTGCTGCAGCCTCTGACCCTTCTCTATGTGAATGTTGGTGATCAAACTTAGGTATTCATAGTTGTACAGCAATTATTTTTCACTTAAAACATCTCCATATTCTATATTTGCTTTGCATGATCAAATATCTTGCCTTATTCAATTCATGTGAATGAATGCACTTATGTTCCTTCATTTGGCATTGATGCCTTTTCTTCTATAATGATCATATGTAATTTTATTAATTTTGAGCACTATAATGGTAACTTGAAATACTAAGCACTTCAAAAGAAAAAAATCCTTGAAAAATATAGCTTCACATCTAGACAAATAGTTAAGTGATTGAAGGCACTTGCTGATTTTGACTGGGACAGTAGTTTGGTTCCCATCACTCATGTTGGGCAATTCATAAGTGCTTGTAACTATAGATTTACAGGGTCTGATGTGATCTTCTGATTTCTGCAGGTATCCATACACATGTGGCTAACAGTCACACACACACTAAAAGCATCTTACAAAATGTAGTTGCAACTTTAGTTTAAAAGACCATAAAAGTGCAGGTCCCAGAAAGGATAAGTTATTCCTCAAGGTCACACATGTCAAAATAGTAGAGCAGAGACTTTGTGTGTGTCCCTTCACTCACTCATCAAAACCTGGGTTCTCCCTCTGAGGCAAAACTGCCTTTCCAACCAAGATGAAATATGAAATATAGTGAGAGGGTTAAGCACTTGGAAACACATAATGCTCTAAACATATTATGACAACAATATTGTCCTCAGGAAATTAGAAAGCAATTTAGAAAAATGAAATGGGTCAAAAGAGCTGTCACTGGAAACAAAGACTGTGGATCACTCAGTAAATCAGTAACTCTTTCTTGTGCTTGAGAGTTTCAACCCCTTGGGATGGTAGGTAAACCACCAAATAAATTTAAAAGGATTACTACTGAGTGTTTCTTGTGAAATTCTGAAGACATTTATATTACACTCTCTACACCTTTAATTTCCTGTACAAAAGCAGAATGACTTTCACTGTTCTCATGTCTTAAGAGGGTTATTTTCCATCATATTCTTTAAAAAAAAAAAATCCCACAAAGCTCTTTTTAGCAAGAGGGGTTGAAAATTTTCCTTTCAGAATTCAGTCTCAGATATGTTTTGAATAAACCCTAAATTCTCTTGTTCTGTCTCATTTTACTGGTGACTGACTGACATCCCTTTCTTCCCTCTCAGGAATCCAGGGCAGAAGAAAATTAATGAAGGAGATACAGGTGCTGCATTCTAACCTATGCTTCATATGCAATTTTAATGACACTTCTACATACATTACTCAGCCCTTGGTATACTCCGAGGTCAAATCAGCATTTAAACAGACATTCTAAATGGAAATGAATGTCCAGTCATTTATTCATGACCAGTGTGATAGAACAGCAATTCTCCAAATCATCCTGAAGTAGCAGGAGCCTGGAAAATCAACAGCAGCCATTGATTTCTTTGTCCATTTGATTTTTGCAATTGCATTTCAATTGCACAAAAACTCAGGAAAGAGAGACTTTTCATGCTATTTCAGTTGGTCTTGTCTGTACTGATCAATGTGAATTGTGCATTGGTCTATGAATATTATTTTGACATTGGTTGACTAAATCTCCAATTAACTTGTGGTTTCCTAAAAAGGTTATTTTGAATTTATACCACTTCTAGTTAAGTGCTATGCACCTTGAATTTAAAGGCAGCAAACCTTGAATTCCAAACAGAGGCTATTGCAGAATGGCAGTTGATTGAGTGCTCTGGTTTCTAGAGTTCTTTTGTGTAATAGTCAAATAAATGAACATTTCACTATTAACCACCAGTATGTTGTCATTCGATCTCATGGCAATTAATAAGACTACCACAAGTCATCTGTGAACGTCTATGAAGATGTCAAGATGTTGTTTCCCCTGAACCTGTGATTATATTGGTACATGAAGAAGAGAGTCTTCAGCAGCATTGATGAATCTAGTTTTATCCCTCCAAAGAGATTGTGTCAACTTTCAAGTGGACCAATGCATATTGTAGGGTTTTCAGTATGAATCATGAAAAGTTATGTTGATGAGATGAAAATTTTAGCAAACTTCTGCATTGTACCAATTCTTCTGTAATTTCACTGATAACTCAAAAGTAACCTCATTGGTGTGGCAGATCATAACATGACACAGACAGATGCCTGTGTTTTTTTTCTTTAATTATGTTTGTTTATTACTTCAAGTTACATCTCCATCACAGCCCCCTCCCTCCACCCTTCTTGGTCTCACCTTCCCACCCTCTACCCCTCTCCTATCTGTCCTATTTCTCCTGTGTGGGGTGCCCACACATTTTAGTCCCCTCAGTTCATCAGTCATATGAGGGTGAAGACCTTCCTCTTGTACTGAGAGCCTACATGGCAGCTCCACTAGGGCAAAGTATCACACTAACAAGTAACAAAGTCCATGTTCCTCTTCCTTGCAGTCTGATGGTGGTGAGATAGTTACAGATGGCAGTTTTAAGTCTCATTTCCACTGTATTATCTGCCTATTTGTCATATAGTTATTCTGTCTTGTGATTCTGTGCATATACATTATTATTCTTGATTTAATCATCACCTTTTACCTCCTTCTTTTATTTGGAATTCTAAGGCTTATTTTGGACTCATGCCTTCTATTCCAGTAAAACTCATTCAAGGCCAATTATTAAAAAAATCAACTAATCAACCAATCACTCACCTAACCAGCTATCCAATCAACCAAGCAACCAGTTATACAACTATTCAACTAACCAAGCAAGCAAGCAACCAACCAACCAACCAAGTAACAAAACAAAACCAACCAGACAGGCAGCCAACCAACCAGCCAACCAGCCAACCAGCCAGCCAGCCAGCCAACCAGTCAATCAACCGTCCAACAAGCCAAAATCAACCATACAGCCAGCAAACCAACCAAACAAACAGCCAGCCAGTCAACCAACCAACCAATCAACCATCCAACCAGCCAACCAACAACCAACCAACCAACCAATCAGACAACCAGCCAAACAAAGAAGCAATAAGAAAGAAATGCAAAGCCATCAACACTAACAGAGATTCTCTTATCTTTATTTTGGTACCTGCTCATGGTGTAGGTTGTACTCACAATGCATCATTATGTTAAACCATTTAAAAGTATCCAAAATACATGCACACACATGGCTCAATGGCTGGAGTTTAAAAGCATATAAATGCTAAGTTCTATTCCTATCACTTATCTCCCATTTGCTTAGTATCATTTCTTTACAAAGGCAATAATTAAAAAGTTTCTAAACCTTCCAAAATTTACATACACGTGTATGTATATGCATGTACATATCAATTCCTCCACCACTCATTTCTTTATCAAAACTGGCTGGGAATGTCTCTCAGCAAATGAGACCTCTGGGAAAAGTTTGAGAGACTTGTTATGGGAATGTCCCAAGAAAAGCAAAGGAAACATTGAGTTCTGAGTACTCAAGCCAGTACGATCATGTCTAACATGCTACAGAATAGTAAGAAGACTATTCTAGAGTGGAGAAAAGAAATTAATAAAAGATGAGGCCAACACATATACAGGTCCCAATTTTTTTGAAAGAAACATTGATGTGGGTTGCAAAGCATTGTATTTTATTCTATAATCCAATTGTTTTATTTTAATTAAAGTGATATATATATATATATCTTGCTATATGTTTCATGAACATTTTACTTGCATTAATAAGTTTATATTGGTATGTTTTTATCTGTATTTCATTTTCTTCACTTCTGTGTATGATGTTCTGATATTGAAGGGGGATTCATCTTATTAAAACAAATATTTGTATAATAAACAGTCTTTTTTAAGGATCATATCTCTGTTCATCATGAGATTATACATTAAGATATTTCCACTTCATTTTTCTTCTCCTTTCCTCTACCGTTCAATTTCAGTCTCTGAAATTATTACCATTGCACAGTTACCTGGTTACACAGGTTTTATTTGACTTGCCAGTTTAAAGTGATAGTCTTTGATTCTCAGCTATTAGTAATTCAGTGCTCTCTGTTTTCCCTGTTGCTATGCTTTCTACAAAGTCATGTTTGGGTACTCTACTTTGTCTTCCAGGAATTTTCTCAGAAAGAATGATGAGAAACACTTTTACTTGGTTCTCACACATTTACTACTGTTCTGTAGAGTTTATAGTATAAGAATGATCTGATGTCTATAGTTTCCTTGGCTTAGTTTTTAAAAAATAAAATTTATGTGTTGTTACATGTTTGTTACTCTCCTTTCACCTCTTTTGTCAACTTCCATTCATCTTCCTTCAATTTCCATACTATATATATATCTCCATATATATATATTATATGATAGATAAGATGTGATATTTGTCCTTCAGAATCTGACTTATGTCACTTAACAATTTAATCTCCAGATTAAACTATTTTCCTGCATAAAACATAACCTTTTGTTTTTATTGGATGAATAAATATCCTTTGTGCGGGGCTAAAGGGATAGCTCAGTGGTTAAGAGCACTGACTGCTCTTCCAGAGGAAACAGGTTCAATTCCCAGCACCACATTGCAGCTCACAACAGTATGTAACTCCAGTTCCAGGTTATCTGACACCCTCACATAGACATAAATGTAGGCAAAAGACTGATTCTGTAAAATAAAAATAATAAATCATTAAAAACGAAAAAACTCTCCTTTATGTATATGTACATATACTACAGCTTCCTGATCTATCTATATGCTAGTTGGTTAATCATTTATCTAGGCTATTTTGAACAGTGCCATAACAAATACAGATTTCACATACATCTGTGATATAAGACACTGCCTTCCTTATTTAATTTTACTATCTGGATTGATAGGCATATCTATATCAATAATGTGGATACTTATGGAATAAGTCTACAGGCATTAATTCTCTTATAATCCCAAGGTACTATCTTGGACATACATGTATCCCCAATCTCATGTCCATTTATGTTTAATTATTTCATATGTTATGCTCTTTAACTGACTTTTTTCATATTCACTGGAGGCTCCTTACCTCCTCCAATTGTAGTTCACCATTATCTTAATTATAGTTCAGTTAGGTCTTTTAGTAAAAAGAAAATTCCTTTATACATAGTTGGTTATAGCTACAACTGATTATAAAATTGGATTCATTAGACACAAGTATGTGTCCTTTAAACTGGTTTTTATCTTGCTGTATACAAAATTTATTCTCCCCTCTCCAATCTTCTCAAAATGATTTTTATTTACTAGTTGCTTAACATTTTTCCTTTAGTCATACTAAATACTTTATATAATATAACATGCTTAAACATTGTTGAAATACCAATTTAGCAGAAAATATGACCTCTGCTTATATGTAGGAAAATTGATAAGCAGGAATATTTTTTAGTCACTCATTTTCTTAGTCAGTAATTATCAGGACTGGAATTTGATCTATGCAGTTTGCTGCTAGATTTCCACAGGAAACTATGGTTCCATATTGTTTTCTTTTATTAATTTTATAGACCTGGTCTTACTCCCTAATTTCTCTGGGATTTCATTCATCTTTTCTAAAATCAGGATTTTGGAATAGATTATCATGCTCACATGCCTTGTACTTTTAATATTTTAAGATTCTGTAAAGGATCTCCACTTAATTTTTCTTCTGTCTTCTTATATAAAATGTATTTGATATTTTTTTAAAGCATGGAATTGACTTTCAATACAATTATTGGAAAAATGCCACATTTTCCATTTCTCAAGGGACTCTCTGAACTGCCCCTTGATGCAATAGTAGGTAAGGATCCAATTTGTGACAAATAGAGTGCCCAATCCACCCACCCCACCCAAATAGAAGTTTCAATTCAAGTGAGTTAACAATTCATATATATTTCCTCAGAACTTATGGCCTTAGGACAGCCTCATGGGAGAGGGAATTTATCTCAGTGGAGAATTTTCTATCCTCCTAAACAAATTTCCTTCAAATCTTAATCATTTTCTGTGCTAATTTAAGGGGTAAGTCCATACAACTAAAATCAGGTTCAATGCCATTTATAATCTAAGCCAGTCTTCCTTAAAACAAATGGCCCAAGAGTCATAAATAACAGACAGACTGAAATTAATCCTATTGGGATTGAGAATCAGCTATAACTAGTTCTCTGTTGCAAATTCCTACGCCTCTAGTCTCTGTGACAGTGGCAGGTCTTGCTGGTAATGCAGATGCCTCCTTGGTGTGTCATTGTCAGATCTGCTTCAAATCAAACATGCAAAGCAGTTTGTCTCATTTAACCCAGCTATTTTCCCCACTGAGCAACTCAGAAAGTTTTTTTTTTCTTTCTTTTTCCTATGAAGGAAAGGGCTTTGATTCATTCTCTTATTTTGTGGTATCTACAATTCATGGAAATTTACAAGAAGTTAAGGTAATCATTAAAACAAAATTCAGATTATTTTTAGCATTTTAAATGCTTAGATGGTGCTCTCTAGCCTATGCCTTCTGCCTCTTTTCTTTATGCCATCTTTATATCTGTCAGTTTCTTTAGGGTAATGAATGGTACAGTATCACTTATAGATAAAATGAAGTGTTCTAGGAGATCTGGCAGGTTCTCTGTCTGTATACCCCCCCGGAGAGTCTCCTCTTTATATAGTCCTAGGCACAAAGAGGGTCCCATTCTTTCACTTTCTTCTTCTTCTGCTTCAAAAACTTCTTAACTTGATCTGAAATTTTACAAGAAAAGGCAAATACACAAGGGCAGTTCTGTGTAGTAAGACAATAATACATATGAAAGAAATGGAATACTGGAACAAGAAAAGGAGGGGAGAAGAGATTTTTAAATATCATGATATAGAAAAGAAGTGCTGTCAGGTGTCATCAGTAGCTGCTTATCAGATCTTTGTATTTATAAGCATCAGTTGTCCTCATTTTTAACCTAGAGATTCTGCTCCTCTGGTCAAGGTATGGTCCTCACTTTGGTTACCAAAAGCATAACTTAGTGTCTTAGATTCAGATGAGAAGGTGCCGCTTTCCCAGAATATCTTTCAATTATTTTAGCTTTAATGAGAAAAGCATAAGAAAGAGCAGATATCTGTTCCTAGTGAAAGATACTCCATTTTAAAACCATACTCACTCCATTTTGGCCCATATATTTTATATCAGTTTCCAAAGTCAATACAGGACACTTCCATTTGGAGGTGTATTGTTTGCATATTTTTTTAAAGCACATATGATCTTTATTGACATTCTGTTATCTTCTCCACTTTACAATCTTTTTTTTTTTGGCAGTTCATTTGTTTCATTTATTCACTTATTAGAGTGGAATCATTCCCCAGATAGATATTTTGGATGAGAATAATAAACAAATTAGTGTATCATGTATCAAAAATACTTTTAGTCATGGTTGATTGATATGGAAAACTAGAAACATTTGGGAACTGAATATAATTATTCAGTTTATTCATGGTGGCTAAAGCTGTGTTTGTATAACTGGTATATATTTGCAGTGTTGGCATTTTTAATGTTATTAGCAAATGGTTGGTCTTGGTCTCAGGTGACAGAAGCTTGCCTGTGTTTCTTCGAGATGCAACCAGGAGTGGGCAGTCTGTAAGAGGGGCCCCTTTTACCTTTCAGTTCAGCATCTCACCTACCCTGTATTTGTTAAGATACACAGTCCCAAATGGTGCTTTGCTAATTGCCACCTCTGCCTTTTAACATTTTTATAGTGTTGGGGGTTGAACCCAAGGCCTCATGTTAGGCAAGTGCTGTATATTACTTCATTACACACCTTGCCCTGCCTTTGCTCTCATAGTCACTTTATGAACAAAAAACAAAGCAGTTCTCCTATTTTATTCATTCTCCCATCCTTCCTCTCATTCTCAAAAAAATCAGGGTTATTTTGAACTGTTTTTCAAGTAGTAAGCATGAATATTATAGCAAGTTATAAAATTTATCACTGGGAGCTAATCCAGGGGCCTCCATGTTCTTATCATAGAGGCCTTGCTGTCATTTAAATCTGTTCCTTAAAATTTTCTTATGCAGATCTAGCCTGGGATCACACACAGGACTACAGAATGGCGTGAGGCCAATCTTTGAGGACAGGACAGCTTGGTTAAGAGAAAGACGTGTTCTCCCACCTCACTAACCTTTGAATCATTTTGAGGTGATGGCCCTTCACACCTTCTGTCAGGTGCCTCCCTGGAGACTTATTCAACTTCTTTTTTTTTCCTTTATTTTTTATTTCTTCAAGTTACATCTCAATCGCAGTCCCCTACCTATTCCCCCCTCCAGTCCCACCCTCCCACCCTCAGCCCCCCATCCTCTTCCCTTTTTTTTTTCTTTTAAGTTTAAGGTATATCTTATTTCCCCCTACAGTTTCCCCTTTCAGTCCAACAAATGGCTCTTTCTCTTATAATAATAAATACAATACAAAACAACAGAGGTAATTAGGCCACAGTTATGAGGGTTATATGGCTTAGCGTACATTCCCAATGTCCAGTCCATATGTATTTGGTACCTGACTTTAACATTCTACTATCTAACCATCTCCATGATTTAAAGTTCTATATCTGACTAAACATTCATACTAACTTGCAACACAATTTTAAAAGCATCTTCTTAGATCTATAACACTCTCTTGACTCCTAAACAATTCAAAATTTAATTATGAGATTCTAGCTATCTGTTCTTCAACCACCTCAGAGACCTGAGAGGGATAAATATATCTGATTTTATAGGAAGTACAGGGCCTGCAGCTTCCAAAACTAAGAAATGACATACCAGTGGCTGCCTGGACAGTTCCCATTTTCTATCCATACATTACAGTATCGATCGTCAGTCGTTTGGCCCCACTTCTCTGACAGACATTGATTGTAGAGCAGGGGTTATGAAGGACTTACCTACCCTAGTCTTGGCAGAGCTAGGCTATCGACTTACCTGCTTCCAGGTTTTGTCCTTTTTGGATATCATTCTGTCTACAGTTGGAGCAAGGGGCTTTTCCTACCAAGAGATAGCCTTGCGACTAATTCAATCATCTCCCACTGGAAATTCTTCGATGCTCATCTTCTGCTTGGAGGAGAATAGGGGGTGTTGTCAGGAGTTGATATGTCTTGATATAAAAAAATCTAAAATTACGAAAACATCTTTGAATGCCATATTCTGCAGATCTCTTGAGGTTTTTGAAGAGGCCCTATCTATCTCTTCTATTAGGGTAAGCAAATGTTGCTTGTCTCTTAGAAGCTTTATTTCTGATTAGCTTAGAAAATAACTATAATAGGCTGTCATAGTACCTAACAGAATGACCGGCTTGCATAACCATTAGTTTGCATTTCTTAATTATCCTAAACAGTTTATGCCAATTAGTAGTAAAAGGCCGAAACATCACATTTCATTTTTTTTTCTTTACCTCCTAACCCTTCCATCCCATTTCTCTGGGGTGGGGTGTCCTTATATAACAGTCCCTCATATCAGTTGAGAGGTCGTATGAGGGCCAAGAGCCTCCTCATTCATTGGGGGGTCTATGAAGCAGTACCATCAGTGAAAAGTGTCTCATTGCCCAGGAGAGAGAACTACTAATCAAACAAACCAAAAAGCAGACAATTAGATAAAAAAGACTAAAAAATAGAAAAAATATATAAAATATATATACAAAATAAATAAAAAATAAAAATTAAAAATAAAAAGTCTATGTCCAAGTTCCCTTTGGTGTGTTAGTTGTAGTATCGATACCTTCTACTATATAGCTAAAATACTACTATAAGTGAATAGATGCCATAGGCATCCTTCTGAGTCTGGATTAGCTCACTCAGGATGAGCTTTTCTAGTTCCATCCATTTGGCTGCAAATTGCATAATTTCATTGTTCCTGATAGCTGAATAGTATTCCATTGTGTAAATGTACCACAGTTTTTTAACCCATTCTTCGGTTGAGGGACATCTGGGTTGTTTCCAGTTTCTAGCTATTACAAATAAGGCTGCTATAAACATAGATGATGAAACTTCCTTATGATTCTGTGAAGAGGCATTTGGGTGTATACCCAGAAGTGGTATGGCTGGGTCCTGAGGCAAAGCTATTCCAAGTTTTCTAAGATATCGCCAGACTGACCTCCATAGTGGTTGCACAAGCCTGCATTCCCACCAGCAATGGAGTAGAGTACCCCATTCTCCACACCCTCGCCAGCATGTGCTGTCATTTGAGGTTTTGTTCTTAGCCATTCTGACAGGTGTGAGATGGAATCTCAGAGTCATCTTGAGTTGCATTTCTCTGATGATTAAGGATGTTGAGCATTTCTTCAAGTGTCTCTCAGCCATTAGGGATTCCTCCTTTGTGAATTCTCTATTTAGCTCTGTCCCCCATTTTTTGATTGGATTATTTGTTTTCTTGGTATTTAATTTCTTGAGTTCTTTGTAGATTTTGGATATTAGCCCTCTGTCAGATGTGGGGTTGGTGAAGATTTTCTCCCAGTCTGTAGGCTGCCGTTTTATTCGAATGACAGTGTCTTTTGCCTTACAGAAGCTTTTCAGTTTCATGAGGTCCCATTTATTGATTGTTGATCTCAAGTCCTGAGCTGTTGGTGTTCTGTTCAGGAAGTTGTCTCCTGTGCCAATTAGTTCGAGGGTTTCTCCCACTTTTTCTTCTAGTAGATTTAGTGTGACCGGCCTTATGTTAAGGTCTTTGATCCACTTGGACTTAAGTTTTGTACAAGGTAATAAGTATGGGTCTAACTTCATTCTTTTACAAATGGACATCCAGTTGGACCAGCACCATTTGTTGAAGATGCTGTCCTTCTTCCATTGTGCCGTTTTGGCTTCTTTGTCAAAAATTAGGTGGCTATACGTGTGTGGGTCTATTTCTGGATCTTCAATTCGATTCCATTGATCCACTGGTCTGTTTCTATACCAATACCATGCTGTTTTTACAACTATTGCTCTGTAGTACAGACTGAAATCTGGGATGGTGATACCTCTCTTGGAGCTCTGGTCATTTTGTGCCCTCTCTAGAGTTCTCATAATTAAATGATCTTCAGCTAGCAGAATCACGCACCTGCCAGAGCATGCACAAGGCAAATAGTCTGCCTCTGTGGACAGTCTGAAGCAGCCCCATAGTCTATAACTGGGATGAAAAAAAAAACATGTTTATATAACATAAGTGGGTTTTAAAGACACCAACATTCTCACTGCACTATAATAAGTCACCCCTTGTCTCACTTTCTTGCCTATGGGGTTAACATGTAGCTCATTTCAGGATCCCCACCAGAAACATCTAAGCTGGGTCATACAGCTAGACTGAATGAGAGATAGCTCAGAGTATTTTTCACTGTGCTCCAGTGGGGACTTTTAAATTATTGAAAAAGAAAATACAAACTCGACTTGCCCAGCTGCATAATGCTTGATTTTCATGCCAAAGAATAGAGCATAATTTATATACCAGATAATAAGCTTGATTTACAACTTTAAAATGGTAGTTATGAGGTACATGGACCCTCATTCATATTCTTGATCTGAGTCTCTCAAACATTAGGGCCAGGGATATCTTTCAATGCTGTTTTTGTCATGTACCTCCTTTTAGCCTTGTAGTTCCAGAGTGGGAGAAAGGTTCAAAGGCATGCTTTTTATAAGCCCATTGAAAGTCTACTAGAGTTAGGCCTACTTGGGAGAAATGATCAAGCTCTTCTTTCATAGGCTGCCTAGAATTAAGGCCATTTGAGTTGGAGCTGATCCAGTTGTGGAGACTGTGAGGTATAAGACTTCCAGGGCTATAAACACATTCACCATTTTTATTTAGCTACAGTTTACTCTTTTCATATGAAAAGGGGAAAATAATATGCTAATTTTTATTGAGAATTAATAAACAAGTTCAGTTGTAGATAGTTTATATTCTTACCTCACTCCTCCAGCACTTCAACTCTATAAGGCTGGAACTCATTGGGAAGATAGCGAAAAGTAAAGCTTGAACACATGAGAAAGAATTAGAAGATGGGGCATAACTATTTACTCCCATCCTTGCAATTCTACTAAGGTTATGATTTTTCTAAGTGCTTTTCAGCCTGAAACATCTCCATAAATCCTACCACCACTGTTTATGTTGCTTTGGAACATAATATTCCTGTATGGTGGCTTGTTCCTGGTACAATGACTGTAAGTATTTTACTATAGCTGGACTAGGCACACATAAATAATAGGAATAGTTTAAGACTTGACATGGAAACAGTTTCACTTTAGATTTCAGCAAAGGTGGTGTCAGCAATTGCTAAGTCAAATAGAAAGCTTTGCTAGATTTACTCAGATATGTTACAAAGCCCAGCCTCATGCCCTACGAGAAAGATAAAACACTCTGGAGAAATAGAATCTTTGGATTTATAAGTGACCTGAGCAGAGATTCATTGTATAAGTGAGTCTCCTTCTTGGAAAGTACCCTGTTGTCAAGGATGATGTTATAGTCTATACATTCACTACAGGGAGTGACTTTATAAGAACTCTATCTCTGTCTGAATATGAAAATATTTTAAGGTAGTTTACCTTCTGTTAGAAAAAATCTGGTGGATCACAAAAGACTAACTGTTGCTGTGAATGTATTGGAAAAATATTAAGATTTATTAAATATCTAGTATGATTATATCTTTCTCTGAAATTATCTCTTGCTTTCCAGGACACTGAGATTTGATCAGATTTTGAGACCAAGTTAATAATATGTCTTGACATGTATGGATCACAAAAGACTAACTAATGTTATGTATGTATTAGAAAATTATTAATATTTGTGAAATATCTAGTGTGGTAATATCTTTTTCTGAAAATATGTCTTGCCTTCCAAGACACTAAGATTTGGTCAGATCTTGAGACTAAGTTAATAATATGTCTTGATATCATCTAAGATCTTATATCTTACTTTGTATTCAGCCTGTTTAAGTTTGACATGACTGTAAGAAAACAATGTTACTAATTTTCCTATGTCTGTGTCTTAGTTACTGTTCTAATGCTGTGAAGAGTCACCACAACCAAGACAACTTCTATAAAAGAAAGTTTTAAATTGTTTGCTTATAGTTTTAGAAGGTAAGTCTAAGATTTTCATGGTGGAAATATATAAAGAACTGAAGAAATTAAACACCAAAAAA
>CAJQZJ010032499.1:1502445-1570203 GCA_907164525.1 Lophiomys imhausi | reverse complement strand
AAATGGATGGAACTAGAAAAGCTCATCCTAAGTGAGCTGAGGCAGTCCCAGAAAGATAAATATGGTATGTATTTCCTTATAAATGGAGAATAATAATACATCAGAGGATAACTATCCTACAACCCACACACCCAAACAGATAGGAACCTAACATATCTATCCTAGGAAAAATTCTACCCACCAGTGAGTCATGGAATCTGCTGCAGGTTAGTGGAACACCACACCCTAGGTGGTGTGCCTTATCAAGCTCCAGTACAAGTGGAAGCTCTTGGCCCTCAGATGACTCAAGATCTGAGGGAGTATCATATGTGAGGGCTCACCTCATCTGAGGAGAAGTAGAGTAACAAGTAGAGGAACACGGAGGGAGGGAGGGAGGGAAGGAGAAAGGAAGGGAGGGGCCAGGAGGGGACGAGGGAGGAAACTATGTTCTAGAAGTAAATAATACTTTTTTAAGAAAAGAGTTAATAAGCTTAAAAATATAATAAAAATACAATATAAAATTTTCAAACTATAATTTACCAAAGGTATAATTGCCTTACTGGCATGAAAGGAAAATGGCCTTAATTTCAGATTAGAATGTTAGACTGCAGGTGAGTACAGAGATTACACAAACTTGATAGCAGCTTAAAAGTTTTTTTTTTTTTTTTTTTTTGTAGAGGTATAGGCTATTTCCATGGTTTGGCATTAAAAAGCAGGTAACAGGTTTAAAACACTGTAAATAAATTAAAGGTGACAGCTGTTCAACCTGGTTTTACAAACCTCCAAGAGTTGAAAAAACTTAGATCTAAGGTAAAATAATGCATGGTGTTAGCCCATGCCTTTACCTCCAGCAGAGACAGGAGGATCACTATAGAGTGAGTTGTCTTATAAATTCTAGAGTTACAAGAAACAGGGTGGTGATGGTGCACACCCATAGTCCCATCATTGGAGAAGAATACACCCTTAATCCCAACACACTAGAGACAGAAACAGGCAGATCTCAGAGCTCAAGGTCAACCCGATACAAAACAAACTCTAAATTGAGGAAAACTTTGATCCAGGGGTGGAGGAGCATATCTTTAATCCCATCTTGGGAACCACATGTCTTTGATCCCAAAACATAGAATGCAGAGACAGGCACATAGGATTTGGAAGGATTTAAGTTTAAAAGCTACTTACAAAAGGCAGGCTGCAATTCAAACAAATTGTCCTTCGAGATCTCAAAATATATACACTAAAGGTTTGTTTAGATCCAAAATATCAAAATAATTTCTTCTTTAATCCAGATTGAAAGATAATACTTTATATATTGTCAAAAAACCAAATTTGCTCCAGGAAAAATATTACCTGACCCCCCCCCCCAAAAAAAAAAAGGTAATTGTCCCAGAGTTAGGATTAGGGCAGGGCTCTGTTCTTATCTTTCCAGGAGATTTAAAGCATCCATTCAAGGAATCCAGGGACAACTAGACAACGGAAACCTCAGCAGAAAACAGATCAGACACCAGAGAAGACGAGTGACCCAGATGATTCAGCCTTGCAGATTTCCTCAATAGCAGTTTCTTCAAAAGTCTACAACCACAACAACTCAAAATCGCTAAGATCGTTGAGCTCCACAGACTGCTCCAGCCAGAACTTCAGTAAAGCTCATAAGATCAGCTTCTGTCTATGAACTTCTTAGGACATTTAAATAGCTGAGCACAAAAGGACTGAACATCAAATGATTCTATTAACATTTTAAACCATTTTTCCATTCTTATTTGGGCCCCAAACTGGTTTACTACGTCCCAAATCAGCAGGAAGTCATTTTAAGAGAACAACGTCCCATCCCCAGAAGGTGGGGAGGGTGTCCCCCCCCCTTTGGTTATTTGATGGATAATAGAAAATTTTGTTATTTGGGGGAAAAGACTACAACCTCTTAAGTGGTCTTGTTAAATGGGTTTTGGAGGTTAGACCCAGGGACTTCTCTCTTTTTCTTTTCTGTATCCTTCTTTCTCTCCTATGTAGGAGTAAACATACTTGAGAAAAATGAGACATAGACATAGTATAGGAAAGATCAAGAAAAAAGGACAGATTATTGAATATGGCCTTATACCTTTGTATACTGATACAAAATTAATATTATATTTGGCTAAATTAGTATTGATCATTGTATATTAATGCAAAATTAAGATTGTATAGGGCTACATCGGTATTGATCTTTGTATATTGATACAAAATTAAGATTATATTTGGCCACAATGGTATTGACCCTTGTATATTGATGTAAATTTAAGATTGTATTGGGCTACATCAGTATTGATCTTTGTATATTGATACAAAATTAGGATTATATTTGGCCACATTGGTATTGATCTTTGTGATACAAAATTAAGGGTAATGCTTCTTAAAGGTATTGTTCCTAGTAGTGCTTAAAAATGAAATGTCAAGTTTTGGCCTCTTGCTACCAACCATCTTAAACTGTTTAGGATAATTAAGAAATGGAAACTAATAGTCATGCAAACGTGTCATTTTGTTAGTTACTGTGACAGTCTATCACAGTTATTTTCTAAGCTACTCAGAAATCAAGTTACTAGGAGACAAGCAATATTTGCTTATCTAAATATAAGAGATAGATAGGGCATCTTCAAAAACCTCAAGAGATCTGCAGAATATGGCATTCAAAGATGTTTTCGTAACTTTAGATTTTTTTATATCAAGACATATCAACTCCCGACAGCACCCCCTATTCTACTCCAAGTAGAAGATGAGCATCGAAGAATCTCCAGTGGGAGATGATTGAATTGGTGGTAAGCCTTTCTCTTGGCAAGAAAAACCCCTTGCTTCAACTGTAGACAGACTTCTGTCCAAAAAGTACAAAACTTGGAAGCAGATAAGTCGACAGCCTAGCTCTGCCAAGACAGGGTAGGTAAGTCCTTCATAATTCCTGCTCTACAATCAATGTCTGCCAGAGAAACAGGGCCAAATGGCTGAAGATTGATGCTGTAATGTATGGAGAGAAAATGGGAACTGTCTAGGCAGCCAATGGTATGTCATTTCTTAGTTTTGGAAGCTGCAGGCCCTGTACGTCCTATATAATCAGATATATTTATCCCTCTCAGGTCTCTGAGGTGGTTGAAGAATAGATAGCTAGAGTCTCATAGTTAAATTTTGATTTGTTTAGGAATCAAGAGGGTGTTCTGAATCTAAGAAGATGTTTTTAAAAATTGTGATGCAAGTTAGTATGAAAGCTGAGTTATATATAGAACTTTAAACTATGGAGATGGTTAGATAGTAGATGTTAAAGTCAGGGGCCAAATACATATGGACTGGACATTGGGAATGTATGCTAAGCCATATAACTCTCATAATTGTGGCCTATTTATTTCTGTTGTTTTGTATTGTATTTATAGTTATAAGAAAAAGAACCGTTTGTTGGACTGAAAACAAGAGCTCTTGTGGGGGGGGGAAGAAATACCTTAAACTAAAAAAAAAAAATAAAGGAAGAGTATGGGTTGTTAAGGGGGAGGAGGGTGGAAGGGTGGGACTGGGGAGGTGAGTAGGGAAGGGATTGTGATTGAGATGTAACCTGAAGAAATAAAAAATAAATTATTAAAAAAAATCTCACTGATGCACATACTGTGTGTTTTTTCCTTGGGGAGTATCTGCTGAATTGTATAGAAGGGACATTTAATTATGTAACACGCCTTTTTTTTAACATACATAGAAGTAACCAGTTATAGCTTAATTTTTCCTTGTATAAATCAATCTAGCAGTTCCCTCTTAAGGGCAAAAGATCCAATTTGTACTTCTGTTTCTTCCTCTTTATTTTTTGACAGGTAATTTAAACTATAAGTTGATGGTTTTCTAGCCTAAGGAGTCATCACCTAGCATTATAAACCCAATTATGAATTCTATTAACCTTTGTAATTATATATTCTAATTCCAGAGACAGGTAGTCTTGCAGACAATGAGATACCTTTGTGAATTGTTACATTAACATAGAGATTTTCTTGATCAGAGAATAAACTTTAAAGTAAATTAGCATAAATGTAAAGTGACACATGGGAAATTGTGTATTATTTTCTGCAACATCAACTTCCTGAATTTCTATAGTAAACTGGCTAGTAAGCAGTTTATTAAGAAATGATATGGTGACTGTCATTTGTAAGCTCCTTACATCGATCAGGTAAAGTGCTTAAAGCCCCATCTATCATCAGCATGATTAATCACAAGTTGTAGTAGCCCATGCTCAGATGCTGATTAAACTGTACCTCAGGGATATGCATCTCAGGCTTTAAGTCCATATGACACAAGCATCCATCAGTGCTGCCATGGCTATCCGTATGCCTTCCTGCAATTATAGAGTAGGTAGGTATTTTTTAAAGAACAGCATCAAACAGCATCAGTGGTGACTAAGCAGCAAACAAAACATCCAAGAAAAATGAATTTCTTACTTATTACAGTTTTATCTATAAATGTTAAATGACTTAGATTTTTCTGAGCCTTTTAACAAATACTCCCTTAGTACTTAACTTGCTTTTAGTGCTAATAGCAATGATCCTACAAGGACCTTGTTCCCAAAATTATACGACTCATGTTAAAACGGAGACACATTTCATTTTGAAACAGATTGTCAAAAGGCCAATAATTTTATAGGAAGACAGCTGTCTTTATCAAGTTGATTATCACATTTTCTTAATGGTTTAGAAACTTGAAATAACTTTAAATGTCCCTTCAAAATATTTGAATTAACTTATATAAAATTCAAATGCTTTACAGGATGAACTACTTCTGGAGCTTGACTCAAATCAAATCATAGTAGCTGGTTACCACCATAACAATCATGCCCATATTGCACCAGTGAGAATATTTTGCTTGGCATCTTGGTATTGAACTTTATAGAATTCATAGCTAGATAATGCCATTGACGCCTTTTCTTCCTCCACTAGCATCAGCAGAAACTTTTCCTGTTTAGTTAAGCTTGATTTCTCTGTATTGTGGAATTGAGGTATTCATTGTCTATAACAATAGTGACTTAGGTAACTAAGAAAATGGCAAGATTCTGTATTATTTTATAGGCCTCCCTGACCAAAACTTATAAGACTTATAAGAGGTTTTTGATTAGTAAATCTAAACTTTTAGGAGTACCATTATCAGTCATGGAGATATTTCCTTTCTAATTGTTCTGTCTCTTTTATTCATTTTATTTTTTTATGTTAATTATTACTTCAGGTTACATCTCCATCACAGAGCCCTCTTTCCATCTCTCCATGACAGTGCTTTCTTTCCACTCTTTCCCACCCTCCCACACTCTACGCCCTATCCCTTCCAACCCACTCTTCCGGAGTGGAGTGTCCGTACATATCAGTCCCCCACCCCAGTTCAGCAGTCATATGAGGGCCAAGAACCTCCTCATACATTGGGGGCCTACATAGCAGCACCACTAGGGCAAAGTGTCTCATTGACAGGTAACAGAGTCTATGTTCCTGTTCCCTTTGGTGCATTGGCTGTAGTATAGTCATCCTGTACTATATGGCAAAAATCCGATTATAAGTGCATTGATGCCATATGAATCCTTCTGAGTCTGGGTTAGCTCACTCAGGATGAGCTTCTCTAGTTCCATCAATTTGGCTGCAAATTGCATGATTTTGTTGTTTCTGATAACTGAGTAGTATTTCATTGTGTAGATGTACCACAGAATTTTTTAAAATCCATTCCTTGGTTGAGGGACATCTGGGTTGTTTCCAGTTTCTAGCTATTACAAATAAGACTGCTATGAACGGGGGGATCCAAGATGGCGGCGGCCTGCGCAGACTTATTTTGATTTTGGGGTTAACAGTCACAAGGCGGCAAGTGTTGCAGGACACTATACAGAGGGCACGACCCCTTCTAAATCTCACCCAGCTACCCAGGGACCACAGAAGATCCCTGGGCAGGACGCTCCTTCCCACTCTCAGACACTCAAGGAAGCTGCTGGACCCGGGAATCAGGATTACCCATCCCCCAACAGGAGAGACTCCTGGTAAGTTCCAACCTAATACCCAGCGGGCAGATTCAGAACCCACCCAGAGATAGTCCCCACCCTGCTGGGCACTCCCAGGTTTCACACAGAAGATCCAACTATCTGGTGAATGGTTGCAACCCTTGGAAGTGAGCTCAGCTTGGCTTCAAAGTGCCTTCAGACTGCAGATCGCAGTCTGTGACGAAACTGACCAGTTTACAAGCCACGGGAGTGGCAAGGCTATTGGAGCTGAACTGCAGATTTACTCACTACAGGAACCAACCCCGGGGCAAACTGGGAGATATTTGAAACTGTCGTATATTGGACTTTTGTACTAGTACTGGCCCTTCCAGTGGGGAAACAAAGCTTACTTGTACACAGCTCCGCCACCTGGATTAGTTAGGTCTCCACCTGGGAGGCGGGGATGAATGACTCACCTTATGGGGTGGAGTAAGGCAACCCTACTCCTACACCAAAGTGCCCCCTTTGGACCCAAGTCCAGAAGATAGCGAAAAAATTCCACATGGCCAGAGGTCCCAGACCAGAAAAAAAAAAAACAAAAAAAAAAACAGAGCGAAATGTCTCCAACAAAAGAAAGCAACGCTATTCTGTCCAGCCCGAACCATCTCACCACAACTGAAACACATGAAAATGATGACAATTCTACATTATGGCAAGTGATAGAGTCCCTTCAAGAAGAACTTAAAACTATGAAGGAATTCAGAGAAGCCACAATTTTACAAGTCAAAACAACGAATAACACCATTAAAGAGCTCCAAACCAAGGTGACTCAGCTTGAACAGGAAAAGGAAAAATCAATGAAAGATCTCCAGGCAAAAACAAGAAACAGAAAAGAAACTCCTCTCGCCACATAATAATAGAAATTCCAAATATAGAGAACAAAGAAAGGATATTAAAAGCTGGAAGAGAAAAAGGCCAAGTCACATACAATGGCAGACCCATCAGAATCACACCTGACTTCTCCTCAGAAACTTTAAAAGCTAGAAGGGCCTGGACGGATGTCCTACAAGCCCTGAGAGAATATAGGTGCCTAGCCAGACTACTATACCCAGCAAAACTCTCTATCAACATAGAAAGAGAAAACAAGATATTCCATGAGAAAATCAAATTCAAACAATATCTCCTCACAAACCCAGCCCTACAGAAGATCTTAGAAGGAAAAGTCCAACACAGAGAAGATAATTACACCCAAGAAAATAGAGGAAATAGAAACCTCCACAGCAACTAAACAAAAAGAAACACAAGACAGCCAGCTATACCAAAATAATGGGAAATAACAACCCCTGGTCATTAATATCCATCAACATCAATGGACTCAACTGGCCAATAAAAAGACACAGACTTACAGACTGGATCCATAAACAAGACCCATCTTTTTGCTGTATACAAGAAACACACCTCACTATTGAAGATAAACACGATCTCAGAGTAAAGGGCTGGGAAAAGGTTTTCCAAGCAAATGGACCCAGGAAACAAGCTGGAGTAGCCACGCTAATATCAAACAAAATAGACTTCCAATTGAAGTTAATAAAAAAGACAGAGAAGGGCATTACATACTCATTAAAGGAAATAGCCACCAAGAGGACATCTCAATATTGAACATCTATGCCCCAAATACAAAGGCACCTACATTTATAACAGAATCGCTTCTAAAACTTAAATCACACATTGATCAAAACACTTTAATAGTGGGAGACTCCAACACCCCACTCACAACTATGGACAGATCATCAAGACAGAAGCCAAACAGAGAAATAATGAGTCTAACAGAGATCATGAACCAAATGGACCTAACAGATATCTACAGAACGTTTCACCCAAACACAAAAGAATACACCTTCCTCTCAGCACCTCATGGAACCTTCACCAAAATCAACCATATAGTTGGACACAAAGATAGCCTCAACAGATACAAGAAAATTGAAATAAACCCTTGTATCTTATCAGACCACCATGGAATAAAGCTGGACTTCAATAGCAAAAGAATCAACAGAAATCTACACTCACATGGAAATTGGGTCAGGGAAGAAATAAAGAAGGAAATCAAAGACTTCTTAAAATCCAACGAAAATGAAGACACAACATACCCAAACCTATGGGACACAATGAAAGCTGTGCTACCAGGAAAGTTCATAGCACTAAGTGCCTTCAAAAAGAAAATTGTGACAGATCATATTAGCGAATTAACAGCTAAACTGGGTGAACTGGAAAAAAAGAAGCAAACACTCCCAAGAGGAGCAGAAGGCAGGAGATCATCAAACTTATGGCTGAAATCAACAACTTAGAAACAAAAAGACCTATACAAAGAATCAATGAAACCAAGAGTTGATTCTTCGTGAAAATCAACAAAATAGACAGACCCGTAGCCAAATTAACTAAAAGACAGAGGGAGAAAACACAAATCAACAAAATCAGAAATGAAAAGGGAGAAATAACAACAGACATTGACGAAATCCAGAGAATATTTGGACCCTACTTTAAAAATCTATACTCCACCAAATTTGAAAACTTAAGTGAAATGGACAATTTTCTTGATAGATTCCACTTACCAAAGCTAAATCAAGATCAGATAAACAGATTAAACAGTCCTATAGTGCCTAAGGAAATAGAAACAGTCATTAAAAATCTCCCAACCAAAAAAAGCCCAGGGCAAGATGGCTTTAGCCCAGAATTCTACCGGACCTTCAAAGAGGAGCTAAAACCAATACTTTTCAAACTCATTCACAAAACAGAATCTGAAAGAACATTGCCAATCTCATTCTATGAGGCCACAGTCACCCTGATTCCTAAACTACACAAAGACCCAACAAAGAAAGAGAACTTCAGACCAATCTCCCTCATGAACATAGATGCAAAAATATTTAATAATATACTAGCAAGCCGAATTCAAGAACACATCAAAAGTATCATACACCATGATCACGTAGGCTTCATCCCAGGAATGCAGGGATGGTTCAACATACGAAAGTCTATCAACGTCTTTCACCATATAAATAAGATGAAAGAAAAAAAACCACATGATAATCTTGCTAGATGCAGAAAAAGCATTTGACAAAATCCAACACCCCTTCATGCTAAAAGTTCTGGAGAGAACAGGCATACAAGGGCCGTACCTAGAAATAATAAAGGCAATATACAACAGGCTAGTGGCCAACATCAAAATAAATGGAGAGAAACTGGAAGCTTTTCATCTAAACTCAGGGACAAGACAAGGATGTCCACTTTCACCATATCTCCTCAATATAGCACTTGAAGTTCTTGCTAGAGCTATAACACAACTAAAAGAGATCAAGGGGATAAACATTGGAAACGAAGAAGTCAAATTATCCCTATTTGCAGATGATATGATAGTATACATAAGCGACCCCAAAAATTCCACCAGAGAACTCTTACATCTGATAAACACCTTCAGCAAAGTGACTGGATACAAAATTAATTCAAAAAAATCAGAAGCCCTTCTTTGTACAACAAACAAATGGGCTGAGAAAGAAATAAGGGAACAACCCCCTTCACAATAGCCACAAACAACATAAAATAGCTGGGGTTAACTCTAACCAAGCAATAAAGGACCTGTACAACAAGACCTTCAAACCCTTGAAGAAAGAAAGGCAAGAGGCCTTTAGAAGATGGAAAGATCTCCCATGCTCATGGATAGGTAGGACCAACATAATAAAAATGGCCATCCTACCAAAAGCAATATATAGATTCAATGCAATTCCTATCAAAATACCAACACAATTTTTTATAGACTTGGAAAGAGCTATTCTTAATTTCATATGAAAAAACAAAAAGCCCAGAATAGCTAAATCAATCCTGTACAATAAAAAACAAAAACAAAAACAAACAACAACAAAAAAAAAACATCTGGAGGTATCACCATCCCAGATATCAGTCTGTACTAAAGAGCAATAGTTGTAAAAACAGCATGGTATCGGTATATAAACAGACCAGTAGAACAATGGAATCGAATTGAAGATTCAGAAATAGACCACCTAATTTTCGACAAAGAAGCCAAAACGGCACAATGGAAGAAGGACAGCATCTTCAACAAATGGTGCTGGTCCAACTGGATGTCCATTTGTATAAGAATGAAATTAGACCCATACTTATCACCTTGCACAAAACTTAAGTGCACATGGATCAAAGACCTTAACATAAGGCCAGTCACACTAAATCTACTAGAAGAAAAAGTGGGAGAAACCCTCGAACTAATTGGCACAGGCGACAACTTCCTGAACAGAACACCAACAGCTCAGGACTTGAGATCAACAATCAATAAATGGGATCTCATGAAACTGAAAAGCTTCTGTAAGGCAAAAGACACTGTCATTCGAATAAAATGGCAGCCTACATACTGGGAGAAAATCTTCACCAACCCCACATCTGACAGAGGGCTAATATTCTAAATCTACAAAGAACTCAAGAAATTAAATACCAAGAAACCAAATAATCCAATCAAAAAATGGGGGACAGAGCTAAATAGAGAATTCACAAAGGAGGAATCCCTAATGGCTGAGAGACACTTGAAGAAATGCTCAAAATCCTTAATCATCAGAGAAATGCAACTCAAGATGACTCTGAGATTCCATCTCACACCTGTCAGAATGGCTAAGATCAAAACCACAAATGACAGCACATGCTGGCGAGGGTGTGGAGAAAAGGATACCCTACTCCATTGCTGGTGGGAATGCAGGCTTGTGCAACCACTATGGAGGTCAGTCTGGCAGTATCTTAGAAAACTTGGAATAGCTTTGCCTCAGGACCCAGCCATACCACTTCTGGGTATATACCCAAATGTCTCTTCACGGAATCATAAGGAAGTTTCCTCATCTATGTTTATAGCAGCCTTATTTGTAATAGCTAGAAACTGGAAACAACCCAGATGTCCCTCAACCGAAGAATGGATTAAAAAACTGTGGTACATCTACACAATGGAATTACTATTCAGCTATCAGGAACAATGAAATTATGCAATTTGCAGCCAAATGGATGGAACTAGAAAAGCTCATCCTGAGTGAGCTAACCCAGACTCAGAAGGATGCCTATGGCATCTATTCACTTATAGTAGTATTTTAGCTATATAGTAGAAGGTATCGATACTACAACTAACACACCAAAGGGAACTTGGACATAGACTTTTTATTTTTAATTTTTATTTTTTATTTATTTTGTATATATATTTTTTCTATTTTTTAGTCTTTTTTATCTAATTGTCTGCTTATTGGTTTGTTTGATTAGTAGTACTCTCTCCTGGGCAATGAGACACTTTTCACTGGTGGTACTGCTTCATAGACCCCCAGTGAATGAGGAGGCTCTTGGCCCTCAAACGACCTCTCAACTGAGATGAGGGACTGTTATATAAGGACACCCCACCCCAGAGAAATGGGATGGAAGGGTTAGGAGGTAACGAAAAATAATGAAATGTGATGTTTAGTCCTTTTACTACTAATTGGCATAAACTGTTTAGGATAATTAAGAAATGCAAACTAATGGTTATGCAAGCTGGTCATTCTGTTAGGTACTATGACAGCCTATTACAGTTATTTTCTAAGCTAATCAGAAATAAAGCTGCTAAGAACAAGCAACATCTTCTTACCCTAATATAAGAGATAGATAGGGCCTCTTCAAAAACCTCAAGAGATCTGCAGAATATGGCATTCAAAGATGTTTTCGTAACTTTAGATTTTTTTATATCAAGACATATCAACTCCTGACAGCACCCCCTATTCTACCCCAAGTAGAAGATGAGCATCGAAGAATCTCCAGTGGGAGATGATTGAATTAGTAGCAAGCCTATCTCTTGGTAGGAAAAGCCCCTTGCTCCATCTGTAGACAGAATGCTGTCTAAAAAGGACAAAACCTGGAAGCAGGTATGTCGACAGCCTAGCTCTGCCAAGACAGGGTAGGTAAGTCCTTCATAACCCCTGCTCTACAATCAATGTTTGTCAGAGAAACGGGGCCAAATGCCTGAAGATCGATGCTGTAATATCTGGGTAGAAAATGGGAACTGTCCAGGCAGCCACTGGTATGTCATTTCCTAGTTTTGGAAGCTGCAGGCCCTGTACTTCCTATAAAATCAGATATATTTATCCCTCTCAGGTCTCTGAGGTGGGTGAAGAAAGCTAGAGTCTCATAATTAAATTTTGAGTTGTTTAGGAAGCAAGAGAGTGTTATAGATCTATGAAGATACTTTTAAAATTGTGTTGCAAGTTAGTATTAATGTTGAGTCAGATATAGAACTTTAAATCATAGAGATGGTTAGATAGTAGAATGTTAAAGTCAAGTACCAAATACATATGGACTGGACATTGGGAATATACGCTAAGCCATATAACCCTCATAACTGTGGCCTAATTAATTCTGTTGTTTTGTATTGTATTTATTATTATAAGAGAAAGAGCCATTTGTTGGACTGAAAGGGGAAACTGTAGGGGGATATAAGATGTACCTTAAACTTAAAAGAAAAAAAAAAAGGGAAGATGATGGGGGTGGTTAAGCGTGGGAGACTGGTACTGGAGGGGGAATAGGGAGGGGAATATGATTGAGATGTAACTTGAAGAAATTAAGAATAAAGGAAAAAATGTAAAAAAAAATACTGCTATGAACATAGATGAGGTTGGGTCACAGCTCCTTCCCTTCTCCCTTACTCTTCCCACCTTCCTACCTTTTTCCCCTCTCCCTCTTTTCCTTTTCCTTGGGTGAGGTGGTGCCCCTCATATCAAGTCTCTTCAAGTCATCTGTCACATGAGGATTAAGAGCTTCTTCTTAAACTGGGACCCGACATGGCAGCCCAGCTTGAGTAAGGTGTTTCACTAACAGGCAACAGAATCCATGACAGAGGCAGAACCTCATTCATTTGCAAAGGAATATGTATGAAGACCAAGTTGCCTATCATCTATATATGTTTGGTTGATGGGGGTCAATGCCTAGTCTATCTGTGCCTTTTTTTCATTTTGTGTTTGGTGTTTCAGTCTCTATATGCCTTGTAGCCTAGATTGGTTTGTTCTATTGGATTTCAAGTGGTGTTCTTGCCCCATTTAAGTCTTTCTATTCCTCCACCCTTTCTTTTTTTAAATTTTTTATTTATTACCTCAGGTTACATCTCTATTACAGTGCCCTCTTTCTACCCCTCCTAGTGCCTCTCTCGCATCCTCTACCCCTTATCACTTCCATCCCACTCCTCTGGAGTGGAATGTCCCCGCATAACAGTACTCCATCCCAGTTCAGCAGTCATATGAGGGCCAAGAGCCTCCTCATACACTGGGGGCCTACAAGGCAGTACCACTAGGGCAAAGTGTCTCATTGACAGGTAACAAAGTCTATGTATTAAATCAAGGAGGGGAGTGACTATGGATTTTTCATAGGTAAATCAGAAGGGCTCTTTCAGATAAAATTATTGTTGGTTTGTATAATGAAAACAATGGTGTATAGCATGAAAAATGTATTGAGTACAAAAGAGGTTTGAATCTATCATTCATGAATATTTACAATCTTGAAATTGGCTGGAGACACAGAGAAGGAGAGTTTCAATTTTGGGGAAAATTAATTGTTTAAATGTAACTGTAACTTAGTGCATGAAGAGAATGTTCTATTCCAGAGTATATCTGTTATTGTTTTACAGAGAGATTTCTTCCCTGCATATTCTAGCTGAGCAGGACTGATCTTAAATGAACAACTTCATTGAAAATGTATGATGTATCTTAGAAAGGTAAGTTTTAAACCTTGAAAGTTTCAGAATCATGAAAGATTAGATTTATCTGACAGGCACTTAAAATTCCAAGAACAAGGGCTTTAATAATTCAATCATGTATTTCTCTTTCTTATTTATCTCTGGAGGTTGGTGACTGTGCAGTATTAGGAATCTGGTTTTCTGGACTTTGAAGAATGTGTAGTTTATACCCCTAAGGCTATCTCATGATTGAACAGTCAGAACTCCGGAAGTTACACCTGTATTTCTTCTAGTGGATAGGGTAAGGACAGTTATACTAACACCACTCTAATTCTCCAGAAGTTGAACTTGTATTTTTCTGTTTATATGTAATTATCAGTTCATATCCGTATTCCTCCCTGGAAAGGTAGGATAATGGAATAGTGTTTTGTGTGGTTACTAAAAGCTACATATTCTATTATTGTACACCATGAAAGAATGTGCCTTATCTAGTTATTATTTGAGAGTAAGAACACAAAATTTTATTTTTAAAGTTAATTTATGCTGTTAAAAGACAAATTATTTTTATCATTATATTGGTGTTTTGAAATAGTACTAAAATTCCTCAAGATTTTTATATTCAAGTAACAGGTCTTAAAAATTAACTGTATGAAAGCATAGGTAAACTAAGAACTACATTTAAATGTGAAGTAAATAAAACTTATTTTTATCAGTATTTCAACCAGTGGCAATTATTTAGTGTGGTACTTTCCTGAAGTTGCTGTAACATTTGGGACAAACATGTGACTTAGTTGAGAAGTCCAGAGAGGTATTTTGCAAAGATCTAGCGTGTCCCTAAGGAATTTGAAAGCCTGAGACATTTGCAAGAACATATATTAATATGTATTATATTATGCATATTTGACATGTAATGTATTATATATGTGAATACTACATCTACATAATTATATATATGCAAACTTTTAAATATTTTATGTAAAAGATTTCAGTATCTGTAGAACTAGAGTCCATGGGGATGTTGGCATAACCCTTTAGATACACCAAGAGATAACTGTTTATAACTAAAACTACTAAGTAAACAAAGACATAAGAGAAGAAACAGGTGCTATATATCATTAATATATTGATATATTATTAATATTTAACATATTCTGATATATATATATAATATCATATGCATGTGTGTGTGCATGTGTGTACAAGATCTTCAAAGGCCAAAATTTTGTACTCCAAAATCTCTCAATACTGAAGTCTTTCAATCAACTGTATACTGAAAATAATTTGGAAAAATTGTGTCTGTAGTACACTTTTAATTTATGGCCATTCTCTAAACATTTCAGTAAAAATTATGATATATAGCATTCATATCATTGATTTTTTTCTGAGTAATTAGGATAAAATTAAAACATGCAGGAGGATATACAAGAGATAAATGTTGATATTACAACATTTTATGTAAAAGAACAGCATCTGCAGATTTTGGAGTCTATGAGGATGTTGGCATAATCCTCTACATACAATCATACAATCTTTATGAATTCAACTATATAATTTTCAAAAAAATGTAAAATAAGACACAGGGAAATCATTCCCATGTACAGAAAAATATAATGAAGACATTTTATAATTGTATGTCTCTAAGTCAGCACATCAGAGAGATACTTGTCCATCAATGTTTACTGTAGCAATAATTACAATAACTAAGCTACTGTACTAGTAAGTCTAGGTATCCACTGACAAAAGAATGGGATAAAGCCAATACAATGTGTATATATACATTTCAGCCATAATAAACAAAATTATGTTATTTACAGAAACATTTTGTAAATCAATATAATTTAAAACTAGTTGAGGACTCAGAAAGACAAATATGTTTTTTTCTCTATTTATAACACAGATACATTGGCTTTTCTTAAACCTACAGTTTAGTGTGAACTATTGCTTTGAATATATAGAGGATGTCTTAGCTTTCCTAAGTGTTGAGTTCAGAAAATATTCTACACACACGCACACACGTGCACACACACACACAAATGCACACATACAAAGAACATAGCTTTTCACTTGAGAACACTGCCTATTTGTTTACCTAAACTAGTTATAGTTAAACATGAAAAAAGATAAAAAATCTTAAAAACAATAATGAAAAATCATCTCTCATCAAAATGGTTGAAAACTGAAATCATGCCATAAACCAGAGACTAGAAGGTAGTGTGATCGAATATTCAAATTCTTGACAGAAAATGACAATCATGAACCCTATTTTCTTTTCTTTTCTTCAAATTTGTCTTCTTTTTTTAAACATTTATTACTTCAGTTTACATCTCCATCACAGTACCCTCTTTCAACCCCTCCCAGTCCTGCCCTCCCACCCTCTACCCCCATCCCTTCCATCCCACTCCTCTGGATGCTCATCATCTAGATCTTTAAACTTATGGAGATGGATGCATAGTAGAATGTTAAAGTCAGTTGCCAAATACATATGGACTGGACATTGGGAATGTGTGGCAAGCCTTATAATTCTCATAATTGTGGCCTAGTTATTTTTGTTTTGTATTGTATTTGCTGTAATAAGAGAAAGAGTCATTTGTTGGACTGAAAGGGTGAGCTGTTGGGAGAAAAAGATATATCTTAAATTTGAAAAAAAAAATAAAAAAAGGAAGCAGATGGGGGTGAGAGGGAAGAGGTGGGAAGGTAGGACCGGAGCGGGGAGTAGGGAGGGGATTGTGATTGAGATGTAACTTGAAGAAATAAAAAAATAAAAATAAAAATAAAAATAAATCAAAGACTGGAATAAAAGGAACCTATGTGAACATAAGTACACATGAAAAAATAAAGAGAAGGCACTAATAGAAACTACTTCACTGGAAAATATAAAAATAGCATAAATTAATTTTTGTTGATGAATCTTTTCTTCTATTTTATTCACATGACAACTATAAAAAGAAGTAGTTAAAATCTGTAATTATATAATATATAAAAATGTCAAACTAATTTATAGTGATCTGAGAGCATATAAAGGTATAATTTCATGACAAAGTACAAAGTAGAGGAAGAGAACAGAGCTCTTATGCAGTAAAGTTTTGTATACTACTAAAATTTAATTGGTAGCAATCCTCAATAAAATGCTTTAGGATGTTAATTCTAATTTCCAGTCAAACTATTGAGAAAATAACTCAAAAGTATAATGAGGAAAATAATGAAAATTATATACTCTAAAACATCTACTCAGCATGGAATAAGGCAATAGTGGAAAAATCAATTTTAAAAATTATTTAACATAATATAAAAATAGTCCCACTATAGATTTAAGTACTATGACATAAATAATATTGAATACAGATATCATGAATACTTTAGCAAAAAAAATGAATAGCACATGGGTTAAGATGAGCATAGCTTAACAATCAGCTCTCTATAAAAGAATTTGTGGTCAGTGGCAAGGAAATTAGAAGTGAGTGAGTAGAAGAAGATATGTACCCAAGTATTAAATGAAAGGGAACAGAAACAAATTTAGTAATTGTTTTAGTCAGGATTCTGTAGAGCAAAAGAACTTACTGAATTCCCCCCTCTCTCTCTCTCTCTCTCTATATATATATATATATATATATATATGTATATGTATATGTATTTGTGTGTGTGTGTGTGTGTGTGTGTGTGTGTGTGTGTACACTACACACACACGTATATGTTGGGTTTATTTATTAGCTGCTGTTCAGCTAAACCACTAATGGCTGCCTATGAATGGGATGTCCAAGAATCCAGTAGCTGTTCAATTCACTTCATGATGATAGATGTCTTAGCTGGTTTTCAGTACATGTTGGAATCCCAAAGAAGTAGACCATATTGGCAGTGAAGTAATGGAGTTGCTAGGGAGAGCAAGAGCAAGATGGGAGAGTGAGGTTTCCTTTTCCCCTGTCCTTTGCATAGACTCCCAGCAGGAGGTGTGTCCCAAGTTAGAGATGGGTCTTCCCACCTCAAAAGATCTAGATTAAAGGTGTATCTTCCCATCTCAAAGATTTTGACAGGAAGTGGATCTTCTCACTTAAAATATCTTAATTAAGGAAAAATTCATTACAGTTGTACCCAGTCATTTTTGGGTTTAAGATAATTCCACATGCAGTCAAGATGACAAATAGCCATCATAGTGATATTAGATAAAGGAAAAACGAACACTTGAGATAAACATGATCTAAGAAAAGCAGTAAGAGTTTACCTTTGCTCAGGGCTTAAAAGGTCCTATTTACTCTGTTGCTTTTCTGCCCGTGGTTAGGCAGCACAACTCAGCAGCAGTGTGCAGCAGAGCTCTTCACCTGGTCACTTCACAGTTAAAGTCGAAGAAAGTGGTTGAGGTCCCAATTTTCTCTCCAAAGATGCCCCCACCAGTCTCATCTTTTACAGGTTCTCTCATATCCCAGGTGCCAGCCTGGGGAACAAATCTTCACCATGTGCATATTGGAGGACATTTCAGAACCAAGTACAGCAATAATCGCATGCAAAAGGAACTTTACTCTCTCTATATTAGCTACAAACATCTTGAAAATGAAATTTTGCAGTAATTTGTTTTATGATTGCATCAAATACAATAATATATATGATTGAGTCAAACAAGAAAGTATAAAGGCTTCATACTAAAATTTGTAAAATCCTTATTGGAGGCCTGTAAAGTGCATGCCATCTCTGGATCCTCACTCAAGTAAAATGTAGGTAGATATGGTAGTGTTTCATCACTCTGGAGGCAGCTGGCTCCCTAGACTATCTAGGATTAAGAAGTTATAGGTTCAACAAGAGGCCCTGCATTTTTCAAAGTATCGCTTTGTTTATTTTACACTCTAATCCCAGTCCCCTCCCTCCCCTCCTCCCAGTCTCACCCTCCCACCCAGTACCAACACACTCTGGTACATCAAATTACACCAAGACTAAGTGCCTCCTCTTTCACTGAGGCAAGATAAGGCAGCTACGCTAGGAAAATGAGCCCCAGAGGGAGGCAAATTCATCTAAGTTCATGATAGACCCCATTCCAATTGTTAGGGGATCCACTTAAGGACCAAGCAGCTCATCAGCTTCATATATGTAATGGGCCTAGGAGTAGTCCTTGCAAGTTTTTTGCTTGGTGGTCCAGTCTCTTTAAACCCCCTTGTGTCTAAGTTAACTGGCTAAGTGGGTCTTGTGGTGTCATTGATCCCTTCAGATTCCTCAAACCTTCCCATAACTTTTCCTAAAGAGTCCCTGATTTTTGCCTAATATTTGGCTGTGGGTTTCTGCATCTGTTTCCTTTATCTGCTGGATAAGTCTTGGGTAGCAGTAATGTTGGGTTCTGCATTAATAAAACAAAAACAAAACAAAACAGTGGAGAACAATTGAGGACAGCTTGCTATGTCTTCTGGATTTCACTCACATGTTCACATATGCAAGCTTGCACGCATGTGTACCCATTCACATGTTAACATGCATATGTGTATCCATGCCATGTACATACACACATTCTCAAAATGTTTCTGAATGAAACTTAAACTTATATGAAGACATTCATGCTAATAGATTGAAATATAACATCTACATCATTGGTTCTCAACTTCTTGCTCCCAACCCCTTTGAATGTCGAATGACCCTTTCACAGGGGTCATATATCAAATATCCTTAATATCAGATATTGATATTACAATTCATAACTATCAAAGTTACAATTATGAAATAACATATAAATTATTTTGTGGTTGGGGGTCTCCACAACATGAGGAATTGTATTCCAAGGCTGCAGCACTTAGGAGGTTTGAGAATCACTGATCTACATCGTGCCATTTTAACCCAAATTCCATTTCCAGGTTCAATATATTGTATGTGTTCACAAACTGGGACAGAAATTGAGAAGAAGCTGAATCAAAAAATTAATATAGAAATAGGAGGGATGCAAATTATCTCAGTGAATGACAGAACAATAATTGGTAATACAATCATATTTTAGAGTTGTCATTTCTACCCTGACCCTGTTCCAACCTTTAGCACTTTTAGCATTGAGATTGATTACAATTCAGGAAAGAATAAATGAAAAATGGCCATATTTTTCCCCTACCAATATGAAATGTGAATTTTGTTCATGGACAAAAATAAAGTGCCTGTTACAAAACAGAATGAAGATGTTTTAAATTGGGGAACAGGAAACACTGGGGTGTGTTTACACAATCCCTGCCCCATGAGGTCTCCCTGAGATGAATTGGCCTGCCCTTCTCAACATTGGAGAATTGAGCATAGTAGTTTGTAAATTTTTTTTCCCTCAAGCTCTCTCTGCAGTTCTTCTTATCAGCTCAGTGAGAGAAATGCAGGCTGCTGACTCTGAATTAAACCACCCAAAGTGAGTAATGCTCATTCAGAGAAGGGACTTGTATTTTGTCAGATGTCATGCTCTGCATAAGCTTCTTTCAATGGGATGGTGGCCCGGCAGCATACAGAGCCAAGGTACACCATGTTAGCAGCTGGCAAAGAAGTCAACCAGTGAGGAGAGATGGACGTGAAGACTTACTCTCCTGGAGTAGTGAATACCCTAGTAGACATCAAGTGAGTCCTGCTCATTATGACTCAGATTCTTATGTGGCTCTGCCATTATCCCTGTTCCCCTTTGTTGTTAATGTCAGGCATGATTTATTTAATGGGTCAGACACTTTTGTGTCTGAGAGAACATATTTTGAGGAGGATCAACTTTGTGAACTTAAAGTCACCAAGTCATTTGGCAAACATTCCATGGCTACTGTGGTAATTAATACTGATTTTCCACTTGATGTGATATATGGTCTCCAAAGAGACAAGCCTGTGGGCATGCATGCAAGGGATTATCCAAATTAAGATGATAAAGGTTGGAAGGCCCACCATAAATGTGGGCTACATACAGCACTCCATGGGTTGATGTCCTAATATATATATAAAGCCGAGCACCAGGTCTTTCTGGTTCCTGACTGTGGTAGCTGAACCATGCTTCTGACTCCATTTTTTTTTTTCTCATTGTGATGGACCAGATCCTGGAACTGTGGGTCAAAATGAAACTTTTTCTTAAACTGCTTTTGTTATGTATTTTATTAGAGCATACAAAAAATAGCTTAAGATATAGTTTAGTTTTGTGAACTTCAAAATGCCCATGGCAGTGCAATTTTCTAATAGAGCTGCTAGAAGACTTACATTATCTAAAGTATGTAAAGTATTTTCTTGCCATAAATGTCATTTCTTAATATTATCCTTTATTAAGTGAGAAGCTGATGTTGGCTTTCTATCAGTATTCTAACTAGCCCTTAGAGGATTTCAGACTCTTGAGCCCAATTTCTTTTAATTAGATAAAAGTCTTATTTGCCAGAACTATAAAATTTATCCCCAGAAGTTACCCCAGACTTCAGCTGCAAAGAGCATTCCAAGTTCACTACTTTCACAAAATAAGGATGCATGATAATGTACTTTTTGGAAGGGAATAAAAGAATGCCCAATTTGGGGCATAAACATTCCCAGCTACAAAGGAACCAGACAATAGTATTTGGAACTAGTGTGGAATGTCAGTCTTGTAAAACATCAGGTTATTTCTTTGTGTGCTGAGGTGACTAGGAACCTTCAAACATGTTACAAGGAGTAATTTCATAGTGCTCATTTTTTCACAGATAATGGAAGTAAGGACAAGAAGGTTAAGGTATGTGCTAAATAGCAAATATTGCTTAATAGTCACCTTGCAAGAAGGTCTGCTGATTCTCGGGTTATTGATTTCTACCTAATGTTCACAGAAGCAAGAAAATCAGCCAAAACACTAAGTATGAGAGCTTCCAAAGGGAAGTGGAGCCTTACATATCATTGTAGTCATTGAAGAAGAATCCACATGTTTTTTTGTCTGACCTACACACACAAGAGTTTTTTCTTTCTTTGGTCGATTCTATTTTGTTGGCCAGTACTCAAGTTACACAACTGGACAAAGTTATCCTGGAGAAAAAAGTTCTCTTGTCTTGTTCCAGTAAAAATCATGCCTTTGGTACAGAACAAGCTATGAACTTGTTCATACTAGGCCAGCAGACTAGCTTGGTACAGAATCAAACCTGAGAAATGAGCAACTAGAGGAGGAAAAACCAGAAGCTTGGAGCTGGCAGCAGTGGAGAAGGAGTCAAATTACACATTTTATTTAGTACATTTATTGAAAGAACATTTTTAGGCAAACATCACAATACAAATGTGACTATCACATCATAATACAAATGCCACTATCAGCTGAGCACCCCACTGTTCTGAGAAGATTTAGAGCATCACAATTTTCTCATAATGGGTTTTCTTGGTGTTTGCTGAGTTTATAGCCTTTTATGAATTGACATTCCAGAAGATTTTAAATAGGATGAATTTGTCCTTCGCTGTGGCTGTTTAGCAAAGTCACCAGTGGGTGACTAAAACAGCACAGGAAAAGAAAAGAACATGCTTGTTCAAATGGCATCCCCCTTGGCTTTAGTTGCCATCTGTCAAAATATCAAATCAAGGCTCTTCTCCATTGTTCACTAATTTATTTTCAGATTTTATCTGAGTAATTCTCTTACTTTGTAGTTTGAACTTCAAATCCTGGAAACACAAAAATACATTTAAAAATGTTCCTGACATCACTAAGTGTAGTTTAGAAAGTGATTAATAGTTTGTCAAAGAGGAAGACTGACCTAGACACACACAAGTTCAAGTAATGTGAGGCAGACAGATGACTATTTTTATTGTACCTGTAGATAGAAGAGAATAACAAAAAAGAAAATTATCAGAGAAGAAATGCTATTGCATCATTAATGAAAAGACTGAGTGATCGAGGTTCTACAATTGCCCGATGGTGTGTAAGTCATTAAAAACGAGAGTTTTATAACTCACCATTTTTGAAGCATAAAGTTCAAGACAAGATCACCCATTGGTTCTGTCTCAGGTAAGAGTCTCATGGCAAAGGATTCATGGTGAAAGGCATGAGAGAGGGAGTGATCATATTAGATTGAGTTTGAAATGTAAAAAATTTCAAAACAGCCAAGATTGCTGTTTTGAAAACAACTTATTCTTGCAAGATCTTATGAGGGTCTTGAGAGTACTGCCTTGATGGCTTCTGCAGTTACCATCGTTACTGAGCCAAAGTCCATGAACCCAACTGTCTCAATCAGTTATTACCACTCTGATGAAACATCATGACCAAAAATAAGTTGAGAAGAGAATAGTTTTTTTGGCTTATACTTCTACATCATAGTCCATCATAGAAGAAAGTCAGAACAGGAACTCAAGCAGGGCTGGAACCTGGAGACAGGAGTTGATGGAGAGAGCATGGAAGGGTGCTGCTTACTGGTTCACTCATCATAGCTTTCTCGGGTCTGCTTTCTTACAGAACCTAGGACCACTTGCCCAGGGATACCTCCACCCACAATGGGGTAGGGTGTAGAAATAATTAATTAAATTGTTTACCAGTATTTATATTAAATGAATTAGTCAGCAGTGTTAATCCTTAACCTGCCATTATGAATGAGCACACACAGACACCTGATGGATTTTAACAAGCCTTGGCATGGATTGTGCAATCTTAGCCCATCTAAGCTAGCCCTTAATTCTACTCCCCAAATATGACCCATATATACATATGTCCCCTGGGCTGTTATCCCCACACTATGTCACTGTTCCAGGCCATGTGGAATGATGTTCTTTTCTCTAACCCATGGCGTGTCTTCTCCTTCTCCTTCTTCTGGAGGCATCTTCTACCCATGAACCTCTCTGCTCCAAAGCCTTCATACCTTAGTCCCGCCTGCTTCTGTCTTTGTCCAATCTCAGGCCTAGCATTTATTTAAACAATCAGAGAAACAAGAAAGGTAGTCTAGCTTCACTTGGTGTACAGCAAACAGGCTTCTGGGAACAGGTTAGTTAACATTTAGAATGCATAGCATCACCCCATCATAGGCCCTCCTCCATCAATCACTAATTAAGAAAGTATCCTACAGCTGAATCTTATAGTGGAATTTTCACAGTTGAGATTTCCTCTCTCAGATAATTCTAGCTTGTGTCAAGTTGACATAATCTAGCCAGGACCTATCCCTTTCTTAAAGTTCCTATATTTCTACACGATGAACCTTTAATGGTCACACTCAACTCAATCATTTCAAAACCTTTTCACAGGCCAAACTATAGAAAACATGGACCTGTCACAAAGTAGACAATGCTCAACAACCAGTGTTTGAGAGATAATAGGGATCTGAACAATGGTAAAAAGGTACACTTAGCTTGGGGGACGTATAGAATGTATTGAATCTGGTGATTCAGTTGACTGAAATGTCATCATGGAGATAGTATATTTTAATTTGTTAACATGGAATGTTTGCCTATTTGCTAATATTTTATTCAATACACTCACGTAGTACAATCAGCTGGTACCACTTCAGTCATGTGAATTCAGAACTTGGAAATTCAAATCTTGCTTTGGAGAAAGTTCTGGATATTTTTCAAACATTTGTTGGCTCATGGTTAGCTTAAACACCAAATGTAAAATCTCTATAGAAGAAAGACTAGCTTCATAGGGTTCCATTGTCAATGATGATAGCACTTTCTTCCTAGTGTTTGTACATGTTGTTCCAGTAAACCATATTTATCTAGAAAGAAAACAGCATGATAGGAAATACACTTGAATTTACTACATTGTAAAGTCTAAGAAGAGAGATACAAGAATAGTTGAAGATTGTGCTAATTTTCATGGTCTGGGTTATCTTCATGATGTATGGGTTGAATCCAATATCACATTTTCATATATAACATACAATCATCTCTAGTCTTTTGTCTGATTCAGTATTATTCAATATTATTTAGTGTGACAGTCATTTTTCAAATATTATAGGCAACATTTGTTAGATGATTTCTCTCCTCTCTTTAAGTATATTCTGGATTTCAATTGAATTTTTATTTTCTCAAATCTTGAGAACTTATGAAACCTTTAGCACTAGAGACTAAAGAGCATTTAATGTCTTATGAAGGTACCTTTAGGCAATAATGATAAATAACAAATGACCTTAATAGGCTCTATTTCAAAGAGTCTATTGATGAGTCTTTACTGTGGTTTATATGAGACTATATTCTTAGTATACAGTTCTTGATTTTTGTTAGAAAATAAGCTTATTTATTTTTTTCTTTTCTGTTGTCTAAGGAAATGCTAAGATTTTCTTTTTATCTATAAATACTATATTTCATTCTATGGATACTGTTGCAAATTCAAGCTTCTAAAATTTTGAAGTTAGACTATACCTTGGTGAATCTGCTATGCACCATGTTCATACTTTTTATATTCAATTTCAATGAATTTCCCTAAATGGTGAAAAGATAAATTATACTTGGTCTTTTACTATTTCTAGAAGTAAATGGGAAGAACATTGATGTACATTAACTTCAGTTAGAATAAGGAAGGCTTTCATACATTCTGAGAATGGCTCTACATGCTTGCAATCTCAGCATCTAGAAACAAAAGCAAGAAGAATTGTGCAAGCTTAATCCCAGCCTTATCTACATAGTGAGTTCCAAGTTAGACAATGGCTACAGAGCAAGATTCTTCTCAAAAAAGAAAAATGCTACACTGATGTCCATAGTCCCATCCTACTTTCTACTCCTGTCAACAATCAACAATGGTCCTCTTATCTCATATCCTCAACAACCAATTTGTCATTTGATTTCTTTTCTTTTTATAAAAAGATTTAAGTTTGTGTGTGTATGTGTGTGATTCCCAGTAGAGTCCAGAAGCAGGAGTTAGAATCCCTGGAGCTCTACTTACAGAGCTCTAGTTACAGGTGGTTATGATCTGTATATTATAATTACTCTTCTGTTGCTGTGAATAAATACCATGACTACAGGCAATTTTGGGAAGAAAGATTTTATTTCCTCTTATATTTCCAGGTCATAATTTTTCATTGAGGGTTTTCAGGGTAGGAATTCAAGGCAGGAATCTAAAAGCAGGAATGTGAAGCAGAAACCATTGAGGAACACTGGTTGCTCACTAGCTTCTGTTTAGTTAACTTTGTAATGTAGTCCAAAAACTCCTGCATAGGGATGATACCACTCATGGTGGGTTGAGATCTCCTACATCAATTAGCAATCAAGTACATGCCCCTAAGATATGCTAGTAGGCCAAATTGTTCAAAGTAATACCCGGTTGAGAGTCCCTTATAAAACTCTGGGCGCTGTCAGGTGGACAGCTGAAGCTAACCAGACCAAACGACATGGGTACTAGAAATAGAAGTAAAATCCTCTGAAAGAGCAGCAAGCTCTCTTAATTACTCTAACACCTGTGCAGCCCTGTTATTTCATTTTTTCATGATAACCATCTGACTGGGATGAGAGAGCATCTTAAAATAGTTTTATTTCTCATTTCCATAATAGCCAAAGAGGTTGAGTACTTATTAAAATGTCTACTAAGCCATTTGTATTTCATTTGAGAACTCCCAGTTCAGAGTTGTATCTCATTGTTAGGTTATTTTTTTATTTTCTTGATGTTCTGTAGGTTTTATCCCTTCTTTATTAAATCTAGGTATTATCCTATATTGGAGACTGGCAAGCATTTTCTTACTTTTTTTAATAAATAGAACTTTTATTTATTTACTTATTTTTTTATATGTTTATTTATTCATTTTACATCCAGACAGTAGCCAGTTCCCTCTCCTCCTCAGGGTTCCACCTTCCTACCCTCTTCCTCCATTCCTCTTCCCCTTCTCCTCAGAAAAGGACAGCCCCCTGTACCATCCCACCCAATGAGTCACATCAGGGCTGAGTGCATCCTAGTCCACTGAGCCCTAACACTTTAGGCTCATTATGGAGGAATGATTGAAAAGAAGGTATCAGAGTCCATGTCAGAGATAATCGCCACTCCACTTGCTAGGGAACCTACATGAAGACCAAGCTGACCATTGGTTACATAAGTGTTGGGGGCCTAAGTCCAGTCCATGCCCACAGTTTGATTGGTGCTTCAGTCACTGTGAACCCCCATGGGCCTAGGTTAGGTGTCTCTGTTGGTCTTCTTGTGGAGTTCTTGTCACCTCCAGGTCCTTCTATCCTTCCTCTCTCTCCTCCACATGACACCCTGTTCTCCACTTAATGTTTGGCAGTTGATATGAATATCTGTTTGGGTTCTCTGCTGCATGAAGCTTCTCAGAGGACAATTATGCTCTATTCCTGTCTGTAGGCATAGCAGAGTATTATAGTGTCAGCAATTAGTTCTCTCCCTTGGGGAGGTTGGGCATTCATTGGTTGGACATTCTGCTAATCTCTGGTCTATCTTTATCCCTGCCCATCTTGTATACAGGGTAAATGTAGGGTTAAAGGTTTTATGGGTGGTTTGGTGAGTCCCTCCATCCACTAGAAGTCCTACCTAGCTAGAGGGTGGCCCATTCAATTCCCATATCCCCACTACTAGGAGTCTATGCTAGAGTCACCCACATATTCTCTCAGGAGCCTACCCTATTGCTGCTCTCCAGTTTGTCTCGGAGATACTCTCCTCTCAGTTTCCCATCTCTCTCCCAGTCCTTTCACTCCCTGCCCCTGCCCTTACCACAACTGATCCCCACCCTCTTTCCCCTCTCCTATCCAGTTCCCTCTTTTCCACTGTCTATTCTATTTCCCCTTCTGAGATTCAAGTATCCTCCCTCACACCCTCCAACTTACTTAGCTTCTTTGGGTCTATGGATTTTAGTATGATTATCTTGTACTATTGGCTAATACCCACTTATAAGTGGGTACATACCATGTTTGTCTTTGTGGGTCTGGATGACCTCATTCAGGATGATAATTTCTAGTTCCATCAATTTGCCTGTGAAATTCATAATTTTCTTTTTTTAATAATTGAGTAGTATTCTATTGTGTAAATGTACCACATTTTCTTTATCTATTCTTCAGTTGATGGACACTTAGGTTATTTCCAGTGTCTGGCTATTAATGAACAAAGTGGCTATGAACATAGTAGCGGAAATGTTGGCAAACATTTTCTCAGTGTCTGTAGGCTCTTGGCTTTTTCTTCACTTGATTGACTATTTACTTTACTTTACAGACCCATTTTAGTTTCATGAGATCCCATTTGTCAATTGATGCTCTAATTTCCTGAGAAATCAGAATTCTATTTAGAAAGTCCTTGGCTATATGAGTATATATATCATGTAATGCACAGTGTACTCTCTTTTCTATCAGTTTCAGTGTTTGGGCTTTCACTTGTGGTTTTTGATCCATTTGCACTCTATTTTTGAGCAAGATAAGAGATAAGGAGAAAAAGATTTAATTTATCTCTTCTATATGTAGACATCCAGTTTTCTTTTTTTTTAAATATTTATTTATTATTTCAGGTTACATCTCCATCATAGTGTCCTCTTTCCACCCCTCCCAACCCCACCCTCCTCTCCTCTACCCCCTATCCCTTCCATCCCACTCCTCTGTAGTGAAGTGTCCCTACATAAGTTCTCTTGACATCAGTTTTTGAAGATGCTGACTCTTGTGCAACAAGTATTTTCTGAATCTTCGTAAAAACTCAAGTTGCTGTAATTGCATCAATTTAAGTCTGATTCTCTTATTCTATTCCACTCATTTGCATGTTTTTGTGTGTGCTAGCATAGTGCTGTTTTTACTATTATTACTCTAAAACAATGGTTTTCAACTTTCCTAATGCCACAATCTTTTAATACAATTTCTTATGTTGTAACCTCCAATCATTAAATTCTTTTCATTGCTACTTCATAACTGTAATTTTGCTACTAATA
The DNA here is from genome assembly GCA_907164525.1 of Lophiomys imhausi. Classification (NCBI taxonomy): domain Eukaryota; kingdom Metazoa; phylum Chordata; class Mammalia; order Rodentia; family Muridae; genus Lophiomys; species Lophiomys imhausi. The sequence continues at coordinate 1,541,816 of CAJQZJ010032499.1, read as the reverse complement.
TGAATCAAAATGTAAATATTATTGTAGAGGTTTTCCAAAAGGTTCAAAACTCACAGGTTGAGAACCACTGCTCTGAAGTATAACTTGAGATCATGTGTAGCAATACCTCCAGAATTGTTCCTTAATTTCAAAATTTATTTTTCTAGCTGGAGTCTTTTATATTTCCTATTCATGTGAAGAATGATATAAAGGTTGCTCACCTTCTTGGTTAGGTGTAGTTCAAGATATTTTATGAGACTATTGTGAGTAGGATTGTTACTTAGATTTCCTTCTTGGTGTGTTTGTGATTGGCATAGGGAGAAGTTACCTATTTTGTGTTCTTCTACCTTGTTGAATACATCAGGAACTTAATGTTTTCTAGTGAACTTTTTAAGTTATTTTGTATATAAAGTCATTTTATATATAAATATGGGTTTTAAATGTCTTTATTTAAGTTACCTTTGTTTTTTATCTTGTCTTATTATGCTAGCTAAGATTTGGAGACTATATTAAATAAGGATGGAGAGTGTATACATTCCTATATATATATTTAGAGGATATTCCATAAGTATTATGGGCATGTCATAACCATTGTCATCATGATTTTCTAACAGCTACATTTGCCTCTACTGTCATTAACCAAATTATAGATCGGAGTGAGGCACTCAAAGCCCTGTTGGACTGGCTTCTAGTAGATTCTGGGGTGAGCAGTTGTTGTCTTCAGTTCAGTCCACATGGATGAGGTTACCAGGCTCACTGGATAGTTCAAAACCCATGATCACACAGATAATCCTGGTTAATTTGATTTCTGCACAAAATAAAACAAAGACATGAATTAAGGAAAATTGTATTGGTAGGAGTGGGAGAGAGATAGAAAAGCATTGGGGTAAGGGAAAGCAGGTAACTAGAAAGGATTGTCTACATGTGGGAAATTGTCAAAGAACAGATTTAATGAAATGTATAATAAAATCTTTTATAAATAAAATAATCATATTCTTTGTATACTAAAAGTAACCCTTCTTATCTGCCTTCTAATAACTCAGCTACTTTTCTGTGGCAGTTTGATCAATAAATATCCCTTATAGTGTTGTTATTTCTTGGTTCACCTGAGACTCGGAGATCACAGTATATAGTCATACTCTAGTGGTCAATGGACAGATAAAACTATCTACTCACACATTTGATAGAAAGAATGAGAAGGGAAGATGCAGTTTAAGAATTAATTTTACACAGAGGAGTCATAATGGCAAGTGTAGCTAGTAGTAGATGACTAATGGATGGGTCATCTTTCTCTCTAGAATGTGTTTAAGTTTGGTGAAGTCAGTAGCTAAGAGACCAATTGAACTTTGAAACAGTGGACAGTGTTCATTTGGGCCTCATATTCCAAGTTCTTATTTTGTTATATCCCTTTTTGTTTGAAGTGCATTAATATTTTATTTCCAAGAACAGACTTAGGCTCAGTGAAAATAATTTCTGTTGAGTTTTGAAAATGAGTGGAGAGAAAAGGTGAAATTACAGGGCTTTATGTTTTATATTCCTCTCTTACATAACTCATTCTCATAGCCTTTGTCCAGAATAGCCAGAACAAAATTCTTGAGTCTGGATTGATGACTACTCACAAATGTCGGTCAGGAAGATATTCATTTCTGAATAAAGGAGAAGAAGGTATATGATGAAAATTAGAGCTCTGACACGCTTTGAGGCTTTGTGTTCTTCTGCCGTTTACTGACTTAATGCCCCTAGTCAACTCATCAAACTGAAGTTGCCTCACATATTAGAGATAAATAAGGACAGGGTCTTTGTAGAATATCAATAAAATATTTTTAAAATGTGTTGTAATTGGAATTGTCCTAATTGAGAATTAAGTTGTGGCACAGATAAATAGAATTAGGATATTTTCCAACATGACTGAAATTATAATGCCATTAAAAGCATAGTGGTTCTCTAAGGAACCTAAGACAGTACACTACAGCTTTCTAACAGCAACCAATTTTAGAAGGTGTATTCATTTTTTCTTGATGATGATTTAATATTTTAAAAGAGGGTTGAGAATTAAAATGCTTTATATTATTCTTTGGAGAGGTGTAGCCCCTGACTGGTTATCAGTACAGATTGTGATTTTTGTTATTGTTTGTTTGTTTTTAGGGTTTTTTTTTGAGACAGTGTAGCCCTGACTATATTGGAACATGCTCTCTATACCAGGCTGTCCTCGAACTCACAGAGATCCACCTATCTCTGCCTCCCAAGAGCTGGGATTAAAGCATGTGCCACCACTGTCTGGCCAGATTGTAATCTTTTAGTTGCATTTTTCTAGAACAAAATGACCCTTAAGTTTTCCCCTCTCATGATAAAATCAGAAGCCATGCAAATAATGTTCAAAGATAACACATGTGTTGTATAAATGAATATCCTTTAAAATTTCTCTAGACAGAATTCATTTTAATTAAAATGTAAAAACAGAAAATTAATGAGTGTTCTGCTCTCATCATGAGCATGGGGTGCAGAGGTGAGTGAGCAAATATTTTCATGCTAACTTGCTGCATTACGCTGAGTCAAGAGAGGAAGGAGGTAGAAGATAGCTCTGTCTTTGGATAGAGAAAACATCTGGTTTGATGTAAAATATAAAGACTGTGCTATAAAGATATAATTACAAACTTGTCAAAGAATGTAGTACATGGTGCTGAATTTGCAGAGCAAAACATAAAACTGGCACTCTGGGGGACAGTGAATATCCTTGGACTTCGTCATCAGTGTTATAACATTTCCTCTACTTCTTGTTGATTTACTAGAATGGTCCCTTCGTTCCCATATATTTTGCTTGACTAAACTGCATATCTCATACATTTCAACTTGTTTCTTCTTAGACTATGCACAGTAGTGAGAGACATGTGATTTCCATTAAGCACTCTTAAAGGATGTGGATTGGTAAGTACATAATTCTACATTAATCCATTCACTACACTATGGCACTGCCTTAACATGCCCCCACATTTCAGAAAGCAAGCCAGAACTTGCTTTCTGAAAATAATGGACGGTTATTTTGTTTGCCCTTTCCCCCCAGTGAAATATACCTCTGGAGTGTTGGTATGTCACGCAGTGAGGGTGCAGGCTGAAAAATAGATACATATAACTAAATTCAGTCTTTGAGCAAAGTTTATTCTGGGACCACTTGTAAAGGTGTGGACAGAATATAGGGTGGCAATTCAGGACAGGATGATACTTCTGAAAAAGCATAAGTAATTCCTAAAGGGGAAGAGAAACCATTCTGTATCATTTATTGGAGGACTAACTGAATATTGTTGACAGCGGAGCTAAAAGAATAATTGAACATTTTTTACCCTTAAGGATAGTGTATTTTCAGGTAGATCAACATTATTATAATACTTTGTTTCTTGTTTCTGTGACAAAATACCCTAGCAAAACAAGTTAAGGAAGGGAGGAGTTATTTTGCTCACAATTTGAGGATGAGGCAGTTAGTCACATTGCATTTGCAGTTAAGAAGCAGAAAGGGATGAATACTGTTACTTAACTTGCCTTCTACTTTGGATGCAATCCAGGACTTCGACACATGGAATGGTGTCACTCACGTTTAGGGAGGGTCTCCTCAGCCCAGTTAACCTAACCTAGATAATCCCTCACAGACATGACCAAAGACATGTCTCTTTGGTGATTCTATAATTATCAACTTGACAATCAATATTAACTATCACAACTACCAACATATGTGGAAGTACTGTCATTGACTCTTATTGGACTGAAGTGGTCTTTGTGTAGGAGCTCACTACAAATACACAGGAACTAATCCTCTGAGTCAAAAGGAATGGAAAACACTTTAGTTATAGATTAGAGAATGTTTTGAGGTACTGTAATTGTTATTCTTGGATGCTTCATCTCCCCAGATGCACTCTCAACACACCTTTAACTATCTCTGGGAGATATATTCTCGGAGAGTGATTGCCATTGGTTATATAACAGGTTCGACTGGGGCACTGGATTCTGGTTTAGGGTTTGATAATAGAAACATGACCAGATGTGTAGATTTTCGTGTTTACTTGAAAACAATCAATGCAAAGAGATTAAAGACTGCATTTCTTTTGCATCTTTCTTTCACAGTTCTAGCAAAAAATATGCAAGCATATAGTTATTTGGATGAAAATATTATCAATATATTGATTAACTGGAGCTTTATGAGTATGGCTTTGCAATCATTGAAAGGTAAATTCCAAAGTCAATTTTGAGTGGGCCCTCAGGAGATTTATTTTCTAACATTGTACACTCATCTAAGAACTAATAATTGGCACTCCTTCTCACCCTGTGCCATTCCTGGTACTAGCAATCCCAGGTGCAGTGGAGAAAGATGCAGGCAGCTCGTAAGGGAATGAAATGTTTTAAGAAATTAAGTTTCAGAACTCAGCAAATATCTGGGGTCCTTACTTGGGGTAATTTGCTTTTATAGGGCACTGGTGAGATTATAAAATTTCAAAAGTCCATTTTTTGTTTAAATTATAAAATAGATATATGATATAGGATTTTTTTGAGAATTAAAGAAATCAGCCTAACAAGTCACTATGAAGGTACTTGGTGCAGAGCAAGTTGGTTGGTATATTAACTCAATGAGTTGTATACAGAGCAACCTAGACAGAAGAGTAAACATGACTACACAGTAAATGAGTCCCATAGAGTGTCACCAACACTAAACTCAGATTCACCAATTTTTAAGTATTAAATACTCATTTGGAATAGAATTTATACCAATAAAGGGGACAAACACAATTTACAAATAAAAAAAAAAAACTCATCACCCCTATCTAGGAACTATTGGTATTGGATGGATGCTGAGGGAAGGAGTCACTTGTCTTTGGGGGTATGCCAGGTAGGAGGTTGTCCATAGGCCAATGGATGACTTCACACTTATCAGGGTAGGGTCAATACTAATGGAAAGCATTGGGCTGCTAATAAATATAACATTATCTTTTAAATAAAAGTTAAGTTTTAGGGTGTGAGGTGGTATTTAGTATGTCTAGAAATGCATGCCTTTCCAGTAATGACTTTAGTAGTCTAATAATGATGAAAGTAATTCTGAGATAAAATTAGTTATAATATTTATGAAAGGTAGTAATTCATAGCACATAGTTATAATGGATTCTGGTTTTGGAGTACAATTATGAAGTATCCTTTTCTTTCCATTCTATTAGAATTTTCTCTTACTGTAGAATAACTTGGAGCTAGCATCTGCTGTGATTTCAATTTGTTTAATCACTTTTGAAACATGTTGAAATTTAAGCACTCAACCAGGTGGATACTTTTAAAGGTATGATTATGGGACCCCTGTCATGAAAGAATAAATTCATTTATATAATTAATGAGGTAATGCATTGATGGACAGTTTTAAAAATGGAGATTCTATAAAAGCTTCTTTCTCTATCACTGTACTAAAATATTCTTCATTAATGTTATGATTAACTTATTAATTGAAAAACCATTGACATATACTACTACATCCATTTTTTCAGTCTCTCTGAGACTATTTTTTCCTTTAGGATACTTAAGTGACATTTTCTATGCACAATTCTTCATATTTAAATTTAATTTATCCTACTGTCTTCTTTTCCCTTGCATTATAGGTCTTCATTTTATGGAACTACACCCTGAGTCAGGTTTTGTTGTGAATAGCTGGTGTTTCCCAAAACCAGCATGTCTAACTCCTTTATGAGTGACACTTCAATATTACATTATCATTCTTCATTTTCCCTCAACCCTGTATTCACATACCTATCTTTGACTGCCATGTTTTTCTTTTTGTATTAGATGTTCAACAAATATTTGCCATAAAATAAAAGCATAAAGCTCTTTGTTTTCTCTATTTTTCCAAAATGTTCTGACTTTTGGTTTATTCTTAGTTTATAGAATCCTAAGTGCCTTAGATTATTTGCTTATATGTTCCAAAAAAGGCCCAGTAGTAACTATTATACAATGCATTTCAAATATCACATTCTCTTTGCTACTGATTACATTTTAGAAATTTTCATATTTATATTTGGCTCTTCCTAACACTTACTCTACTGACATTATCTTCTAAATCATACACATCATCCTTTTTTAGAAATCATTATGAACTCCCTATCACTTTCAAATTAATATCTTAACTCTTTGTGTAAGAATATTTAGTCTTCCCACCAAAATGCAAATGCATTTTTTCTCAATTTCATATGGAAAAACAAAAAACCCAGAGTAGTTAAAAAACAATCTTGAATAATAAAAAAATTGTTAGAGGTCTCACCATTCCTGATACTACAGAGATATAATAAAAAAAAACACATGGTATTGGCATAAAAACAGACATGTTGATAAAAGGAATGAAATTGAAGACCCAGGCATAAATCTACACACATATGGACACTTGATTTTTTTTAATGTAAAGAAGCCAGAAATACACTCTGGATAAAAGACAGCATCTTCAACAAATGGTGCTGGTAAAACTTGATAGCTGTGTGTAGAAGAATGCAAATAGATCTATACTTATCACCCTGCACAAAACTAAGTCCAAGTGGATAAAAAACCTTAACATAAACCTGACACACTGAACCTGATAGAAGAGAAAGTGGGGAATAACCTTTAATGGACTGTCATAGGAGATGAGTTTCTGAACAGACCACCAATAATACAAGCACAAGATCAACAATTAATAAATGGGACCTTATGAAACTGAAAAGCTTCTGTAAGGCAAAGGATGTCATTGATCAGACAAAGCAGTGGTATATAGAATGGGAAAAATATTTTTACTAAATTTATATCTGATAAAGGACTAATATAAAAAATATATAAAGAAGTTAGTAAGCTGGACATCAAAAAACCAAAATAATTCCATTGAAAATGTGAAACAGATCTAAAAATAGAATTCTCAACAGAGGAAATTCAGTTTCCTGAGAAATACTTACTTAAAGAACTGTTCCACATTTTTAGCCATCAGGAAAATGCAAATCAAAATTACTTTGACGTTTCGTTTTACAGATGTCAAAACGGTTAAGATCAATAATCCAATTGAGATCTCGTGCAAGGATGTGGAGAAAAGTTGGCACTCCTCCATTTCTTGTGGGATTGCAAACTTTTACAGACTCTAGGCATATATTTCTATATGGCAGTTCCATATTAAATGTAGGAAATGTGAGAAACTATATTTCTCAGGATCCAGTTATACAACTATTGGGGATATATTGAAGGATGCCTCATCATATCACAAGGACACTGTATAATCATGATCATTGTGGCCTTATTTATAAGAGCCAGAAACTGGAAACAACCCACATGTTTCTCAACAGAAGAATGGATAAAGAAAATGTGGTTTACTTGTACAATGTAATATGACCCAGTTAATTAAAAATGACATCATAAAATTTGTAGGTAAATAGATGAAACTAAAAAAAATCTTTTGAGTGAAGTAACTCAGACCCAGAAAGATAAATATGCTATGAATTCACTTATAAATCAATATTAGCTGTTAAGTAAATGATAAACAAGATACAATCCATAGACCCAGAGAGGTCAGGTAAATAGGAAGTGTCTTGGGAGGGTGAAGTGATCTCCCTGGGAGAGTGAAATAGAACAGATATTACAAACAGACTGGGGACAGGTGGGAATTAAAGCAGGGGGATCAAGGGTGAGGAGAAGATTGGGTGGAGGAAGAAAGTATGGTGAGATATGCTTGGAATTGGAGGACCTTAGAGGGTGGTGTGGAAACCTAGTACAGTGGAAACTTCCTGGAATGTATGAAGGTGATCCACATGAGGACTCCTAGTAATGGTGGATACTAAGTCTCAACTGACCAGATCTTGTCACCAGTCAAGGGTTCCAATGATGGGACTAGATTGCAGTTAATTAAATTGTTCAAAAGGGGGTCAAATGTGAATTCTCAAATAACCCAGACTGTTGCTAAGAAAATGGGCATCTCTGTTTAGCTCTTTTCCCCATTTTTTGATTGGATTATTTGGTTTTTTTTGGCATTTAATTTCTTGAGTTCTTTGTAAATTTTGGATATTAGCCCTCTGCCAGATGTGGGGTTGGTGAAGATTTTTTCCAAATCTGTAGGCTGCTATTTTGTCGAATGACAGTGTCTTTGCCTTACAGAAGCTTTTCAGTTTCATGAGGTCCCATTTATTGATTGTTGGTCTTAGGCCCTGAGCTGTTGGTGTTCTGTTCAGGAAGTTGTCACCTGTGCCAATGAGTTCAAGGGTTTTTCCGACTTTCTCTTCTAGTAGATTTAATGTGACTGGCCTTATGTTAAGTTCTTTGATCCACTTGGACTTAAGTTTTGTACAAGGTGATAAGTATGGCTCAACCCCTATGGAGGTCAATCTGCCGATATCTTAGAAAACTTGGAATAGCTCTGCCTCGGGACCCAGCCATACCACTTCTGGGTATAAATCCAAATGATTCCTCACCGAATCACAAGGAAGTTTCCTCATCTATGTTCATAGCATCCTTATTGGTAATAGCTACAAACTGGAAACAACCCAGATGTCCCTCCACTGAAGAATGGATTAAAAAACTGTGGTACATCTACGCAATAGAACACTACTCAGTTATCAGAAACAATGAAATTATGCAATTTTCAGCCAAATGGATGGAACTAGAGAAGCTCATCCTGAGTGTGCTAACCCAGACTCAGAAGGATGCACATGGCATCTATTCAGTTATAGTCAGATTTTAGCTATATAGTACAAGATACCTATATTATAACCAATGCACCAACGGGAACATGGTCATAGACTTTTTCTTTTTCTCCCTGTCAATGAGACACTTTTCCCTAGTGGTGCTGCCTTGTAGGCCCCCAGTGTATGAGGAGGCTCTTGGCCCTCATATGACTGCTGACCTGGGGTGTAGGACTGTTATGTAGGGACACTCCACTCCAGAGGAGTGAGATGGAAGGGTTAGGGGGTAGAGGGTGGGAGGGCGGGACTGGGAGGGGTGGAAAGAGGACACTATGATGGAGATGTAACCTGAAGCAATAAATAAATAAATTAAAAAAAAGAAAATGGGCGTCTCCCTGTAAATTGAAAGTGGGACTCTGCTGGAAAGCACAGCATCCACATAGCTTATTAAACATGGAGAAGTTGAGCTGGTGCCTCCATGCTTTCACTAACTGTGTTCTAGCCTCTCTTGTGTGGGAAGGTACTCTCCAGACTACTAGAAGAGAAACATGTATCCCAACTCAGCAACAAACCCTTTGACTTACAACTGTTCTGCGTGAAATATATGCTAGGGCAATGGTGGTACAGAACTTGTTGCAGTAGCCAGCCAATGTCTGATATGACTCAAGGCACACTCCAGGAATAGGAACTCATACCCACCAATGCTTGGTTAACCAAACACCAGAGACTAGATATCCCAGAGACCTAGGATACAGCTAAACATTACAGGTCTAAACAAGCAAGCAACAACAACAACAACAACAAAACAATAAAAAACAAATGCATCAATAAAATAATTCGTAAGGATATTGTGATATACTCACAAATCAGTAGCTTATTTAGTCACCATCACAGAGGTTTCCTCTGGCAGCAGATGGGAAAAGATGGAGAGAGGCTCTCAGCCAGACATTATGTGGAGAGAGAATCTAAATGTGAGATCTCAATCAAATCCTTTCCCTCAGAACTCAGGGAATTCCATGGAAGAGATGGCAGAAAGATTGTAGGAGTCAAAGGAGATGGAGGAGCCCAGGAGGACACTGCCCTCTGAATCAGCTAAGCAAGACTCATATGACTGTAATGACATTGAGTCAGCAAGCACAGTGCCTATATGGGTCTGCACAAGATCCTCCATATATATTTTATAACTCTCAGCTTAGTGGTTTCATGGGACACACAACTGTGAGAACAAGTTGGTCTCTGACTCTTGGCCCTGCTTTTGGAACTCTTCTTCCTATTTGGTTACTATGGCCAACTTCTATATGATAGTTTTATTTCATCTTATTATATTTTATTTGTTCGTTTCTGATTCTTATCTCTTATAAGCCAGTTCTTTTCTAATGAGAGGCTGAAAGGGAGTGTATCTACAGAAAGGGATGTGGAGAACAACTAGGAGGAATATGGGGATGGGGCACTACAATCAATATATATTATATGAGAAAATTTTCTCAACTATTTTCAATAAAAGGAAAATAACTCTCTCCCAAAGAGAATATTTGGACTTCAATGGGATTTTTTCCCTTAACTATTGCATCCTTATAAGTTTTTGTTTATAATTCCATGCTCATTGTTCACTAGATATTGAACAATTGGCAAGTTGAAATTTCTTGAAAACTTCATCAACTATCCCAGGAATTACTATTTTTCTTTTTTCCCACTCTCACATATTTCTCTTAAAAACATCACTTTAGTGTGACCGGCCTTGAAGAGAAAGTGGGAAAAACCCTCCCAATAAATGGGACCTCATGAAACTGAAAAGCTTCTGTAAGGCAAAAGACATTCGAACAAAACGGCAGCCTACAGATTGGGAAAGTATCGTCACCAACCCCACATCTGACAGAGGGCTAATATCCAAAATTTATAAAGAACTCAAGAAATTAAATGCCAAGAATCCAAATAGTCCAATTAAAAAATGGGGAAAAGAGCTAAACAGAGAATTCACAAAGAAGGAATCTCTAAAGGATGAGAGACACTTGAAGAAATGCTCAACATCCTTAATCATCAGAGAAATGCAACTCAAGACAACTCTGAGATTCCATCTCACACCTGTCAGAATGGCTAAGATCAAAAGCTCAAATGACAGCACATGCTGGCAAGATTGTGGAGAAAGGGGAACACTCCTCCATTGCTGGTGGGAGTGCAGGCTTGTGCAACCACTATGGAGGTCAGTCTGGTTATATCTTAGAAAACTTGGAATAGCCTTGCCTCAGGACCCAGCCATACCACTTCTGGGTATACATCCAAATGATAATTCACCAAATCACAAGGAAGTTTCCTCATCTATGTTCATAGCAGCCTTATTTGTAATAGCTAGAAAGTGGAAACAACTCAGATGTCCCACAACCAAAGAATGGATTAAAAAACTGTGGTATATCTATAGAGTGGAATACTACTAAGCTATCAGAAACTATGAAATTATGCAATTTTCAGCCAAATGGATGGATGGAACTAGAGAAGCTCATCCTGAGTGAGCTAACCCAGACTCAGAAGGATGCACATGGCATCTAATCACTTATAGTCGGATTTTAGCTATATAGTACAGGATAACTATACTACAACCAACGCACCAAAGGGAACATGAACATAGACTTTTGTGTTTGTTTGTTTGTTTTCTCTCTCTGTCAATGAGACCCTTTTCCCTGGTGGTACTGCCTTTTAGGCCCCCAGAGTATGAGGAGGCTCTTGGCCCTCATATGACTTCTGAACTGGGGTGGGGGGCTGTTATGTAGGGACACTCCACTCCAGAGGAGTGGGATGGAAGGGTTAGTGGGTTGAGGGTGGGAGGGTGGGACTGGGAAGGAGGAAAAGAGGACACTATGATGGAGATGTAACGTGAAGCAATAAATAAATAAATTTATCTTAAAAATCACTTAAAAATTTTCCAGAATATAAGTGTTTAATCTTTGTTAATTTCTATCATCACTACTATCTTTGAGTCTAATGTCATGTCTACTACATTTTAGAGTCGTTAAGAGCAGTTACATAATGAGTAGATTGAGTGAATGAAATATAGTGAAAATGTGATGCTAATATTTTGTTGTACTTGTAGTAGGTTATGGAGTAATCAGCTTGGTATAAAATATTTATATCTTCAGCTTCCATTGATGGAAAATGCTGGAGATAAGGATTTATAATGAAACACATCTCATTTGCTATGTCAAGAGATAGAAAAACGTAAATAATTTATCAGAAAATCAGAGTGGTGTAGTGGTTCACATGACATGTATGTACAGTATGTACAGGCAGCCAGTCAATGATGGCTTTATTACTCACTTCTGAAAGAAGAATCTGCTCTGTCTGAGATCCTCAGTTCCCTTTTGTCAGAGGAATCCCACTCCTCTATGTGATGGTTCTGATTTAATTAAATTATCAAAAATATTAATTTATATAATCCTTTCAAAGACACCTATATAATAAAGTCAGTTGAAGCAAACTAACTATGGATTATCATGTTTTCTTTATTTTCTAGTTTGTTTTTCAAAGAAAATACACTACTAAAAACAAAAGCATTGCTATGTACATACAGACTTTCTAGCCTCAGTAAGTTTTTGTACATGGGTGATAAATGGTTGTAAACAAGGGCAATTTCTCCCATTGTGATGTTGACCCATGAAGACCAAGGGATGTATTGTTCATTAAAGAAAATTCATTTTGCTGTCATATTAGTTATGCTTGGAAATTTTATATCCAGCAGAGAGTTTCAGGGACATACTGTTTCTGAAATAGTGAGCATGCTAATACAGACAGCTATTAGATCTGTAGAACAAATTTCAGCCAGCAGAGAAAACAGCAATAAGGAAAAACAAGGATACAGATAGTTAAATAGATGATAGATAGATAGATAGATAGATAGATAGATAGTAATTAGATATAGATAGACTGATAGGCAGAGAGAGAGAGAAATAGAGAAAGTTTCTGCATTAATTTTTATTTCATTTTAATTTTTGTGGTGCTGGGATTGAACACAACGTGTTGTACATGCAAGATAATTACTGAGCACCTGATCTACAAAGACAACTCTGGTTATTATTATTTTCCTTAAAAAATAGCTTTAGTAAGTAAACTGTTTTGACAGTTTACCATGTTTTTACAACTTGGGACAAATATCAACTCTTTCTTTTGCATCTACATTCTGCCCAGATCTGGGAAGTGTTTGAGCTGTTTGCATAATTACAAGTTAACAATGTAATTTGTCAAAGTGTCCTAAATGATAGAGGAAGATGTAAGATTTGCAGCAGAGAGAGGACTTGATCACTCAAGATATCAGACAATGGAAACCTAATGTATACACTAGTTTAGCTTTCTACTCTCTATTTTCATAGAGGCAGTGTGAATTTGGATCCCAATCATTCTTGCACACACGGAGGCTTCATAGCTTGACTAAAGTACACAGAGTTTCGTGAAGCCAGCGTGCTACAGGGAATGTTGGCAGATCTTCCCAGACTTTTCTCTCTACTGAGCCATTATTTGTACTATCCTCAGAAAATTTGTTGTCTATTCCAGAAGAAGATACTATCTTTCTGTTCATGCCAAATTGCTACAAAACTATCCTCAAAATTATATCCACTAACTAAAGGAGACTTTTCAAAATGGTTCTTTAAATTTTTAGCTTTACAACTTTCACTCACGATATGAAGCATATTAATTAGTGATGATAGTAATTTATGTAATGCTCTCTAGTTTACACAATACTGTTTATACATAAATGTGCTTGATCACATGTAAGGTCAGTGGGAGTGAAGTTAAATTCATTGATTTTAGACAGTGGAGCATACCAATAGGAAGGAGGATATCTATAGTTACTACCACAAACATATATTAGGAGATGGAAGCTATAAGACTTATGTGTGAATATATAAGTATGCTAGTCTTTCACTACCAGACTCCTGAAAAGCAAGTAGTATAACTACCTACATATTGGTTTTATGGGATATTCTCTACTAAGCATTATTGAAATTTTAATTCAATGACTGAAGTTGTAAATACAATCTTGAAATAAAAAAGAGTTAATTTCTTTAGAAATAATACTCTCCAATAAGTAAAGGATGAAATAATAGAAACTACTAAAGTCCTTTACATATAGAGAACTTCTGCAGGCAGGATATATTTCACATGGGAACATTGAACTTTGAGAGTTTTCTTCCTAGGTTTTTCATTTAATAAAAATCAATCATAAATCAAATGGGTAGAGTGCTCATGTTGTTAGGACCCCAGAGAATCCTGCAGTGCACTGAATTTCCTATGTTAGCACCTTCCATTTAAAATCCATAGCAGATTATAAAAATTGGTGAAATTGGTAAGGATAAGGCTATTTAAATTAGATACAGTAGGTTATATGCAAATCAGTACTAACAAATTTATAAATGAAGAAAAGCATTGCTCATTAAGTCTTTAATTATTTCATAATCTTTCACATTTTGATTACTACCACTCAAAATTGCTCTAGTATCTAGACCCATACACAATAATAGACTGAAAACTTATTATTAATTATTGTTATTGTTTTGCCTTAATATTCAAATGGTAATGGTCATCTCTTTTACTACTAATCTATGCTTTCCTGATGATTAATATTGCTTTAAAATGATAAAAAAAACATTAAGTGGAGTTATTTACCCATTTGGTAGATGAGAAAGTTGAAGAAAGAGAGTTGAATGTTGTTCATTTACTTCTCAGAATATGGAGAGGATCCAAGATGATGGCGACCATCATAGACACATTCTGAGTGTCAGGAAGACCAACGGGTCCATTGCAGAGACCTGCACTCCTGCTGAGTGGCAGTTTGAAAGGCACAAGGCTAACTGGGCTTGACCAACAAGGCCAGCGACAATAAAGGACCCTGTGCTGGACATACAGACAATTTGAAGAACAGAGATGCCAGGCATGGAAAAAAGTGCACTTCCCATCCCATTTGAAGAGTTCATGGATCTGATTGATTCAGGACCCCAGCTGGAGGTTTCTTGAATGCTCAGCCTCTGCACAGGTGTTCTGACACCCAAAAGAGGACCAGTAGAGCTATGGGAACCTTAAGATTTGGGGTGATTCTCCCTGGGATTTACAACTTGGTGGCATCTGGTTGACCAGCAGGGTTGGAGGGGGGGTTGACTTAACAGGTGACTGACCTTTCCTGACTCCAAAGGCTATTGACGGATTATGGACTCCATATCGAAACTACCTGCTTGTGTCCTCCTGACCCTTGAGCTGTTCACTCAGTCTGACTTATTTCATACTCTTGGTGATTAAAACAAAATGTCTTTATTTCTCATATATAGGTCAAATAGCTTTCATTAAGTCTTCAAATAATGTCTTAGGGCCTCTGGATTATCTGTTTTACATGTCTGTTATGCAGGATTGCATGCGTATATAAGAAATGCTAGAAGAACATACAGAAGCTCTTTCATCCCTTTCTTATGCATATCCTAATGATCACAATTCAATCATATGCAATAAAAGTAATTTATGGGCACATGGGAAACGTAGGTTTGATGGCTCATCTTGACTCGGTCTGAAGTCAGCCAAAACGCATGTTGCTGGGCACTCCTGTGACAGACTAATTTTTTTTAAATCAGATTATTTGAAGTAGAAAATCCTATGTTAAATGTGGGATCTAGCAGTGGCAGCCCAGAATAAAGACCACAGAAGAAGGAAACTGTTTTTTGTGTGCTTGAATTCACTTTTGTTGACAAGTTCATCCATCCCATTTTTGCAGCATTCTTTCACTGCTATTAGACCAGCTTCTTCAGATTTTCAACAGAAGACCAACAGCTCTCTGGCAATCCTCAAGGACTTCAGTGCCAAATCAGGACTGTGTTGGAGTGGGACTACTGAGACATCTTACCTCATGGACTGAGCACCTACCAGATTGTCAGCTTCTCCAGTGTTGGAAATTCATTGTTGGACTACCCAAATAATATTGTAGAAGCCAAGTCAGTCTAATAAATTCCAATGTGTGTTAGTTCACTTCCTGTGTTGAAATAATTATATGTGTGTATTACACACACACACACACACACACACACACACACACACACACACACACATATTCATTCATTTTCCTATACGTGGAAGAAGAATATAGGTGAACACATTGTGTGTCATTTTTTGAAGCACCATATGTCAGCTTTTATGGCTTTAAAGTTACTTTTTCTCTTTAAGCAGTTATATCCATTGTCAACTTGATAGATTCTTGGATCACCTGGGAGATGAATCTCCTGGCATGGCTTGGACATTTATTATCTTGACTGTATTAACTGAGGTGGGAAGACTCATATATAGTTGTTGTTATCCTTCCCTGGCTACGTAAGTGGAGCAAGGGAGCTGGTAGCTGCAAGCATTCACTCATAATTCATTGTTTTCAGTTTGTGATTGTGATGTGACCATTTACTTTAAATTCTTGCCCCCTTGATTTCCCTGTCATGATGGACTGTATCCTTGAACTGGAAAACAGAATAAACATTTTTGTTCATAAATTGTTTTTGTCTTGTTTATTTTTTAACAGCAACAGGAAAAGAAATTAAGACACACTGGAAGATTTTTAAAAAATTAGATTGATGAAACAGATATTAATTGAAATTTTGAAAACAGTAGTTTTCTTTGTGCTTGCTAAGAGCTTAAATGGACATAACACTCTTTAAGTCAAGGATTCTATCTGATATCACACACACATACACATATATATGTGTGTATGTATGTATATGTATATATATATATATTTCAGGTATAAAAATGGAAAACTATCTTATTAGCTGAAGACTATATTAGAAAAAGTGAACTTAGTTTTAATCATGCTTTACTATTTAAGTTACCTGTATCTATAACACTGCAAGATAATTAAATTGTACACAGTATATTTCATATATGCATTAGTGGTGTATCTTTACCTCACTAGCATGATTACTATGAGCAAGAAAACACACTTTATTTCTCAAAAACAATTTTCACTTTTATTAAAGTAGCAATGACTTTAGGGTTTAGAATGGTGGGTGATAACCTGTGTATAAGGAAATCTTTTAATATTAGTCAGCTTCCACTCCATCCCTACTGTAAGCCATGTAGAATAGGCCATATCATTCCTTATATATCTCTCTAAGTTCGCTATGTTTGCTCATTGGAATAATTATGCATGCTTTATTGAATTTATTGTTGAGTGTATATATTACCAGTGAGGATAAAGTCCCTCCTTGCTTAGTCCTAAAATTATTCTACATCTAGCTCTCCAGTGTCCAGTTATAGCATTGGTCTTGTCATTTAAGGAGCAATGAACATACTTTCTGAAGGAATTATGTATATGTTGAAGGAGGTAGCATGCACTATATTTTCAAGAACAGTGTGGGTGAGCATGTGGTTAAGAGAGGTAGACATTACTAGATTCTGAGGTTTTAAAGTCACTAATCTGAGATGAAGTCATTGTGTGAATGAAACTAGTGAACTGATATGAGCAGATGATTCACAACTCAAGACAAAGTTAGGATACCTGGTCTACTGGAAAGGAGGCAATTGAAGTTAAGTCATAGAACTCCACAAAAATGATGAATTAAAGGAAGAATAGCTTATGAATGGTACATAGCACAAGAAAATTCAAGACAGATGTTTAAATCAAAAGGATGCGTGTTGAGGAATAGCAGTCTTCCTAAATTACTAAGATTGTTCTTACAGCCACAGCAGTACTGAACATTGAGATAGATTTTATGAATTCTATCTTCTCAGGAAATTTGTCTTCCTTTTAAGAAGTAGCTACTGAGAGAGTCTTTCCTTGTTGAAAGTCATCTTATTGCTTTCTTTTCATTATAACTTTTCTCTTCCTCTGTGTTGTGCCAGAAATGTAGACAGTTGAATATATTGCCTCTCCCTAGTAGAGCTAATTTTTCAATTTACATAAATAAATAACCTGCCAAAACTAATTACCTCTCTTCAAATTCTAAATACATTATTTCTCCTCTTTTTCCAGTCTGTCTTAGTTTAATTATTTTCACATCAGTTGTCATTTTATGAGCTGGTTTAGACTAAAAAGGCATAATCGGATGTGTCTTACTGTTTTAATTTGACTAATTAAGATTGCTGCTTTTGTCTGGTTGTCTGAAGATATCTATTTATATCCTTTTCATAGTGGGGTAAGAAAGAACACTAACAGCAAAGAACTAAAAGGAAGCATATGCATTTACTTACATTTACATGCTAAATGACCATTATCACCATTTCTCTCACCTTTGCAAAACTATTTTTCATTGGCCTTAAGAATTAAAACCAGGTCTAGAAAGACAGGTTCTATCTTCTTCAATCTTACAGTGCATTTTTAAAAATAAAGAATATCTCAAATATTGCACCTGAGATTTCTGCATCTTCTTCATGGTTTGAACTGAGAAAATTGTCAACACAGAACACGATTGCTTCTAGAAAACAGATGGTTAGCTGAGTAACTATGCAATTTACAGGGTGTAATTGCCTGGTTGTGAGAAAGTTTATACAGCAGCACCTGGGAAATACAGAGGAAGACAGAGCAGGTGGGAGAGCACAGTAATTTTTACATCAAAAATCTAGTTACTGTATATGAAGTACTTAAACTTGTGTTCTTGTAAATGTTTCCAGTTTGGATTTATTAACATGCTGCCTTCCAAACTGATCACAGAAATTATATCTCATTGTGTAAGACAAATAAAATCCCATAGTTCTTATTACTAATAGGAAAATTAAAACTGCTTCATCATTAATCCCAAATAAGTCAGGTTAGGTGCCATCTGCCCAAGACACTACCCTATTTATTATTTGTACTTTGTAATAATCCAAAAGAGGTAGTTACTTTGTTTTCAAAGGTGACACTGAAGACATGTTTTCTCTCTCTCGCGCGGGTGCATGCATGCATGTGCGCGCATGTGAGTGCACATGTAGAGATTCCATCCTAATAAACGGTTTTAAAAAAGGAAAATTACATTTAATCTGTTTTCCAAGATTCTACCAATAGCATAAATGTTATTATTTAGGGAACATTCTTAAAATGATAATAATAGCTAATGTAGAGTTTCATCAAAATGATCAATTATATTAGTATCTTACATTCAATCTGTGAAACAATATTTTAACTAATCATATGCATGCGTTTGTCTTACATGCATCATTTCTTGAGACATACCTTTTCAAAATAAGTTTCACTTCTGTTCCTGTGGGCACATTGGAGAACCTTCACTATGTTAATTCTTTCAGAATAAAACACAGGGCTTACCCTTGAAGATATTGAGGCAGAAAGAACTTTTTCAACACAATACCAAAACCCAGGAAATAATCCCAAGTGGTACAAGATGAGACTTCATAAAAAGAAAAGGTTTTTGTACAGCAAAGGAGCAAAAGTCAGTGGAGTTAACCAATAGCCCCAGAATGGGAGAAAATCTTTACCAGATACATATCCAGAATTTACAAAGAATTGCAGATATAAAATACCAAAGAGCCAACACTACCAATCAACATGGGGAAATGAACTGAATCAAGAGTTTTTAAAACAGATATATAAATTGTCAATAATTATTTAAAATGGTGCTGAATCTCTCTAACCATCAGAGAAATGTAAATTAAAACTACTCCAAGATACTACTACCTCACCCCAGTCAGAATGGCATCATCAACAATGTTTTGAAGGATGTGGAGAAAAAGAAGCCTTTTTTATTGCTGGTGGAGGTGCAGATTAATACAGCCACTACAGAAATCAGTTTGAAGGTTTCTGCAAGTGTTAGAAGAACTATCATGTGGTCCAGCTATCTGAACCCTAGGTTTATACCCTGATAACTCCATACCCTACCATAGAGACAATTAACTTCACAGCTTATAGCTGCTTTATGCACTATACCAAAAACATGGAGGAGTCAATCTAGTTGTCCATCAATAGATGAAAGATAATAAAATCCTGTACATGTACACACATCCACAGTCGTGTATACCTAGGAGGATATTCATAGAACAGCTTTCATTGTGTCCCATAGGGTTGGGTATGTTGCAGCCAAATGGATCAAACTAGAGAAGCTCATCCTGAGTGAGCTAACTGAGACCCAGAAGGATGCACATGGCATCTATTCACTTATAGTTGGATTTTAGCCATACAGTACAGGATAACTATACTACAACCAATGCACCAAAGGGAACATGAACATAGACTTTGTTTCCTGTCAATGAGACACTTTGCCCTAGTGGTGCTGCCTTGTAGGCCCCCAGTGTATGAGGAGGCTCTTGGCCCTCATATGACTGCTGAACTGGAGCGGGGGACTGTTATGTAGAGACACTCCACTCCAGAGGAGTGGGATGGAAGGGATAGGGGGTAGATGGTGGGAGGGCAGGACTGGGAGGAGTGGAAAGAGGGTACTGTGATGGAGATGTAACCTGAAGTAATAAATAAATATTTAAAAAACTGTCTTTGTGAAGTTGACGATGTCTTGAAATACCTGTCCACTATGACGAGTGTTGGCAGCAGAAGTTACTACCTTTCAGGTTTCTTTTTTTAACTTATTAATTCTTACATGTCAAGGGGTATGAAAAGCAGAAATAAAATTTGAGACAGAATTAAATAGTTTATATTTATTGTCTCCATGTTTCAACCCTTTTCACTTTAATTTATATCATCTTGAGTTATTGTTACTTTGTGAATTTTGTATGTGACATATAACATTTAAATCAGTCTTATTTGTTTTTCACACTCAGTGACTGATGCATTTTTCAGCAACTATACTCATTGCTTCAAACTGGCTAGCTCCAAGTTATACAGATTCAGCCTAGCTATGACACCTGGTGTAACAGAGCAGTTAAAATAACAGAAAGGTACAAGCCTCCATCTCATCTATTTATAAAATGCACAGATGTAAAAGATACTAATCAATTCACTATTAGACAGGAAACCAAGACGATGTAGCTAGTTCAAAAAGTTAAAGGAACACACATCTATATAAAGTGAAGGAATGTTAAAGTAAAATTTTAAGCAGAAGAAAGCTGTGTTTTTCCATAATGACTAGAATAAAGGGAAGTAAGTGGAGATTTTACGAGATAAAGTTTATTTACATGTCTGCCATGAAAGCTGGATGTGACTTGGCTGCAGTGTCAATGAACTGAGTGCTCCTGTCTCAAGAAAGTATGATGAGGAATTAAGGAGCAGGACTTTAACATCCTACTCTGGCTTCCATATGCATTATACCCTACACATTTGCACATAACCACATACACATATAACACACATGCATTCACATGCACACCTGAAAATGTATTAATAAAAACCAAAGAAACAAAGGAAATGTTAATATTTAGGTCTTTATAAGGGATTACTTTCGCAAATAGACAGCCAAAATCAAAAGAAATTGGCCTTGACTACAAAGTGTAATTTCACTTTTCTTGTTGTATTTATTTATTTATTTCTGACTTGACAGAATCTAGAATAGCCTGGGAGACACATCTTGGGATCCAGTTGCTCTCAATCTTCCTAATGCTGCAACCCTGTAATACATTTCCTCCTGTTGTGGTGATCTCTCTAATCATAAAATTATTTTTGTTGCTACTTCCTAACCTCGATTTTGCTACTGTTATGAAATGCAATGTAAATATCTGTTTTCTCCAATGGTCTTAGATGACCCTTTGAAATGGTTTTTCACACTCCACCACACAAAGGGGTCATGACCCACAGGTTGAGAACAGTCACAACAGTGAGTATACCTATGAGAGATTACTGAGATTGTGTTGATTTAAGTGGGAAATTCCAACTGAATTGTGTTTTGGACTAATGCCTAGGTCCTATATCCTGGACCATATAAAATGGAAAACAAAAAACAAAAAAAAAAAAAAAAAAACGAGCAGAGCGTTGGAGGTTATCTATTTTTCTCTACTTCTTGGATGTGACCGCTGCTGTGACTTCACAACTGTGAGGGCTTGCCTGCCTCTTGAACAGGGAAACAAAATAAACCCTTTCTCTCCTGAAATGCTTTGTCAGTCTATTTTGGTACAACAGTAGAAAGGAAATCAAAACACTGGATTTTTCCAGCTGGTAAGTGAATGGTCATGGGAGACTATCTAGTGAGTAACAGGGATTCAATGGTAATTTATAAGGCAGAATGTATGCTTGACTTTGGGGATGACTAGGAAATATGACATTTATAGATGCCAATCTGCTGTTACACACAGCATAAGCAGAGTAAATACAAAGGAGTGATCCCCTTCTGTTGATGAATTTACAAATCACACATATGCTTTGTTATCATACAATGTATCTTAGCAAGTCTACCTCACCCAGCTGCTAATATAAACATTAGGTGCATGGACTGATTGGCAGTCCATCATCATCTTCATTATGTATTTTGTTATGTGATTTGAACCTTACTGAATCAAGTCACTCTTTACTATGGAAGCGTAGCTAATTGACTTCATTTTTGAGTTACTGAACGTTAATGACCAGAAGGGGTTATCTGCAATAAAGAAATTGTTCTGTCTCTAAGGTCCTAGAACATTCTTTTTAAAATGCATTTCAAAGAAGTTATAAATTTGACTGCTTCAGTCAACTTCCCTCTTTCTCTGAAGGTAAATTCAGAGGGCTGTTTTGGAAATCAAATCAGCTCTAATAGCATTCTGGCAGCATATTTTCTTCTCTGGGGACAGCGGTCAAAGGGGAGAATCCTTCGCGTGCACTTAAAGATGTAAATATTTTAACGCTTCTCTTCTCCAGTTTGCAAACATCACCTTATTTACAAAGTGGAGGTTCTTGGGGGAATTCTATGTCTCTCTGTGCAGTGCAACATCAGTTTTTAATTGCTTCCACCTCCAGCTTGCTCCGTACCACTGCAATCTTCCACTTCAGAGTGTCCCTCAGCATATAAATGTCTCATGGATGCATTCTGGCCACTCCACTCTGAACTGCACATTTGCATCTGTCTCACCAGAGAATGTAGGGAACTTAAAGTGGGTGAGAAGATGAAAAATTCTAGATGGGCCACTCTAAGACAGGGCAAGGGCAAAAACATTAAAAGCCCCAGCTTCTGATGAAAGTTGTTGGCAATGCACTTCATCTCATACTTTCACATCTAATAGGCAATTTTATCTTTGACAAGCTACAAAAGTTGCCTTTGAATAGGGTGTAGAATGAGTTACTTACTCTTGCTTTTTAAAAGAAGGATTTTATTGAACCTGTCACAGTTGAAGATGTATGGTTATTGTTCAACTGTTTTGAGACAATAAGCAAGAAGTTCTTGCAAAATGAAGTTGTAGCTGTTTTGGAGAGAGTCAGTCTTTAGAATTTCATGCTGGCTTTTAGAAATCTGCCTATTGACTATATTTCTTAGATGAAATACTCATCTTAATTCATAATTCCAGATTCTCACAATATCAGCAGGGCTGCTGAGGTTTGGAAACTCTCTGTAAAGTTTCATAAACTAGCAACATCAAATATTCTCATAGATTTTATCATCCTCTGATATGAAATTCATACATATTAATTTATATTAATATCAGTCTTATTGGCATCTATAGTTACAAATATTACTATTATAATTTCCATTTTTTCTGTGCAATTAACATTAGGTAAAATGATATTTGTTTATGAATAGGAACTTTTTAAAAGTTTCAGTAGAAACTTAAAGATTGAAGAGGTCATGGCCAGAATGTGAGACTTGGAAGCATGTGGCAGGTATATACTCCCTGAATAGAGGTCATGAGATCCTGGCTGGTGATATAGTCTCAGGTGCATTAGAGGCCACAGCATATTGGGGATATCTGGACTCTGAGACAACCGTTAAAGATAGCCTGAACCTATTATACATGCTATCGATGCAAAGAATGGTAGAACCAGAAAAGAGAATTTTCTAAAGCCCCTTGGAAGCCAGAAAATCATGGGTAAGTACCATATGTGAGACAGTTTGCTAAAATTGGGTTCTACACTGCCAGATATTGGATTTGCTCAAATGTGGCTGTATTTAATACCCTGGTTATTTCCCTTGGAGTAAGAAAATATTAACTTGATACAGTTATTACAGGAACCCATACTTATGAGACTGGATGTTGTAAAAAGACTTGGATTTTTAAAGTGTTTGAATAGTTAAAAGGCCGAGAGACTTTTAAAGTTATTCTGTACTTTATATTGTGATATTCAAAAGAAATCTTGAGGATAAACAAGAAAAGAAAGGTTATGATTTGGTGTTTTTGTATCAAGTTGAGAAGTGATCAATTGTGATGGTCAGTTTTTGACAACTGGAACCAAACTAGTATCACCTTGCAAGAGTATCCTCAGCTGAAAAAATGTCTGTGGGGCATTTTTTAAATTAATGATGAATGTGGGAGTACCCAATCCACTGTGAGTGGCATGAACTCTGGAGCTGTGTTCCTGGGTTGTATAAGAAAGCAAAACTGAGCAACTCATGGAGAAAAAGCCTGTAACTAGTTTCCACCATGGAGATCCTCTACTTATTTGAGTGTCTGCCATGACTACACTCAAGGATGGACCATTATTAAGATGTGGAAACCAAATAAAATCTTTCTTTCTCAAGTTACTTGGAATTCAGAACTATATTTTGCTCATAGTAGCCTTCTGATTATTAGTATAACAACAAAATCATGCTTGCATTCAGGAACGCAAGGCAGGTACTCTTGGGTTTATAAGTCTTTATTACTAAAATTAATTTTTATTTTCTTTATTTTTTAAATTTTTACTTAAAATATATTCTTCTCTCATACAGTAATCTCAACCATAGTTTCCCCTCCCTTCAGCCCTCGCAGCTCTCCTTCACCCCTCTGGTCCCCCAGATCCACTCTCTCTCTGTTACCTTTTTAGAAAAGAGTAGGTCTCCAAGAGACAACAGGCAAGTAAGAGAAAACAATATTCAACAAGACAATGCACTTTCATATTGAGACTGAAGAAGGCAACCCAATAGGAGAAAAAGTGTCTCAAGAGCAGGCAAGAGAGTCAAAGTTACACCCACTCACACTCTTAGGAGACCCACAAAAACACCAAGCTAACAGCCATATCATATACACAGAGGACCTGGTACAGACCCATGCAGGCCCCATGCTTGCCACTTCATTATCCATGGCTCATGTGAGCCCAGCTTAGTTTATTCAGTGGGCAGAATTTTCTTTTTTTTTTTAATACTTTTTTTTTTCTTCAAGTTACATCTCAGTCACAGACCCTTCCCTATTCCCCCTTCCTATCCCACCCTTCCACCCTCTTCCCTGCAGCAGTTTCCCCTTTCAGTCCAACAGATGGTTCCTTCTTTTATAACAGTAAATACTATACAAAACAACAGATATAAATATGCCACATTTATGAGAGTTAAATGGCCCAGTATACCTTCCCAATGTTCAGTTTATACATATTTGGCCCCTGACTTTAACATTCTACTATCTAACCATCTCCATGAGTTTAAAGGTCTATATCTGACTCAACATTCATACTAACTTGCAACACACTTTTAAGAGTATCTTCTTAGATCTATAACACCCTCTTGATTCCTAAACAACTCAAAATTTAACTATGAGAGTCTAGCTGTCTATTCTTCAACCACCTCAGACCTGAGAGGGATAAATATATCTGCTTATATAGGAAGTGCAGGGCCTGCAGCTTCCAAAACTAAGAAATGACATACCAGTGACTGCCTGGACAGTTCCCATTTTCTCTCCATACATTCCTGCATCAGTCTTCAGCCTTTGGGTCCTGTTTCTCTGACAGACATTTGTTGTAGAGCAGGGATTATGAAGGACTTACCTACCCTGTCTTGGCAGAGTTAGGCTGTCGACTTCCCTGCTACCAAGTTTTGTCCTTTTTGGACAGCAGTCTGTCTGCAGTTGGAGCAAGGAGTTTTTTCATGCCAAGAGATAGGCTTGCCACTAATTCAACCATCTCACACTGGAGTTTCTTTGATGCTCATCTTCTACTTGGAGGAGAATAGGTGGTGCTGTCAGGAGCTGATATGTCTCGATATAAAAAAAAGAAAATCTTAATTGAAGATAATATCTTTGAATGCCATATTCTGCAGATCTCTAGGGGTTTTTGAATATGCCCTATCCATCTCTTGTATTTAGATAAGAAAATGTTGCTTGTCTCTTAACAACTTGATTACTGAGTAGTTTAGAGAATATCTGTGATAGACTGTCATAGTAGCTAACAAGGTGACATGCATGCATGACTAGGAGTTTGTTTTACTTAACTATCCTAGACAGCTTTAGACGGTTGGTATCAAGAGGCCAGAGCTTCACATTTTATTTTTAAGTATCTCTAGGTATGATACCAGTATTACCTGGCCCCCCCCCCCAAAAAAAAGAGGGTAATTGTCCCAGGGTTAGGATTGGAGCAGGGCTCTGTTCTTATCTTTCCAGGAGAATCGAAGCATCCATTCGGGGAGCCCAGGGACGGCTGGACAGCGGAAACCTCAGCAGAGAGCAGAATCAGGCACCAAGGAGGATGAATGACCCAGTTGATTCAGCTTGGCAGACTTCCTCAATAGCTGTCTCCATCGGGGGCCTGCATCACGGCAATCCAATGTCGCTGGGACCGTTCAGCTCTACACAATGCCCCGGCCGGAACCTCAGTGAAGCCTGCAAGATCAGCTTCTGCCTACAAACTCCTTAGGTCATCTAAACAGCTGAGAACAGAAGGACTGAACATAAAAGGATTGTACTAACATTTAAAACCATTTTTTCCATTTTGGTTCGGGCCCCAAACAGATTTACTATGACCCAAATCAGCAGGAAGTCACTCTAAGAGAGCGACGTCCCATGCCCAGAGGGTGGGGAAGGTGTTTCTCCACCCTTCTTTTTGGTTATTTGAAGGATAACTGAAAACTCTGATATTTAGGGGAAGAGATTACAAGCTGATAAATGGTCCTGTTTAATGGGTTTTGGAGGTTAGACCCAGGGACTTCCTACTTTTCCTTTTCTGTATCCTTCTTCCTCTCCTATGTAGGAGTGCATGAGCTTGAGAAAAATGAGACATAGACATAGCACAGGAAGGTCCAAGAAGAAGGGGCAGATTATTGAATATGCCCTTATACCTTTGTATATTGATACAAAATTAGTAGTATATTTGGCTAAAGTGGTATTGACCATTGTTTATTGTGCAAAAAATAAGATTGTATTGGATTACATCGGTATTGATCTTTGTATATTGATACAAAATGAAGATTATAGTTGGCCACAATGGTATTGACCCTTGTATATGGACGTAATATTAAGATTGTATTGGGCTACATAGGCACTGATCTTTGTATATTGATACATAATTAAGAGTATATTTAACCACAATTGAATAGATCTTTGCATATTGATACAAAATTGAAGAATTTTCTAAATTATTGTATATTTAAGAATTTACTTTCTAATTGTTTCCTCCTCCTCTTCTTCCTTTCTCTCTCTCTCTCTCTTTAAGTTATATGAGAGGTAGCAGAGATTGAGGGAATGGTCAACCAAACAAATGACTGAAGCAACTTGTGACCTACCCCATAGGAGAGAGCTAACCCCTGACACTATTAATGATACTTTGCCGTGCTTGCAGACAGGAGCTTAGCAAGCTGTCATCTGAGAGGAATGATACTTTGCCGTGCTTGCAGACAGGAGCTTAGCAAGCTGTCATCTGAGAGGCTTCATCCAGCAGTTGATGGAAACAGATACAGAGACCCACGGTCAATCAAGAAGCATAGATCATCAAGTCTTATGGGAATGGAGGTAAGGATTGAGGGAGCTGGAGGGGTCAAGGACACCACAGGAAGACCTATAGAGTCAACTACCCTAGGCCCATGGTGGCTCACAGAGAGTGAACCAGCAACCACAGAGCATGCATGG
Organism: Lophiomys imhausi; assembly: GCA_907164525.1. NCBI lineage: Eukaryota > Metazoa > Chordata > Mammalia > Rodentia > Muridae > Lophiomys > Lophiomys imhausi. The sequence continues at coordinate 1,514,373 of CAJQZJ010032499.1, read as the reverse complement.
ACTGGACCTAGGCCCCCTACTCATATGTAGTTGATGGGTAGCTTGGTCTTCATGTGAGTTCCCTAACAATTGGAGTGGGGACTATCTCTTACTTATACTCTGTTATTTGCTTTGAATACCTTTCCCCTACCTGGGCTGTCTTACTGGCCTCAGTGGAAGAAGCTGCTCTTTGTCCTGATGCTATTTGATTTGCCAGGGTAGGTTGGTACAAGGGGTGGGGTGAGGTACTTCCCTTCTCTGAGGAGAAGAGGAGTGGGAAATGGAGAAAAAGGGTGGGAGAGTGGGACTGGGAGGAGAGGAGGGAAGGGGACTGTGATAGGGATGTAAAGTGAATAAATTAATGAAAATATCAAAAATACTTAGTTGTCTATTTCAATTTGAGTAAATGTTACTTTGGTGCATTGAATTACATTGATTAAATTTATTCTTTAGTCATATATGTATACAATACATTCTGTGAAGAATGATAGACTCTATAGGGTCATAAATCAATTATGTTATTTTCTGACAAATGCATTATCAGACAATTGTGGACATCAATGGTTATCTTTATGAACATATTTATTGTTGAACACATCGGTTATATGATATAGCCTATTGCTTCTAGGCTAAAAGTTTGAATAGAAAAATAAAGATTAACTATTAAAATTAAAAAGGGAAATAAATCATATCATTAAGTATACATGCATTTAATAATAAAATCCATTCACTATCACAGTGTTAAACAAGTTAAGATATCTAAAAAAAAATAATGTGTACAATATGGTCATTCATTTTATTTACTAGGCATTTCAGGTTGGGGTAAGAGTAGAAATGATTTTCTTGCTGGACAGTTTTGTTTCAACTTTACCCAAGCTAAAGTCATATGAAAGGAGAGAAACTTAATTAATAAAATGTCTCCATAAGATAGCTGGGGCTATAGGCAAGCCTGTAGGGCATTTTCTTGATTAGTGGTTGATGGTGGAAGGCACAGCCCACTGTGGGTAGCATCACCATGAATTGGTGGTCCTGGGTTCTATAAGGAAGCAGGCTGAGCAAGCCATGGGGAACAAATCAGTAAGCAGCACCCCTCCATGGCCTTTGCATCGTCTCCTGCTTCCAGGTTCCTGCCCTGTTTATGTTCTTGTTCCTTGGATAATAAACAGTGATATGAAAGCATGAGTCAAAGAAGCCCTCTCCCCTCCATGTTTCTTTGGATTATGGTGTTTAATTTCTGCAATATTAAGCCTAATGAAGACAGCTGTCAAAGAGTTGACAGTTGGTGAAATTTGTTATTTGATGCATATGAAGACCTATTATAATTTACACTCTTTTAAATAATTGTACACATTCATCTTAACATGTCCTTTAGATATTATGTAATTTTTTGAGTTTTTTAGAAAAAAATCAATTGTGAATATTTGTAGTATTTTGACTTCTCTCTTTGTGGTTTGTACAAGATGCCATTCCTATTATTTTTACTTATATTATTTTAGGTACTTATAGATTAAAGGTATGCCTTATGAAGGCAACAACTAGTTAGGTTTTCTCAATATAATTTTGGCACTTTCTGACTTTTACTTGGAACATCACTTCGCTTAAATTTAACATAACTAGCTGTATTTTCATTTAAATCTGTCATATTTCTATATTTTATCTACTTTTCTTTTCCCTAATTTGGCCTCCATAGTTGTTGAATATTTTTAATAGTTCATATCATTTACCTATGAGATTTTAACTATACTTCTAATTTATTAGTGATTATTAATCAGAACAATATTATCGATGAGTATTAAAAACTGTGTCAATGTTCCTCCATTGCAACTGACATTTCTTTCTCTTTCAATGACAATTAGCTATGTATGGGAGGAAACATTTTTGAAAATTTCAAGTAGACAGAAGGAGGCAGTTGCTGGAAACTCGACCAGAGGCCTAGAAGGATGCTAAGAATTCCACAACATATTGCAGAGCCCCCTCCTTGCAACACACAATTATACTTGCTCAAAATGGAAGTTATGGCAACATTGAGAAAATTACAATGTACATGATAAAGCCATGCACATTTACTTAGAGCCAACATTATAGCTTTTTCATTTATACATTCACACTTATTGTTTCTCACTTTGAACGTAAAGTAATAATAGGATATAAATACTATGATAAGGGAAATAAAAAATTAAAAATAGAAAAGAATTGGGTAAAATAACAATAAAAATGCCTCAAAACACTACAAGGAAACATAATATTAACTATTGACCTGTGGAAAGCTACAATGCTCCTAATTCTAGATATAAGTATACATATATAGTTTTAATAAACTTTTGTCATTTAAGCTTATGGTGCTCCCTCCAAGAACTAAAGATCACCTAACAAAACTCCTAAACCAGACATGAGAAGCACTCTTTTGAGTTCTTGGTCAGGGCTACCCAAGAGATTCCTCAAATATACAAACTGTTATTGTTGCCCTTGGCTATATCCAGAGGTGGAAGGTAATTCCCCATTGTTAAGAATCCGACCATACACTTCAAATAGGGCCCAGGGACTCCTGAGCTGGAATCAATCTTAATGTCTCCTCCCTGAGGACTAGCTTTCATGGTACTAAAAGGCAGAGTTTAAGATTCTAAAGGAGGGAGGCAACCAAAAGTCCCATCCAGCAAAGGTACCTATGAACCACAATAATGGCCTGCATAGCACAATAACCACAAAGATACAGTAGTGGCGTGAATAACTTGGCAGTAACCAACAGCTCTCTAATTCGACTTAAGACTTACTAAACAAGAGGGATACCATACCTGGTATTGGAAACCTAGGAAACTACTCAGTGTTAGTGTAGTCAGGGTTATTGGAGGAGAATCTACAACCACTAATGTACTAAATCATCATAACCCTAACAACAATCTAAAACTTGTAGAGTGGTGGTGGTATTGGGAAGATTGTAAGGAGTTAGAGGAACAAGAAGTTTACTGAAAGACATTGTCTCCTAGTAATATTGTTATACCCACAAAGTCTCAGCAGCATGACTGCCCAAATGTGAGGCAAACAAGGATGATATCAATGAGCATGCCACATTGGATGGCCTCAATCCTACACAAAGAACTGTAGGCAACAGCAGAATGTTGGGAGCAAGAAAGCTGATCTCCCCAATAGAAGAGGACACCAATTGGTTGTTTCATGCCAAATGGTCCTCTCTGAAAACATATATACAAGATACATTATATATATCGAACATATATAGATATTGTGATTCCATCTTTCTTTCTTTTTTCATCTATCTATCTATCATCTATCTATCTATCTATCTATCTATCTATCTATCTATCTATCATCTATCTATATCACAATTCATGGAAAAAGAGGCCATGAATTTGAAGGATAGCAGTGAAGGGTAAATAGAAGGGTTTGGAGGGAGGTAAGGAAATGGTTAAATATTTTTTAATAGCAATTTCAAAAACTAGTCAATGAAAAGAAAACATGGGATTTAATTTGCCTGTATGTGACTGCTATAGCTTTGGTCTTCAGATAATTTAAATGTCATATTATGCTTTAGTTTGTTGGCCTTATTGGGACTTTCACAAAAATCATGCTTCTTTTTTTGTTTGTTTACAACTTCTTATACACATTTTTCTTTCCTCTAGACCCCTGGGTTTCTAATGGGTATTGTATCTTTGCAAACAGAAAAGTATTTTTAGCCGTTTTGGTACTGTAGATCTACTACTGACAAATCCCTTCTGCTTTTTCCAGCACTTATTTGAGCTTTGTGTTTGATGATTGTTTTTCTCTGATTGCATTTTTGATTGATGGGTGTGTAGTTGTTATATTAGATTGCTCACATTTGATTATTTTTTTTAAACATTTCAACATTTTGCTCCATTGTCTATACTCTTGCTTGCAATGGAACTCTGCAGTAATTTAGCAATATTTCCTGTACATAATGTTACTTTTTGGTTTGGTTCCTTTTACATTTTGTTTTTGTTTTTGACAGTTTTGTGAAGTTGGTTTGCATTTATATTACTCATCATTATCATTGTATTTTTCTTTAAAATTTGATATATGCAAGCATAGATAACTAGGCAGTGTACATGTATCATACAATAATTTTTTTTCTGAGACTAGCTTAATTCACTTAATAGGATTATCTCCAGTTACAACTTTTATTTTTTTCACTGAAATGGCACGACTTTGTTCTTTATGGTACCAAAAATTCCAGTATGAACAATACATTTTCTTTGTCCATATCTCTATGTTGTTGGAAACATAGTTTGGTTGTCTAATTCAGCTGTTGTGAATAGTGTCATAAAAATGTTGATGTGCTAGTATCCTTGTGATATGCTGAGTTGGAGTCCTTTGGGTAAACCACCATCAGCTTCATTTCTTTTTTTTTCATTATATTTACTTATATATTTATTATAGAAGGTGTTTAGTTTCTACAAGTAGGTTATGGTTGTAATTTTTCCTTCAAGATTAACATCAGTATATGCCAATGACTACTTTGATTTTTTTTAAATTCATTTTTCAATTCTTCAAGTTACATCTTAATCACAATCACCTCCTTATTCCTCCCTCCAGTCCTACCCTCCTACCCTCTTCCCCCTCAACCCCCACATCCTCTTCTTTTTTTTAAGTTTAAGGTGTACCTTTCCCCCCCTTCAACAGCTTCCCCTTTCAGTCCAACAAATGGTTCTTTCTCTTATAACAATAAATACAATACAAATCAACAGAAATAATTAGGCCACTATTATGAGAGTTATATGGCTTAGCATACATTCCCAGTGTCCAGTCCATACATATTTGGCACCTGATTTTAACATTCTACTATCTAACCATCTCCATGAATTAGACAGCTTTATTTCTTAAGAAGTGACCTAAGAGGCATTCTAAAGCTTTCCAGAAGTATATGTCCTTGGAGAAATATATCCAAGGGAATCAAAGTTAAGGTAATATAAAAATAAATGGGAAAGAAAAAAGAAAATTTGAAATGATATGTTACCTAAATTTGCTATGCATCAATAAAGCAAGACAAATCAACTGTGCGCAGCAGTTTCCTCAGTCGTTGACCAGTGAAGTTCCCTAATTCAAAAGGACAACAACTTAAAATAGCTTCAGGAAGTCCCTTAAACTGAACATTTTTTCTAGGCACCTCCCTCCCAGAGTCAATAAGAAAATCTGCTGAGAATTACTCTCAGAAGAGCTAGGCTGCCAAGAATACTCTCAGAGAAGTCAACCTGAAATGAAGAATCTAAAACCAGACCAGCTGCCTTAAAGAGGTTTAGACCAACTGAGCTACGTGGAAAGGACATTCTTCTACCTATTGAACTGCCTGGAGACTGTTCAGTGTGATCTAGGTTCTCAGCTTTTGGGTGCAGTCATCTGTGCTGGTTGTAGACTTTGGTGATGAAGCTGTCTTTTAGTCATTTCTATTCCTCTAAGTAATCCCTCACACATATTTCTATAAGTAACCCAAATAAAACTCATTGATTCAAGTTGGGACTTTGATAGTATCTGTACTTTTGTCTCGTGTGGGTTTCCTATCTGGGGCAATAGGCATGTGTCTAATGCCTCCCCAGGAAAAATGTTGTCACACAACATCAACCAAATAACTAATCAACCAACCAAACTAACAAAAACACACTGTCTTACAGCACTGTTAGTTTTTTGGGTGTGAATAGTCCTATGTTGACTCTGACATGAATGTGTCCAAACATAGTCCTTTATGAGTAAGAAGGATAGTGTATGTGTTGCTCTAGTTCATCATAGCTTGTCTTTCATTAATTCTCCAACTCCCTCCCACTCCTGGCAGACTCTGAGCCCTCTCTCTAAGCAGCGCCTGTGGTTCTCAAAATGTTTGTGAGCCTAGTGAGAGCAGACTCGGTCATGGAGCTGCAGTACCTTCACTGATAAGAGAAATGAAGGCCTCGTCAACCCACACTCCTTGCTTATGTAGGAACAGAACAACTGACACTTTTAGGAAGTGAGACAACTGGAAAAAAAAGCCTGGATTTATTATCTTGGATTATTTGACCAGTTACTAGAATCTTAAACTGTCCCTCTAGGGCCTCCTGAATAGCTGTCATGCTTTGATTACTTAGGAAGAAAATTATTAAAAATATTGTACAAAGTATAAGGAGTATAAATCTAATAAGAATGTAAGATTATAATGTATCATTATGGTAAGTTTTTTTAAATTATGTGTATTTTTGAACATTTTTTCTACCTGTAGTCTGAGCTTTATGTTCTCTTCCTTAAATCAAAGCATACAATGGTAGAAGAGCCTATGGCTGCTATCAATCAGTACAGTATGAGAATGTGACCGTGCACAACTAAGTCATAAAAAGTAAAGCAGCTTCCTTTATTTATTATTGAATATTTGGGATACGTGATCTATTTAGAGCCAGTTATCACTTAAGGAATATCAAGAACCTTGAGATTATGATAGTGGAGAGACAAAACCTGGAACCAAATCCCAGTTCAATTGAACTTGCTTTGCTCCTGATTCCAAACATGAAGCCTAACTTTTTGAGGAACTCTTGACCAGACAATCTGCAGTTGAGAGTTGAAAAGTGACATCGGTTGTGGTTACAAGAAACACAGACACTACCTAGCCATGTCTTTGGCAGATCTGCAGCCCATCAAAATATGGTTTAAAATGGTTAATCCCTACTCCCATTATTCAACAACAATTGAAATAGATTTGTATACTGAAAACAATATTAAGTTTACAGTAGCAAACTAAATAATAAACTCCCACATATGGATACTAAGTAAGTATTTAATAAAATAAAGTAATGCACTGTTTTTCCTTAAGTGAATTATGCTAAAAATAAAAAGAAATGTCTTTAAAGATATGATAAATTAATATAAGAATTGTAACAAATAGGTAAAAACAAATTGATGAGGACAGAAAAGCATTTAAAGCAATTTATAATAAGGTTTAGAACAATATGCATCCCTCAATCTGTGATGATCCTTCTGAGTATGTGGACATAAATGTCATATTCCTTAAAAGGCAGGTTACCTGAAAGCAAGCACCCTAAACTAATGGTTTCCTTTGGGGAACACCGTGGGTTTGCAATGGTTGGAAGTACATGCTATGACAGTATATAAACATCTATATTTCCCTTTTTTTGATTCAATGAGGATACATTCAAGTATTTTGTGTGATTTAAAATTGTGGAATACAAACAAACAAACAAACAAACAAATGAAATGGAACAACGAATACTTGCTTGGTTCAGTCTAAACACATGAATTATTGGGTAGAATTTAGTTTGAAACACAGATCTCTCCTGCAGTACTTCCTCATTTTCTCACAGTTAAGGACTCTAATTAGGAAGAAAATTTCTCACCTAACTTTTAGGGGTTGAAATGTAAGCACACTTTTATTTATTAAGCTGATGTACATTTTCAGACAAAATATAGAATTTAGAAAGGAGAAATCCTTTCAATGTTGTAGAGAACAAAACAATGTCTTTTTTTTTTTTTTAATTTCACATCTCCCTGCTGCTCGCGGGATTTTACATGAGGCCAATTTCTTGTGTTGTTGCTGCTGTTTTATGTCACATAATGTTTCTGTTATCTCACGTTTTATTCTGCCTTTGGTCTCCTTCTTCCAGCCCAGTCTTATTCTGCAGAGTAATCTACTATGAGTATTTTAACTGAGCGTACTTCTAAACCAGAGCCCTCCATGTGAGCTCTGACCCCATTAGCATCAGGTAATCCCTTGAAGCACTGACTTCTGAGCATTGAATTCCTTTTATGATGTCATTAATCACCACATCCTTTTGATGTTGTAATTGTGTTTCTTTTGTGCTGCTTCTGTTCTTGGAGGTCCCAGATTAGCAAAGTGGATGTTGCATTTGGTGCTGGATTTCTTTTTCCCCTTATACTTAATTTCCTTTCATTATGTACCCTTCTTTTACTAGTACATCTCAGTTTTCTCACTAGTCTGTTGGATACACTATGCAAGTCGAAAGCCTGGATATTTCTACTGACTCAAAGGCTTGTCATCATTGAGTATGACATGTAGAAGTTTAACAAGTGCTGAACGCATAGGATTGTACTCTGTCTTCTAATATACATGGCCTGCCAACAGTTTTCCCTGTTATGTTTCAAATGTACCCATCTTCTTCCTGTCAGTGTGTGCTTACTCTGTTTTTAATTGAATACAGTGCTGTAGATTATGCCTCCTGCCAAGTCTGATTACTATGTTGAGACTTTCTTTCCAGGTTGACAACGTATCAGTTGAACTCACAGATTTACATCTCCTTTCAGTAGTGCAAATTCTTATCTTGTCTCACTTTTTCTTGGAGTTCTGAATCTATGAGCCTTGTCTTCTTTATTACATAAAGACAGAGGACAGAGTAAAAAAAAAAAACAGAGCAGGTAAAATGTTACTCTTTCTATGACATACTTTCTTGTGCATCTTTATGATGAAATATATTTCATGGAAATGAAATGGTCTTAATCTTGCCGACATTTCATTAGCCGTGAGATCTATAAAAGAACTGAAATGGCTTCTCTCTTGCCCTTTGAGTATGTAAAAATGTCACCATTGAAATGGTGATGGTCACCTTTATTATTGCTGATGCAACACAAAGTAGAAAGAGCACAGAGACACTTTAAAATGATAACCATATCTGCAAGGTCCCACAATGCTTATTTCCTTATGTCTCTGCTTATTTGAAGCAAATGCATTCATATTGGAATCCAAAGAACTCTTCCCTCTTCTGTGATAGGTATGATAACAGTTCTAGAGATATCCATGTCTTAATCCACAAAAACTGTGAACATTCTCTTTCATGGTCAAAAATACTTTGTAGATGCAATTAAGTTCATGATCTTGAGAGGTGAAGGTTATTGTGTACTACTATTAAGGTTATCTCAGTGTAGCTAGAGAGGTCTTCAGTGAGATGAGAAGGGAAATAAGAGATCACTTGAGGAAGATTATCCTTCACTGAAAAATCAGGAGGTCACCTGGCACGTTAGAAGTCACGGGTGTGGATTCCTGAACAAAACTCACAGAAGGAAAGCAGAAAGGAGAATACCTTGTTTGGGGATCAGAAAAACACATATTATATTCTAATTGTCAGAGCTATAATCCACTTGTGTTGCTTTAAGGCAGCAAAATGCTTAGTATTTGTCTCAGCAGTAATAGGAAACTAATGCATTGTCTAAGAGGCAGATTTAACAAGGGGTTTACTGGTTCAGTAGAGATACCCAGCTTACATCCTAGAGAATGAAATAGGCTGAGATTACATCTCGCTTTTACCTTCTCAAATAAGGTTCATTTTTATTTCAATAACCTAAATGTCTGTCCCCTACTTTTTCCCTTAGGCCAAACATATTGTAATATCCTCAGCTATTCACCACCTCTTTCTAATTTGACTAAAATGACCTAGTCATATAACACAGGAAATTCCCTAGATGTTCCTTTCTCTGTCTTCACCAGAAGGGAGTTAGTGAACCTTGGGAGACCTTCCTTTTATTGAAGCAATAAATCCTTCCACTGGAATGAAGACTTATTTTTACAACCAATTCTTGTTGTAATGATACTAAAAACAATCACAGGGCCAGTGGAGGCTGAGTTGTTGAAAGGACCACATCTGCATTTTCAAGTGTAAAACCATCTCACCAAACATACTGATCACTGGAAAATGTCTTCATTGCCCATGAAAACAAGAGGATACTCATGAGATAAAGCATGACATACAACACATGTGGCAACATTTTTCCAGCTTAGCCACTTTGTAATTTTCCCATGTGTTTTAGGCTTGATATCTATTCTAATATCTGTTCTCATTGATTATTAAACTATTTGAGTTTACTTCACATAATAGCAGATAGAAAGCATGCCGTTAATCAGAGAAAACCGTTTGCTTCAATGCTTGTGTCTGGAGCCCATCTACACTGACTTATGCTGTTGGGTTAGGTTAATTTTCAATCCAAACTATATATTACACTATAGACGACTTCCTTTCTCATCTCATTTCAAACAATTAATCCAATCAGTCATTCTCTTTTAGAGGGTTAATTGGAAATTAATTGGGTGGCCCCTGTGCATATATTAGTATGTTAGGATTATGGTTATTACATTTTAACAGAGCTTCTATATGCAGTCCCTGCCTTTATTATGCTTACTAGCACTATGCGTAAACACACACAAATAGCAATTATTATTTTATAATACAATGTTTGCATACATTAAAAAAACTGTTGTTTAATTAATTAAGAAGCACATCTTACTTGTGCATTACTTTGATCATTTGTCTCCTTTCACAAAAATAGACAGAATCCTAAATTTTTAGGCTTTCAGTAACTTGTCCTTTGACACGTGCTTTCTTAATTATTGAATGTACACAAATATTCATATTTTTCTTTTTTCAGTAGGGTCTATGTGACATCTTTATCTGAATTTCCCAGGATGACTTCATCACCAGTGTTGTGCAATAATATTCACAAATTCCACAAATTCATCCCTTGCCAGTAACTTTCTTTTTTTGTATTAATTGATGATGTTATTTCCCCCAAGCATTTAAACTTAAAAACTCCATTTTAACAGAATGACATTCTATTCCTTACTATAGACTTGAAATGAAGTACAAGATGCCCAGCAATATGTAAATTTCATACAGGCAGAAGATTTTCATTAATATTAAATGTACCCCATTGGACTCAATATTGTTTTATTTGCTCAGTCTAGCAATTCAAGGCCAGTGTGCTTCAGCCTTCAGTATATCAAAATCATTAGGAACACTGCTTAAGAAACAGGTGGATTGGCTCCACCTTTCTAAACCACTATGTATCGATAGGTTTTAGTGTAAACAAATTAGAAATTGGTTTGTAATTGTAACACATTCTCAGGTCAGGCCTAAGGGATTCAGCACATCAAAAATGACCAATTCAATTCCATTGGCCTGATTCACAGCTATAGCTCTCAACTTTGTCTTCACATGAAAATAAACTGAGGAACATCTAAAACTGTAATGTTCTTATTCAGTTTGGGTACTTTTCAGGCTTGGGATTGTTAAAAAGCTTCCAGGGTGATGTTAAATTACAGGCAGGGATGATTTTGTTTAATTGTACGTAGTAGATATTGTTGAGTCTTTCTTAGTGGAAAATATCATTGTCATAGATAAGTCAAATCTTTTTAGTTATTCTAGCTTGTTTCCCAACACTTACACTGATTATAATAGCTTCACTATCTATGTTATCTCTTATCTGAAACAGAAGTTTTTGAATTTCAAATATACCTTCAACATTGACTTTTGATAGTTGAATAAACATGCAGTTCTTATTTTGCCATTTAAGATATTGCCATTATATTTTGAAGATGGCGGCGACCTACACTGACGCATTCTGAACGCGGGGAAAAAAGAGCCATAAAAAACACAGAGTTACTGGGCACTGTGCAAAAACCGGAGGGGCTAGACCCCCCCCCCCCCAGGAACACTCACAGCTCCCAAGGGACTGTTAAAAGTCCCAGGGCAAGGCTCTCCCCATCTCTCACAGACACGGAGGCCAAAACCGGGGATTCGGGAACTCCCATTTGGTGAGGCGCCTGGTAAGATCGATCCCAACTTACAGCAGGCAGAATCAGGGTCCACTTGGCCATAGATCGCTGTCCTATTGGGCTCCCCACACATCAGGTTGAACTTATACCCACTTAGAAAAGGTTGCGAGATAGTGGAAGCCTTAGCAAGGAACAAACAGGGGGCTCAGCAGGTGGTCCGCAGCCGCTCGTGAAGCGGAGCGCGGGAGGTTCCGAGAGAGCGCAGGAAGCGGGGAACACAAAAGCAAGCGGGAGCGGCCAAATCTTGCACACTCACGAGAGCTCAGCTGGGGAGGGAGCACTGCTGGCAGGGCCAAATCCCCGCCAGTCCACGGCAGGTCATCTGGGGAGAGAGACAGGCGTGGGTGGGACCAGGGGTCCGTGCACCCACGGCGGAGCTGCTG
>CAJQZJ010032499.1:1368843-1476896 GCA_907164525.1 Lophiomys imhausi | reverse complement strand
TTTTGTATGAAAATCTTTCATGGCTTTTTCCTTTTCCTGTTCAAGCTTGTCACCTTGGCTTGGAACTCTTTAATGGTGTTGTTCCTTGTTTTGATTTGTAGAATTGTGGCTTCTTTGAATTCCTTCATAGATTTAAGTTCTTCTTGCAGGGACTCTATCACTTTCCATAATGCAGAATTGTCAATTTTTTCATGTGTTTCTGTTGGTGTGTGGTCATCCGAATTGGATGAGCTAGGATGATTCTGCTTTGTTGGAGTCATAATTCCTTGATTTCTTTTTTTTTTTTTGACCTTTCGCCATTGGATGCATTTAGCTGTCTGTTTTCTGTGCTTGGAACCACAGTGGATGATTTGGTGCAGGGGACGAGTTACTTGGCTATATGTCCTTGCTTACAGGGGGATTTCAAGGTCACTGTGGTTTTAATCACCTGAGGCACTGTGAGCTAGTGCAGCCTATTCCCAGGTTGTGAGTAATGGACCAGGATTGTTTCACTGCTCCCAGTTCAGACTTCCCTATGTTGCACTCTGAGTTATCAGCCTGTAATGGTTCTGATGGTATGGGCCTGTTTGCCCAGGCACAGATTCTGTGGGCTTTGTTTGTCGTCCCAGAGGCTGACAGGGTCTGGCTCCACACCTAATATGTCTTCATTTTCCAGGATACAGCTATGGTCCCGATTTCTGGTTTCTCTCTAAGCTTCTCGCTACAGGGCTGGACTCTGTGCCTGATTCCCTTCCTGTCTGCGCTGCCACGGGTCCCGTGGGTACCCCAAGCCCTGGATCCTCCGGCTGCCTGAGTGGACCTCTCGTCCCAGCAGCACAGCCGTGGGTACACGGATCCCTGGCCCCACCCACGCCTGTCTCTCTCCCCAGATGACCTACCGTGGGTTCGCGGGGATTTGGCCCTGCCAGCCGTGCTCCCTCCCCAGCTGTGCTACAGTGAGTGTGCGGGATTCAGCCCCTCCTGCCCGCCTTTGTGTTCCCAGCTTCCCACGCCCTCTCAGAGTGCGGATCACCTGCTGAGCCCCCTGTTTGTTCCTTGCTAAGCCTTCCACTATCTCGCAAAGTTTTTTAAGTGGGTATAAGTTCAACCTGATGTGTGGGGAGCCCAATATGCCAGCGATCTATGGCCAAGTGGACCCTGATTCTGCCTGCTGTAAGTTGGGATCGATCTTACCAGACGCCTCTCCAAATGGGAGTTCCCGAATCCCGGGTTTAGTGGCTTCCGTGTCTGCGACAGATGGGGAGAGAAAGCCTTACCCTGGGACTTTTAACAGTCCCTTGGGAGCTGTGAGTGTTCCCGGGGGGGGGGGGGTTAGCCCCTCCGGTTTTTGCACAGTGCCCAATAACTCTGTGTTTTTTATGGCTCTTCCCCCCCCCCCCGCGTTCAAAATGTGTCAGTGTAGGTCGCCACCATCTTGGCCCGCCCTGTTGAATATTCATGAGAGAGAGCCATTTTCCACGCCCTCCCTGCTGGCATGAAATATTTGTATAAATATTAAGTCCGTGCATAATTATACAAAAGCAGAAATTCCCTGGAGGTTAAATATGCTAACACAAGTAAGGTCTTGCCCTCCTGTAGATTTTACTAACTGAATTTAAATCATAGAATGGTTGCAAACATCAAAAACAACATACTTCAGAGTGATCCAAAGAACTATAAGTAGACATTCAGAGTCTGCAAAGTACAGGCAAGTCACTTGGGATAATTTTATAAACATGTTTTGTTCTAAAACAAAACATTTAGAAATATTTCAACCTAAAATTCACAGTCTAATGAAATCTATTACAATGAATGTGGCTTTCTGTGGATGTGGTGAATGTAGTGTACTCAAAAATTTCAATCTATCTTAAACGCAGAGTAAACAGAAAAACAGTAAGTTCAAAACAACCAAACAAAACCAAAATAAAACTAAACATGATACCTATGTCTGTTGTGTTTATTTTATCAGTCTCTGGATCTTGGTCAGCAAATTCAATTGTTTATGATCTTCTATTAGTTTTTCTTTAAGAAATGTCTGCTTAGACACTGGAGCAGGACCACTACCTGCTGTCTGTTGGAGAGCTCTTGGCACTAAGCGAAATAGGGCCTCAGCTGGCATCTTCAACCTCCAAACAGAAGATCTTCCTAGTTTTCTGAGCCTGCAGCTTCCATGCAATCATTGTAACTACAAGAGGACCAGCAGAGCCATGGTTACTATGATTGGGGAGAGTCTTCCCAGGGATTACAGTTTGAAAGTAACTGGCTAACCAGAGGATAGCTGAGCTAGGATCCTGCTGAGCTGTTCTGAGTTGCAGTGCTGTTGAGGGGGCATGAACTCCTTCTTGGATCCACCCTTCGAGTACATTGTACCCTTGGGACAGGCACTCAGTCTTCAAATTGAGAGTCCCTGCCCAAGTGCAGTGAAGCAGTCCTGGCCTATTGGACAGCTGCCAGAGTAGCACAGGCTACCCTGAGACACAGTGCTTCTGGCTGAGAAGCACAAACTGCGCCTGGGATTCCCAGAGGACCACAGGGGAATACTCACTCACAGACTTGTTACCCAGGCTGCAGGAGAAGAGTTGGACAGCCAACCCTTGGGACACTAACTCAGTCTGCATCAAAAGTTCTGGCCCTAGGTCAATGAAGAAGTCCTGGGCCACGGCACTTCTGCCCATGTAACACAGGCTACCCTGGGACATAGTGCTTCTGGCTGAGAAGCACAAACTATGACTGGAATTCTAAGGGAACCACAGGGGTAGAATTCACTAAAAGACTCATCACCCAGGCTGTGGGGAACAGTTGGACACCCACCAACTCTAGCAGGCTGCCCTGGGACTTAGTACTTCTGGCTAAAAATCACAGACTACATCTTGTATTTCCAGGGAATGGCAGTGGTAGACCTCACTCACAGACTTGTCACCCAGGCTCCTGGGGAATAGTCAGACACTCAGTCATCTCTAGCAGGCTGTCCTGGGATATAGTACACCTGTCTGAGAAGTACAACAGTGTCTTTGATTCCCAGGGAACTGTATGGGTAGACCTCACCCACACTGTGGGAACAGCCAGAAACCCATTGGCTCTAGTCTACAGCCTATGGCCTGCTGAACCCCACTGACCTCAATAGGAAGACCAACCAGATATCAGGAAACTGAGGCTGGAATAACATACTCCAAACCAATTCCTGACCTGAGAATCCAGTTGGGACAGAGAGGGAAGGGATGATCTGTAGGTGCCCCACTGAGATTCATCCTCCAACACAAGGCTGTTGAAGGAAGGTCTAATATCATTGCTTCTGATATGTTGAATTCAATGCTGAGATCTGGTTACCGCCCCTTCTGAGGCACTCTCTTGATTGGTTGATAAAAGTCGCTTATGGCCAATTAGCTGGACAGAAAGAGTAGGGGAAGGCAGGACTTCCTGAGATTAGAACAGGAACCCTGGGCACACACAGAGACTCTCTCTTTTTCCACCAGGAGTCACAGAAGGAGACAGTGGAAGGTAGTCGCAGGCACATGGTGGTTTGGGATTACATGATACTGGTTAATTTAGAGTAGCTAATTGAGAGTCTGCCCAGCTAAGGGCTAAGCATTAAAACATTAAAAGGTCTTGGTGTATTTAATTATTGGGGAAAAGACTGCGGCAGCTTATAGGTCCTCACTTCAAGCAGTCCTGGGCCGTTGGACTTTCAGACTCTTGGACTCCCCTTGAGCCCAGGCAAAACTCCCGCCAAGATGCTGGTAATTCTACTGGTCTAATATAACAACTTATATTAATTAATGGAGTTTAGGTTACAGGTGTAGGCCATCCTTGGTCCCAGGGCTCTTTCTCCATGATAAATTAGGTAAATGGTTAAGACACATGGGTCAGGCTTCCCGCTCCTCTGCCAAGCTGCCGGCTACTCTGCCAGCCTATTCTTATAGTTTATATTTACTAATAACTACAATAATGAATTAATTTGCAGTTTCACAAGGCCCCAGCCATCCATCATCTTTTGGAGAGCTACAGGTCACCAAGATTATATGGCTTCCACACTAAAGTTCTTTCCCTGGCACCAAGTTCAGTGGACACCAGGAGGAATCACCTAATGACAACCAGATGGCCAAAGATCAGTGTAAGAACAAAACCAACAAAAACAAGGGAAATATGATTCTAACAAAACTCACCTATTCTAGTACAGATAGCTCTGACCATCCCACCACAGCTGAAACACAAGGAAATGACAAAAGATCTATACTTATGAAAATGACAGAGTCCTTAAAAGAAGAAAAAAGATTCCCTAAAGAATTAAAAGAAATCACTTTTGGTAGGATGGCCATTTTTATTATGTTGATCCTACCTATCCATGAGCATGGGAGATCTTTCCATCTTCTGATGTCCTCTTCAATTTCTTTCTTCAAGGACTTGAAGTTCTTATAATACAAGTCTTTCACTTGCTTAGTTAGTTACCCCCAGGTATTTTATATAGTTTGAGGCCATTGTGAAGGGTGTTGTTTCCCTAATTTCTTTCTCAGTCCATTTATCTTTTGTATAAAGAAGGGGTCCCAATCTTCTTGAATTAATTTTTGATCCTGCCACCTTGGTGAAGATATTTATCAGTTGTAGTAGTTCTCTGGTGGATTTTTTTGGGGTCACTTATGTATACTATCATATTGTCTGCAAATAGGGATATTTTGAATTCTTCCTATCCAATTTGTATCCCCTCGATCTCCTTTAGTTGTCTTATTGCTCTGGCTAGAACTTCAAGTACTATGTTGAAGAAATATGGGGAGAGTGGACATCCTTGTCTTTTCCCTGATTTAAGAGGAAATGCTTTAAGTTTCTCCTCATTTAATTTGATGTTGGCTACTGGCTTGCTGTATATCGCCTTTATTATTTCTAAGTATGGTCCTTGTATATCAGTTCTCTCTAGTACTTTTAGCATGAAGGGGTGGTGAATTTTGTCAAATGATTTTTCAACATCTAGTGAGATGATCATGTGATTTTTTTCTTTCAGTTTGTCTATATGGTGAATTACGTTGATGGATTTTCATATGTTGAACCACCCCTGCATTCCTATTCAACAGATGAAAACAATGGAGAAACCCATTAAATACATCCAGGAAAACTCAACCAAAAAGGAAAATTAAAGGCACAAATCAATTAAAGAAATATAGGCAAAAACAATCAAGATGGAGAAGAAAATGAATAACACAGTTCAAGACCTGAAAGTGGAAATGGAGACAGTAAAGAAAACATCAGCAGAGACAATTTGAGAAGTGGAAAATCTAGGAAAGAGAATAGGAAACGCTGACACAAGCATCACCAAGGATACAAGAGATGGAAGACAGACTGACAGGTGTGGAATATTCAATTGAAGAAATTAGTACAACAGCTAAAGAAAATGAGAAATCTAAAAAACTTCTCACCTATAACATCCAAGAAATTAAGCACTCAGCGAAAAGACAGAAACTAAGAATTGTAGAGTAGAAAACTCCCGACTCCAAGGAGCAGAAAACACTTTCAACAGAATCGTAGAAGAACATTTCCCAAACCTAAAGAAAGAGATGCCAATAGGCATACAGTATGCCAAATAGGGTAGACCATGAAAGAAATTCCTCCTGCTACATGATCAACACTCCAAATGTGCAGAACAAAGAAACAATACTAAAAGCTGTAAGAGAAAAAGGTCAAGTAACCTATTAAGGTAGACCCATCAGAATAGCCCCAGATTTCTCTTCAGAAACTTTAAAAGCCAGCATGGTTTGGTTCGATGTCTTACAACCCAGACTACAATACCCAGCAAGACTTTCAATCACCATAGATGGAGAAATCAATTATTCCAGGAGAAACTAAATTTAAAAAAAAAATATCTATACACAAATCCTACAGAAGATCCAAAAGGAAAATTCCAACCCACAGAAGATAACTACACCCAAGAAAACATAGTAAACAAATACCCCCACTGCAATAAAACCCAAAGAAATACACGAACACACTATTTACACCTACACCAGAGTAATAAGAAATAGCAATCAATGGTAATTAGTATCTCTCAACATCAATAGACTCAACTCCCCAATAAAATGATACAGACTTGAAGAATGGATTTGGAAACAAGACCCATCATTCTGCTGCATACAAGAAATGCACCTTACCAACAAAGAGAGCCTTTGAGTAAAGGGCTGGGAAAAGGTCTTCCAAGCAAACAGTCTCCAGAAGCAAGCCAGAGTAGCCATCATAATATCAAATAAAATATACTTTAAACCAAAATTAATCAAAAAAGTTAGGGAAGGACCCTATGTACTCATCAAAGGAAAAATTCAACAAGATGATAACTCAGTGCTGAATATCAGTGCCTAAAATTCAAGGGCACTCACATTTGTGAAAGTAACATTACTAAATCCTAAAACACACTGATCCTCACATATTAATAGTGGGAGACTTCAGCACCCCACTTACATACTTCACTCTTCTCGCTCCGGGCCCATTAAACTTGGGGGTAGCTAATGTGAAACTTTACCAGACATCTGGTTCTTACTTCAGGGCCATCAAATGCGTAATCGCCCATACGTTCCCCTTAAATAAGACATCTCGATGGTTACGGGTCTAATCAGCCCATGCCCAACGTAACTGTGGTGTCATGCATTTGGTATTTTTTTCTCTTTTGGGATGCTGTGACTCACCATAGCCGTCAAGGCATGAAGGTCAGCTTACAGTCTAACTGGACTTCTCATTAAGAATCATTTATCCACACCACCACCCACACAAGAGCATACTTTTAATGCTTTTTAGACATATTACACCCACAACTCTGATTTTCATAGTCAAACCCCCTCCCCCTATTCCTTGCCAAACCCCTAAAACAAAGAATTTTCATCTCCACTCAAAAGTTTCCACACCAACTAACCCAAATTTTAGTATTAAGAAAAAAAGGATATCAATTTACATCAACCGAATTTCAACTCATTTAATAAAAAAATTTCAAGTGCCTTTTTCCTATTAACAAGTCCATGTAGCTTAACCAAAGCAAAGCACTGAAGATGCTTAGATGGGTGCTAAATACCCCATAGACAAAAAGGTTTGGTCCTGGCCTTATAATTAGTTGGAGATAAGATTACACATGCAAGAATCCTCAACCCAGTGTCAACTCCCTCATGACCAGAAATTTGAGAGGGTATCAAGCACATTCAAGTAATAGCTAAAGACACCTTGCCTAGCCACACCCCCACGGGACTCAGCAGTGATAAATATTAAGCAATAAACGAAAGTTTGACTTAACTATACCTCTTAGGGTTGGTAAATATCGTGCTAGCCACCACGGTCATACAGTTAACCCAAACTAATTATTCCCGGCGTAAAACGTGTTGTCTATATATGTAATAGGATTAAGACCCTACTAATATGTGAAAATTCATTGTCCGGACATAAAAACCAATAACGAAAGTAATCCTAAAAAGCCAATACATGAAAGCTAAGTTCCAAACTGGATTAGATACCCCACTATGCTTAGCTGTAAACTTAAGTAGTTAAATAAACGAAACTACTTGCCAGAGAACTACTAGCCACAGCTTAAAACTCAAAGGACTTGGCGGTACTTTATATCCATCTAGAGGAGACTGTTCTATAATCGATATACCCCGTTCCACCTCACCAATTCTTGCTAATTCAGTCTATATACCACCATCTTCAGCAAACCCTAAAAAGGAATATTAGTAAGCAGATTATGGAAACAGAAACTAAACAGAGAAATAATGGAACTTACAGAAGTCATGAACCAAATGGACATAACAGATATCTATAGAATATTTTACCCAAACACAAAAGAATACACCTTCTTCTGAGCACCTCACAGAACCTTCTCCAAAACTGATCATATAGTCTGTCACAATTTCCAACTTTCTTGATGATTCAATATACAAAACTTAAATCAAGATGAAGTTAAAATATCGAACAATAAATCCTAATTCAGGTTCTTATAGGCTAGATAAAAACAGTCAATATTCCATGTACTTTATTGTGTGAAATCTGTTCTGATTTATTTTAGAACCCATCATTTGGTTTGATCTGAAGACACAAAAACTATGTATAACATGAATTTGTTTTAGTGTTAATCTCCATAAACTCGGTTGGATAAATTACATAGATGATATTACTCTAATTTCCTTAGAATAATGTGCAATTATGAATTTATATTATGTAATTATTTTATACATTTAAAATAAATAATTTTTAAAGTCTTGACTAACTCTAATTATCATTGTTTAATAACCCTTTTAACATTTAGTAAATACTTTTGTTCTATAATGTATTTTTAATGTATTAATATAGTCACAATGGCTTCACTATGTTTATTAGTGCAATATTTTTTTCATGTTTTTTTTTTTACTTTCAATTTTTTTATTACTTTAATTTTAAAGGATATCACTTGTATGTGACAATGCTGCTGAGTCTGGATTGGTAGCTTAGTATCATTTCTCATATTTTCCTCTGAAGTAAAATATGTACACTTAGTATTGCTTATTATATGTTTGTGTTTAAATATGACCTAATCTTTGCTATGACTATGGCTTTTCTTTGTTTTTCTCTTGCTTCATCTTTAATCATTTCTAATCACTCACTTTGCTTTTTATCCTTCCATTTTGTTTTCTCTGTTGAATACAAGTTTTACTTTTGTAACATTATTTAATGTTTATTATAGGAATAGCAATATACATCCTTAATTATAAAGTCTATTTAGAATTAAATAGACTATGTAATATCTCTAAGTAAGGATTTCCTGGGGTCATTGGCTCAGGGTTAAAATAATCAGTCTGTGTCATTTTACATCTTTTTAAAGATTTTTTTTACCTTTTAAATATATTTAATCTTATGAAATTACATTATTCTCCACTCTCCTTCCTCCAAGTCTTCCTATGCAACCCCTTCCCACATTTGTTCTTTCTCAAACTCATGACCCTGTTTCTTTTTTCTTTTTTCCTTTATTTTTTATTTCTTCAAGTTACATCTCAATCGCAGTCCCCTCCCTATTCCCCCCTCCAGTCCCACCCTCCCACCCTCAACCCCCCATCCTCTTCCTTTTTTTTTTTAAGTTAAGGTATATCTTATTTCCCCCTACAGTTTCCCCTTTCAGTCCAACAAATGGCTCTTTCTCTTATAATAATAAATACAATACAAAACAACAGAGGTAATTAGGCCACAGTTATGAGGGTTATATGGCTTAGCATACATTCCCAATGTCCAGTCCATATGTATTTGGCACCTGACTTTAACATTCTACTATCTAACCATCTCCATGAGTTTAAAGTTCTATATCTACCTCAACATTCATACTAACTTGCAACACAATTTTAAAAGAATCTTCTTAGATCTATAACACTCTTTTGACTCCTAAACAACTCAAAATTTAATCATGAGACTCTAGCTATCTGTTCTTCAACCACCTCAGAGACCTGAGAGGGATAAATATATCTGATTTTATAAGAAGTACAGGGCCTGCAGCTTCCCAAACTAAGAAATGACATACCAGTGGCTGCCTGGACAGTTCCCATTTTCTCTCCATACATTACAGCATCGATCTTCAGTCATTTGGCCCCGTTTCTCTGACAGACATTGATTGTAGAACAGGGGTTATGAAGGACTTGCCTACCCTGTCTTGGCAGAGCTAGGCTGTCGACTTACCTGCTTCCAGGTTTTGTTCTTTTTGGACAGCATTCTGTCTACAGTTGGAGCAAGGGGCTTTTCCTACCAAGAGATAGGCTTGCGACTAATTCAATCATCTCCCACTGGAGATTCTTCGATGCTCATCTTCTACTTGGGGTAGAATAGGGGTGCTGTCAGGAGTTGATATGTCTTGATATAAAAAAATCTAAAGTTACGAAAACATCTTTGAATGCCATATTCTGCCGATCTCTTGAGGTTTTTGAAGAGGCCCTATCTATCTCTTCTATTAGGGTAAGCAGATGTTGCTTGTCTCTTAGCAGCTTTATTTCTGATTAGCTTAGAAAATAACTATGATCTTGTTTCTTTAGGCAAAGAACTAGAAGCAACTAAGAAATGCTGAGATGTGGAGAAATAGTCTTCCTAGGGAAGAGTCCTCAACTGGTTATCCAATACCAAGTGATCAGCTCAGAAATCATAAACATACAAATATGTGGACTGATATGTTTATATTTTTATTTAGGAATCTACACATACAGACACACCATTTATACATACAGACACATATACAATATATATGTATGTACATATACACATATACATATATGTATGTCTGTAGATTTATACATTTTTGGCCTTTATTTAGAGGGTCAGCCCAAACCTGGAGATTTTTATTAAAAAAAAAAAACATGACAGAGTACTGTATTGCATTGATACCTTTTTGACTGTCTCAAGTAGAAATTATGGGAGGCATGGACTTCACATCAATACAAATTTAATTCAGTACCAGATGAGGATGTAATAGTTGTAGAAAACATGTACTCTTTTATTTTTTCATGTTTAACCAGTTGTGAGTACATTAAAGCACTGTTTCTCATGCTTTAAAATAAATGCTTTTTCATTTAATGGGGAATACAAATTTTCATAGTAATAATGTGTCTAGTTTTTATTACTTAGTAATTTCACTTGCTCTCCATTAGATATTTATTCATTCTTATTGAGAGACAATTCATCGTCAATTTATACCAAAAATTTACTTACTACTAAGTGTGCATAGAGTATTTTTTATTCTGTACATCATTTTGTGGTTATTCAAGGAAGTATTCTCTAATTATCATAAAAGCACAAATTTGCATTTTTAAAGCAGTAAAATAAGCCAGTCATGAGGTTATAAATGAGATTTATTTTTAAAAGTATGAAGTTGTCTCACTTTACTTGGTTGATGTGCTTTGGAATTCACTATGTGCTACATGGTGTAACACAGAGATCTCAGAACCCTTGATAGATTCTGCCTAATTACGGTGAAGTAAGAGACATGCCAACTCACAGATGCCTTTACATTGTGTGAGACAACAGGAGTGCATTCAGAAAAAGCAGCAGAGGAGTAACACCTAGCCACTTTTCTAGAAAATGTGAAGCTTTAGCCAACTCTCAAGGGTGAGAAGATCTCTACAAATAACCGAGGGATAGCAAGGTTGATGGAAATGGAGCACAACACATGAAAACTGGTTTCAATAAAATGAAAAACAAACAAAAAATTCTGATTTATTTAAGAAACTGTGGAAGACTTATGTGATTCTACAATAAAGTATGGTTGTAAAGAATGATGAAAGCGAAAACCAAAGAGGACTTGAATCAATAGAAGCCATGATGAGAGAATTTGGAACATGTCTCGATACCAACATAGAATTGGACTGTGTTAAGTAAGAGAGTGTTCATATTTACCTTTGGAAATATAAACAATGTGAGAAAGACACACTGAAAGAAATGAAACTGCAATTGAGGAGATGTCTGAGAAATTTCTTGTGTGACTGAGAAGATAAATGATGACTTACACTAATGCTGTTTCCAAAGGTAAGAAAGGGCAAAGATGCGAAGATGCAAGTGGGAGATGGAGGACAAATAGGTCAGTGTAGACTGGTCAGGTAGACTCACTCTAATGAATTAGATCTTTTTATTTAGTTTTATTTTTTTTAGCCTATTACGGGGGAAAGCTGACAAAGTTTTAGCTAGGTTGTCTGGCCCATTTTTTTTTTTTTAAGAGGTTGTTTTTAAAGAGGTTCTTTATGGCTCTGAAAGTAAGAATGGCTAACTCTCTGATGTGGAAAAATTTTGTATACTTTCACTAAGAATCGTATTATAATTTGAATCTATCTATCTATCTATCATTTGTCTTCCTGCCTGTCTGTCTATTTCTAGCTATCTATAATGGTTACATATGTTTTGGTAATTGTATTGCTAAAAGTTGCTTGCTCTGTAGTCCAGACTATAAAACGTTCAATGTTAAAGAGATTGCTCAGTGGTTAAGAAAATGTAGTACTTTTGCAGAAGACCCTAGTTCTCTTCCCAACACCCATGTTGGGCAGTACATAGCCACCTGTAATTCTAGCCCCAGGACACCCAATGCTCTCTTCATGCTTCCACAGCCACCTGCACTCAAATGCAGATACTGACCCTCCTCAGACACAAATAAATAAAAAATAATTTAAATATAAAACAAGTCTTTAAAGAAGATACATTTTTTTCTTTAGCTCATTTTTCTAATTACATACTATTTGAAAAAATTGATCTAATTATTTTGTTTTAACAAGGGTGAAAACTAAAAGGAATTATCAGTTTTTCTTTTTTACAACTATTAAAAAGTAAGAACAATGAACAGATCTTCATTGTTCTTATTAAAAAGGGAGTATAGACATGATGTAACAATGATAAAGAAAAAGGGGTAGATTATTGAATCTACTCTTATATATTTGTATATTGATACAAAATTAAGGTTATACTTGGCTACATTGGTATAGATCTTTGTACGTTAATACAAAATTAAGGTTAATTCTTTTTAAGATATTGTACCTATGTAATTCTTAAAATGCAATGTGAAGTTCTAGCCCTTTTGATAGCAGCTATGACATATTCTTTAGGATAATTAAGAAATGCAAACTAATAGTCATTCAAACTTGTCATTTTGTTAGGTACTAGTTCAGTGTATCACAGATATTTTCTAAGTTAATCAGAAATTAAGTTGCTAAGAGACAGGCAACATTTGCTTATTCAAATATATGGAGATAGATGGTCTTCAAAAACTTAAGAGATCTGTAGAATATGGCATTTAAAGAAATTTTCTTGACAAGATTTTTTTTTTGATATTGAGACATGTCAGCTCCTGACAGCAACCTCATTCTACTTCAAGTAGATGATGAGCATCAAATAATCTCCATTTGGAGATGGCTGCATTAGTGGCAAGCTAGCCACTGGACAAGAAAAAGCCCTTGTTTCAAATATAGACAGAATGCTGTTTGAAATGGACAAAGCTTGAAAGCAGGTAAGTCGACAGCCTTGCTCTGCCACGACAGGGTGGACAAGTCCTTCATAATTCCTGCATTACAGTTAATGGCTGTCAGAGATACTGGGTCAAAAGTCTGAAGATAGATGATCAATTGTTATAGAGAGAAATTGGGGACTCTTTAGGCAGCCAGTTGTCTGTCATTTCTTAGTTTTGGAAGCTTTTGACTCTGCACTTCCTGTTTATTCAGATATATTTATCCTTCTCAGGTCTCTAATGTGGTTAAAGACTAGATACAGTCTCACAGTTCAGCTTTAAGTTGTTTAAGAATTAAAAGAATGTTTTAGGCCTAAGAAGATTTTTTAAATTGATAATGCAAGTTAGGATGGAAGCTGAGCTAAGTATAAAAATTTAAACTCATCCAGATAGATAAATAACAGAATGTTATTGTTAGTTGCCAAATATGTATGGATTGGACATTGGGAATGTATGCTATACCTTATAATTTTCATAATTGTTGCCTAATTGTACTTATTGGGTTTTTTGTAGTTATTGTTACAAGAAAAAGAGTCTTTTATTGGACTAAAAGGCAGAGATGTTGGGGAAAAAAGGATACCTTAAAAAAAAAACCCAAATACTAATAATATTTAGAATATGTTTTGTGGTATACATACTGATATGTTCCTTTGCCATGAATGTATACATGAACAGTTTCTGCATAACCTCACTTGCGATTTATTTAATGTGGATTGAAATTTTGCTATATGATTTAGAATAAAGAGGAGGATGATGAAGAGGAGACCTTAAAAGTTTTATGTGAATAAACAAAATCTTGCTTCATTTATTTTTTTTCAAAACTTCTGTCCACTGTGTTTTTTTATTTCAGTCAATTCCATGTTGTTAGTGTCTGACTCCTTGTAGAATTATGAATTGGTAGAGTCTAGTCAAATTCGTTTATAAAGTTATTTTCTTCATTTAGTAGCATATTTTTGGTTATATTTATACAAAGTTAGCTTTCTTATATGGAATCCAGCATATATTCTAAACAACACCAGTTTGACTTCATGTACGTCTTACTTCTTACCAACATGTAGAAGTGAGATTCAGGGGTTCTCAGTCTCAGACAGTGTTCTATGTACCTCATAACCATGTTTACAAAGTTAGCCATAGTTTACAAAGTTAACTCAGGCTCAGAAAGATACATATGGCATGTATTCACTTATAACTGGATTTTCGCCATATTGTACAGGATAATCATCCTACGCTCAATAGACCCAAAAGAACAGGAACAGGGACTTGGTTACCTGTTAGCACTCCACCCTAGTGGAACTGCCATGTATGCCTCCTGTGCAAGAGGAAGCTCTTAGACCTCATGAGACTAACGAACTGAGGAGGGCTGACATACGGAGACACCCCACACTGGAGGGATAGGATGAGTGAGAGAGGGTGTAGAGGGTGGGAGGTTGGGAATGGGAGAGAGTGGTAAAGGAGACATAACTTGAAGTAATAAATAAATGTTTAAAAAAAAAAAAAGCTTGGTTTGGAGAAATACTGCTTCCTCGTGAGACTTGGAAGTCCCATTCACATCAGTCAGTGGGACATTCTTGCCACATTTTCAGGATTGTTGGGAAAAGGTCATTAGTTTTAAATTAAGTTCACAGTATATTAGCTAGCTGGCGTAGGTTTTGTGCTAGCTTGATTTTCTGTCTTCTCTTAGTGTTCCTCACTACAAGGGATTCTTCTGGCACTCCTCTTCTCCCCAGGATAGTACTCCTTTCCAAAGAAACTTCTGAATTATATAAGGTCATATGGTCATTAAAAGCTTTGGAGATCAGCAATGATTTCAGCAGTTGAAAGCCAGAAATATTTCAGATCGTATAAGTGAACATTCTCCTAGACAAATTTATAATTACCTGAAATGAGAGCCCCATTACAGCTTTCATAAATTATATTTTGCATGACTTTAATACATGTTGAGTTTTTTCAGGCATGGAAGTCCTATGCACCTATGTAATTATTTATGTAATTTTAAAAAACTTTTGGGCAATATCATTACTAATTATTTCCATGACTTCGGATTATAGAAATATCTATCTGTGTAGATCTACTCTAATAACTTCAATATTTAAAATGTGATCATTCTTTTTGGTATATTAATTTGAATATTTTATTATTTCATAAGTGCTATACTAAAATGATAAATATAAAAAACATGTTTTCCTATGAGTTATCTTTATGTGACACTTTGTAAGTAGAGAATATAAAAATAACTGTGAGTTTTATGTCAGTACTCTGAGTGAATTATTATGGAATTTTTTTGTGTGTGTACATGCATTCAGGTGTGTTCATGTAGTCTGTTTGCTGGTAATTGTGCACATGTGTGCTGGTGTACATAGAGGCTATGAGACAGCTCTAGTATCCTTCTTAAGGTTTTGTCCACAGTTTCTTTTAAGGCAGGGTCTCTCACTTGCTGGAATTTTCCCAGTAGAATAGACTGCCTGGGAAATGAGCCCCGGAGATCCACCCATCTCTTCAGGGCTAGGATTTCAATGCTACCATTTACTTATTTATTTTGATGATTTGAGATGGTCATTCACTCTGAGAACTCCTTAGGAAGTGATTGTGAGCTACCTGTCGATTGTATCCTGGGGACACACCCTGGGGATACTGTTCTAAGCACTTTGTTTTTGTCTCCATGACCTAAGAAAAGGACCACCAAGCCTGGCTTCTTCTGCCACTTTCTTACTACTGACTCTAATATCAGAGTCTCAAAAGACCTAATACTAAGGTGCTACTAAGAATTATGATTCAAGCCTTCAAATCATATCATTACTGCATTACTTCCCTTTAGGACCTCCATTTCTTCCCTGGCTTCCTCTGAAAGTGGAATTTAATCTACTCCCTTTTATATAACTGCCTTGTAAGTTAAAATAACTTACATTAAGTCATCTCAAGTTGCCTTAATTTCCTGTGAGAATAAGTATGACTTTTTCAATTTTGGTGAGTAATATGAGACACAGCTTATAGCCAGTAAATTGTAGAGCAATATTTGAACCTCCTCTGATTTATATTTTAGTTTTTTAATAATACACTCTAGCAAGCTATATGACAATTTCATTATTGTCGACATTCTTGGGGTTAAAGATGAAGCTTGAATGCTATGTCTTAAAAAATAAAGGCAATGCGTGTACTTTGATTTTTAATTTTATGTTTTCTCCAAAACATTATGAATAGATTTCAGGGGATTTGAACAATAGATTTTTCTTCCCCTCACAAGTAGGATATACAGGTAAACTTTTAAAATCAATGATTTTTTGGTGAGATACTTTTTTAATGGCACATAGAAAACCAGGAATATTTAAATGTTTTTGCAGACATTTTACCAACTCAACATTTCTTTCAAGCATTATTTTCATTAAGATCTCTTTGCTGAGGTGGTATATCTATGTATGAAGAATTATATAAAACTTTTCCCCCTTCAAATTATGAAATATATCTTCTAGTTGGGAACAGATAAATCATATTGTATCCTCTACATTATAATAATGTTTAACCCTTTTATTAAGTTTAACAACCCAAACTACAGCTTTCAGCAAAAATTATAAGATTTTATTAAAAGGACAAGAAAGTAGGAAGAGGACTTGTTGGAAGAAGAAGGGTTCAGAGTGGAAGAAGGAAGACATGACAGAGTGATAGGGGATGACATATATGAAAGTGTCAAAATTAAACAATTACTTAAGACTTAGTCAAAAAAGACCCCATAGGGTGTTTGATATAGATGAGAACTTACCATGTATCTGAAAGTTTCTCCCCCTATCTCTTATGGCTAGAAAGCTTAGAATTGTGTGTGTGTGTGTGTGTGTGTGTGTGTGTGTGTGTGTATTTAAAATGGTGAGCATTTTTTTAACATGCATAGTATTTATAGCCTTTTCTTTAGATTTTTAAAACCCCTATGAAATAGATGATTATTAGTACATACATTCTACATTAGAAATTAGACCTCAGTGGTATGGCTGGGTCTCGAGGTAGGACTATTCCAAGATTTCTAAGATATCGCCAGACTGATTTCCATAGTGGTTGTACAAGTTTGCACTTCCACAAGCAATGGAGGACTGTTCCTCTTTCTCCACAACCTTGACAGCCTGTGCTGTCATTTGAGTTTTTGATCTTAGCCATTCTGGGAGGTGTGAGATGGAATCTCAGAGTCATCTTGAGTTTCCTTTCTCTCATTATTTAGGATGTTGAGCATTTCTTCAAGTATCTCTGGGTCATTAGAGATTCCTCCTTTGTGAATTCTAGGTCTAGCTCTGTTTCCCATTTTTTGATTGGATTATTGGTTTCTTGGTGTTTAATTTCTTGAGTTCTTTATAAATTTTGCATATTATCCCTCTATGAGAAGTGGGGTTGGTAAAGATCTTTTCCCAATCTGTAGGTTGCCGTTTTGTTCAAATGACAGTATCCTTTGCCTTACAGAAGCTTTTCAGTTTCATGAGGTCCCATTTATTGGTTGTTGGTATTAGAGCCTGAGCTATTGGTGACTCTGTTCAGGGAGTTGTCACCTGTGCCAATGAGTTTGAGGCTTTTCCCCACTTTCTCTTCTAATAGATTTAATGTGTTAGACTTTATGTTAAGGTTTTTGATCAACTTGGACTTAAGTTTTGTGCAAGATGATAAGTATGGGTCTAATTTCATTTTTTTTTACATGTAGACATCCAGTTAGACCAGCACCATTTGTTGAAGATGCTACCTTGAGACCCAGCCATACCACTTCTGGGTATCTACCCAAATGATTCTTCACAAAGACATATCCTCATTTATGTTCATAGCAGACTTATTTGTAATTGCTAGAAAGTGGAAAAAACACAGATGTCCCTCAACTGATGAATGGATTAAAAAAAATTGTGGTACATTTGCACAATGAAATACTACTCAGCTTTCAGAAACAAGGAAATCATGCAATTCGCAGCCAAATGGATGGAACTAGAAAAGCTCACCCTGAGTGAGCTTACCCAGACTCAGAAAGATGCACATGGCATCTACTCACTTATAATTGGATTTTAGCCATATAGTACAGGACAACTATCCTACAACTGAACACCAAAAAGATCAGGAACATAGACTTTGTTACCTATCAATGGGACAATTTGCCCTAGGGTTGCTACCATGTAGGTTCCCAGTGCAAGAGGATGCTCTTAGCCCTCATATGACTGTTGATCTGAGAGGGGCTGATTTGTAGGGGCACCCGACATTGGAGGAGTGGGATGGGTGGGAGAGGGAGGAGAGGGTGCCAGGGTGGAACTGGGAGGGGTGGAAAGAGGGCACAATGATGCAGATGTAACTTGATGTAATAAATAAACATTATAATAAAAATAAGAAATTAGATCTCATAACCCTGTGGTATCCTGTACATATTAATAATGTTTAACTCTTTTTATTAAGTTGTAACAACCAAAACTTTTATAGTTTTTGCAATATTAGACATCATTATTTTGAAATATTTTTTCATTCTGGATAATTAAGGTGGTTTGTCAAATTTAATGATTATTTTTGAAAGAAGCTTTCAAAATAATGGTTAAATATTCTCTTGAATGATTACTTCAAGAAGATCCTAGATTTGATGTTAACACTTTAGCCTTAAGACCATTAATACACCACTAATATTATAAACTCATCGGTAGTGAGATACATCACATCACCCAAACACATACACATACAAAAGAGTCATACATATCCTAGAAGCTCATTGAAGTGATTACTCTCATATGCCAACTCAACTTGTTCATTTATTAGACATTCTAAGTCTGAACCAGGATGCTGAAGAAATGCAATTACCCTCTTCACTGCGTGGGTGTCATCCAATTGGATGTTTAAAAAGTAGAATCAACCAACCCATTGTTGCTGATAACTTTAATCATACATTAGCCTTTAGACCTTGACTGAGAATTACACCTTTGATGTTCATGATTCTCAGCCTTTCCATCTTGAACCTAAAAAGAACACAGGATTTTGAGGACTTCAGCTCTAAAACACCACACTATAGAAAATCTCACCCTTTAAAATAATGGGAACCAGTTTCTCATAATAAGTGCTTTAAGACTTAGAAAGCTCAACAACTTTTTAGCAGTTTTACTTATGTTGAAAAGTAGTGCATATGAAAAACTTTATTATGTGCTTTGGTTACTATTGAAAATGTGGAATAACTTTTACTCTTAAATGAGGAAAGGTATGTACTCTATCTGATATGAGGCAGTTCATTTTCCTGGGACCCACAAGACCGCTGTAATTATTATGCATATATTCATGAGGATAATAATAACAGAGAACTAGTTAAGAGGTTAAATGTTTGGGCTGGCAAGGCTAGGGTTTTTTGTTTTGTTTTGTTTTTTGTTTGTTGTTGTTGTTTTTACTTCATTTTATCTTATTTTTAATTCAGCCATAAGAACCATGACTGTTTTAGATACTGGCTGTGGTGGTGCCTTGGTTTTGACCCTTTTGTATTATGAGAGAGGAGGGAGAGGAAGTCAAGACAATCCATACACTTTTTTTTGTTGGACCTAACTCTGTCTTTAACTAACTCACAGAACTTGAGGACTGTGTAGCAAAGAAGCTTTTATTATTTTTGTACTGTATTATTTAGTCTAATTTTACTATACTTAATTCCCTATGCCTTTGGTCTAACCTTCGTTCCTACCAACTCCCCAATCCTAGGTGGGAGCGAAAGAAGGTTAGAGATGAAAGGGACTGTAGTTCTCTTTATGCTACTTCCTGCTGATTAGGGTCCTTGGGTTCTTGGGGGGTAATACCAGTCTCAGCAGAAGTCCAGCAAACCAAGAGACAGTAGCAGGAAGAACAAGCAGCCCTTTGGGGGAGCACCAGCAGCCAGGATAACAGCAACTGCTTTCTTTTTTGTAGCCCTTTCTCCTTCTTTGTAGAGCCCCTTCTCTACTCCTTCTTTGTAGAGCCTCTTTTCTCCTACTTTTTGTAGGGGCTCCTTTTTTTCTTTGTAGCCCCCTTCTCGGGGGCCCTGGCTTTTTCTTTGTAGAGCCCCCTTATCCTCAGGACATTGCCTTTTTTTCCTCCCTCCCAAGTCCTGAGAGTAAAACTTGCTCAGATGGTTAAGCCAAGCCCCTGCTAACTCAGGAGACAGTAAATACTTTAAATCTGGATCTTAATCAGCCTCACACCTGGGATTAAACAAAAACATTTTCATAATTGGTTTTAATAAACTCGTACCATAGGACTATGTTTGAATTCTTCATTTCTATTCAAATTCTTCATGTCTGACATTATGGGGGAATTTAAGGATTTGATAATCCTGATGATTTTGCTTTTGGAATAGAACCATTTATTTCTTCAGAACAAAGGAATTACCTTAAAGTCTGGGTGTTGCTTGTCTATGTGATGTACACACAAGCTCTTCATGGTATCCTCTGCTTTGAATAGTTAGCTCTTCAAGAATTCCCTGCTAGATAAAAACAGATGCTGTCACTCACAGTCAAACATTAGGCGGAGCTCTGGGAGCCCTATTTCAGAGAGGGAGGAGGAATAGAGAGACCCAGAGGGGACAAGAACAACACATGAAGATCCACAGGAACAACTAACCTAGGCCCCAAGAAGCTCACAGAGACTGAAACACTAACCAAAATAAAGAAGAAAGAAGCTTAGACTAGACCTAGACCCCCTGCCCCCATGTAAATATAGAGGATAGGCAACTTGGTCTTTATACAGATCCCTTAGCAAGTTGGGGCGGGGGGGCGAGCTCAGTCCTGGACTTCGTTACCTGTTAGTGGAACACTTTACCCTAGCTGAGTTGCCATGTCTGTTGGTCGGTCCCCAGAGCAAGAGGAAGCTCTTAGCTCTAATGTGACTGACGGGGCTGATATATGTGGTCCCCCACACTGGAGAAGGATAGGTGGGAGAAGGAATAGACTGCAGGAGAGTAGGACTGGTAGGTGAGGGAGGAGGGGGTTGTGATACAGATGTAGTTTGATTTAATACATAAATATTAAATAAAAAGAATTCCCTGATGAAATTCCTTGCTTAGATTCCAGAAATTTCTCTTGTCTGTTTCTCTCTTTTCTTTACCTAAAACTCTCCCTGATGAAGGGCACCTATATCACCTCAAATTTAACCAGATCAGAGAGTTTTATCTACATCAGTGTCTTGACTTACAAAATTCCAGAGGAAGAGTTGCAAAACCCTAACTTCTAGTATCTGGACACTTTATGTTATGGGCTTATTTAGAGTAGAACAAATATAAGCTGAATAGATTTCATATCTCATTGTCTGTCTATCTATCTATCATATATATATAATGTTATGAAATGATAAAATTTTTTTATTTTATGCCAACCCTATCGAGTCCCTAGCAAAACATTGATTTCAGTTAAAATCTGCATTTGAATTCTGTCAGTATTTTATATATGTCTGAAGTAATCAACGTTCTCATAATTAATACAAATATGATTAGAATTTTGGTAATTGATTAGAGATTATAATTACTTAATGAGTATGGCCTGGCATTGTTTGGATAAAGGCCTGGGATTTGAACTTTAGTGTCATTAATGAGATAGGAACGAATTTTCCTGAAAAAAAAACATCATGTGAAAACAATATTTTAAAGTCACTAAACAGTAGGTATAAAGAACTTTACAACAGAAATAAGATTTTATCCAATAAAACCACCAAAGACAGCAGGTATGATTAAGCAAATGGCCTGTGTTTTGCATATTAGCTAATAAGTTGAGTCAGTGTGACTTCAGAAACCAAACAAAGGAAGCAGCAGCAACAGTGATGCTCTGTAGACCTTCTATTGAAGTACATCCCTTACTTACGAGAACACTTTTGAATCTCAATTTATTTATTTACCTATTTTAAATACAGTGCTCTTCTGTTCGTGGAGATGCAGCTATACTATTTCTAAATAGCTATACAACAAGACTGAAGTACAGGAGCAAGAAGAGAAATACTTGATCATAATAAAAGTTACCCATTGAACTGGCATTACAGTATTATAAATGGAAGGCTCCCACTACAAAACATCTAGTCTAGAGACAATTGACTACTTTTGGCTTCTAATGTATATGAGATATCCATGGAGCATGTCCTTGACCTGTTTCGGATGTTATGCTATAGATTTCTAATATGCTCCTTTAGATCAGGGAAGACTAGTTATAGAATGTCTTGAAATTGGGCAATGTCTCATAGGATACCATCGAACTCTGCTAGTGATATATAGTTAGCCAAATCACCTGGATACGGAATGTTGGGTGGGAACTATAATTCTCTTTTGTTAAGTGATTATTCACTTTTTTTTTCCATGTGCATTTTAGGAATGAAACTGTAGCAGTTTGTAGTATAACAAGTTTTATTGAATTTTCTGGATGAATATAAATGCTATAGCACATGTTCATGTCAGATGAGAACTTGCCATAGCACTTGAAGGATACTGAGCTTTTTATATTAACTTTATCTTCTTCAGCCTTTCCACAAATGCTTAGTATTTTCGGGGAAATGTACATTGGATCTTTTGGTTTTCCTATGGGGATAATTACATCATTTGTCATTGACAACACTTTCGTTTCCTTTTTCCTAATAGATATAATTTTAATTTTTTTATTATTCCAAACCTAATATTATTCTATAACTAGTACTTCCATGTTGTATGGAAAAGCAGTGGAGAGAGAAATATCCTTGCTTTGTCCCTTACTTAAGTAAAGAAGGTTAGAGATGGTCTATAGAGAAAGGTCAGTGTGGGAACTGTATATACTTTGTCAAGTTGATGGTTTTCCAATATATTCCTTGTTCTAGGGTGTTTTGCTATGAACAAGTGTTAGAAGTTTTTCATATTTCTGTATCCATTTGTGTGCTCACAGATTATTTCTTCTTCCCTTTTTCTTATTCTCTGTCAGTGATCACGTATCTGTGTTGATGTTGCTTTAACTTCTGACATTAGTAATTTGTGTCTTTTCTCATTTTTTTACTTATCCTGTTTAACAATTTATTTCCTTTTAGTTTCACTTATTGCTTTCAATCCACTTTCTGTTTTCAATTTTAATACTACTTGTTCTATTTTTTTGTGCTTACTTAAGAATGAATTTATTATTTTTCTGGGTAACTTTTTGTGATTAAGAAGTTATGCCAACCAAAAAACGCCCAGGGTCAGATGGTTTTAGCACGGAATTCTACCGGACCTTCAAAGAGAAGCTAACACCAATACTTTTCAAACTCTTTCACCAAATAGAATCTGAAAGAACATTGCCAAACTCATTCTATGAGGCCACAATCACCCTGATTCCTAAACCACACAAAGACCCAACAA
The DNA here is from genome assembly GCA_907164525.1 of Lophiomys imhausi. Taxonomy (NCBI): domain Eukaryota; kingdom Metazoa; phylum Chordata; class Mammalia; order Rodentia; family Muridae; genus Lophiomys; species Lophiomys imhausi. The sequence continues at coordinate 1,453,680 of CAJQZJ010032499.1, read as the reverse complement.
AGAAAGAGAACTTCAGACCAATCTCCCTCATGAACATAGATGCAAAAATATTTAATAAAATACTAGCAAACCGAATTCAAGAACACATCAAAAGTATCATACACTATGATCAAGTAGGCTTCATCCCAGGGATGCAGAGATGGTTCAACATATGAAAATCTATCAACGACATTCACCATATAAACAAGATGAAAGAAAAAAACCACATGATAATCTTGCTAGGTGCAGAAAAAGCATTTGACAAAATCCAACACCCCTTCATGCTAAAAGTTCTGGAGAGAACAGGCATACAAGGGCAGAACCTAGAAATAATAAAGGCAATATACAGCAGGCCAGTGGCCAACATCAAAATAAATGGTGAGAAACTGGAAGCATTTCCTCTAACTCAGGGACAAGACAAGGATGCCCACTTTCACCATATCTCTTCAATATAGTACTTGAAGTTGTTGCTAGAGCAATACGACAACTAAAGGAGATCAAGGGGATAAACATCGGAAAAGAAGAAGTCAAATTATCCCTATTTGCAGATGATATGATACTATACATAAGCGACCCCCAAAATTCCACCAGAGAACTCTTACAGCTGATAAACACCTTCAGCAAAGTGGCTGGATACAAAATTAATTCAAAAAAAAAATCAGAAGCCCTTCTTTATACAACAAACAAATGGGCTGAGAAAGAAATAAGGGAAACAACCCCCTTCACAATAGCCACAAACAACATAAAATACCTGGGGGTAACTCTAACCAAGCAAGTAAAGGACCTGTACAACAAGAACTTCAAGCCCCTGAAGAAAGAAATGGAAGAGGCCTTTAGAAGATGGAAAGATCTCCCATGCTCATGGATAGGTAGGACCAACATAATAAAAATGGCCATCCTACCAAAAGCAATATATATATTCAATGCAATTCCTATCAAAATACCAACACAATTTTTTATAGACTTGGAAAGAGCTAGTCTCAATTTCATATGGAACAACAAAATGCCCAGAATAGCTAAATCAATACTGTACAATAAAAAAACATCTGGAGGTATTACCATCCCAGATTTCAAGCTGTACTACAGAGCAATAGTTGTAAAAACAGCATGGTATTGGTATAGAAACAGACCAGTAGATCAATGGAATCGAATTGAAGATCCAGAAATAGACCCACACACTTATGGCCACCTAATTTTTGACAAAGAAGCCAAAACGGCACAATGGAAGAAGGACAGCATCTTCAACAAATGGTGCTGGTCCAACTGGATGACCATTTGTAAAAGAATGAAGTTAGACCCATACTTATCACCTTGTACAAAACTTAAGTCCAAGTGGATCAAAGACCTTAACATAAGGCTGGTCACACTAAATCTACTAGAAGATAAAGTGGGAGAAACCCTCGAACTAATTGGCACAGGCGACAACTTCCTGAACAGAACACCAACAGCTCAAGACTTGAGATCAACAATCAATAAATGGGACCTCATGAAACTGAAAAGCTTCTGTAAGGCAAAGAACACTGTCATTCGAACAAAACGGCAGCCTACAGACTGGGAGAAAATCTTCACCAACCCCACATCTGACAGAGGGCTAATATCCAAAAACTACAAAGAACTCAAGAAATTAATTGCCAAGAAACCAAATAATCCAATCAAAAAATGGGGGACAGAGATAAATAGAGAATTCACAGAGGAGGAATCCCTAATGGCTCAGAGACACTTGAAGAAATGCTCAACATCCTTAATCATCAGAGAAATGCAACTCAAGACGACTCTGAAATTCCATCTCACACCTGTCAGAATGGCTAGGATCAAAAACTCAAATGACAGCACATGCTGGCGAGGGTGTGGAGAAAGGGGTACCCTACTCCATTGCTGGTGTGAATGCAGGCTTGTGCAACCACTATGGAGGTCAGTCTGGCGATATCTTAGAAAACTTGGAATAGCTGTGCCTCAGGACCCAGCCATACCACTTCTGGGTATATACCCAAATGCCTCTTCACAGAATCATAAGGAAGTTTCCTCATCTATGTTTCTAGCAATCTTATTTGTAATAGCTAGAAACTGGAAACAACCCAGATGTCCCTCAACCGAAGAATGGGTTAAAAAACTGTGGTACATCTACACAATGGAATATTATTCAGCTATCAGGAATAATGAAATTATGCAATTTTCAGCCAAATGGATGGAACTAGAAAAGCTCATCCTGAATGAACTAACCCAGACTCAGAAGAACACATATGGCATCTATTCACTTATAGTAGGATTTTAGCTATATAGTACAAGGTACCAATACTACAACTAACACACCAAAGGGAACTTGGACATAGACTTCTTATTTTTAATTTTTATTTTTTATTTATTTTTTATATATTAGTTATATTTTTTCTATTTTTTAGTCTTTTTTATCTATTGTATGCTTATTGATTTGTTTGTTTAGTAGTTCTCTCTCCCAGGCAATGAGACACTTTTCACTGATGGTACTGCTTCATAGATCCCCAATGAATGAAGAGGCTCTTGGCCCTCATACGACCTCTCAAATGAGATGAGGGACTGTTATATAAGGACACCCCACCCCAGAGAAATGGGATGGAAGGGTTAGGAGGTAAAGAAAAAAAATGAAATGTGATGTTTCGGCCTTTTACTACTAACTGTCATAAACTGTTTAGGATAATTAAGAAATGCAAACCAATGGTTATGCAAGCCAGTCATTCTTTTAGGTACTATGACAGCCTGTTATAGTTACTTGCTAAGCTAATCAGAAATAAAGCTGCTAAGAGACAAGCAACATCTGCTTTCCCTAATATAAGTGATAGATAGGGCCTCTTCAAAAACCTCAAGAGATCTGCAGAATATGGCATTCAAAGATGTTTTCGTAACTTTAGATTTTTTTATATCAAGACATATCAACTCTTAACAGCACCCCCTATTCTCCTCCAAGTAGAGATGAGCATCGAAGAATCTCCAGTGGGAGATGATTGAATTAGTCGCAAGCCTATCTCTTGGTAGGAAAAGCCCCTTGCTCCAACTGTAGACAGAATGCTGTCCAAAAAGGACAAAACCTGGAAGCAGGTAAATCGACAGCCTAGCTCTGCCAAGACAGGGTAGGTAAGTCCTTCATAACCCCTGCTCTACAATCAATGTCTGTCAGAGAAATGGGGCCAAATGACTGAAGATCGATGCTGTAATGTATGGAGAGAAAATCGGAACTGTCCAGGCAGCCACAGGTATGTCATTTCTTAGTTTGGGAAGCTGCAGACCCTGTACTTCCTATAAAATCAGATATATTTATCCCTCTCAGGTCTCTGAGGTGGTTGAAGAACAGATAGCTAGAGTCTCATAATTTAATTTTGAGTTGTTTAGGAGTCAAGACAGTGTTATAGCTCTAAGAAGATTCTTTTAAAATTGTGTTGCAAGTTAGTATGAATGTTGAGTCAGATATAGAACTTTAAACTCATGGAGATGTTTAGATAGTAGAATGTTAAAGTCAGGTACCAAATACATATGGACTGGTCATTGGGAATGTACGTTAAGCCATATAACCCTCATAACTGTGGCCTAATTACCTCTGTTGTACTGTATTGTATTTATTATTATAAGAGAAAGAGCCATTTGTTGGGCTGAAAGGAGAAACTGTAGGGGGAAATAAGGTATACCTTAAACCTAAAAGAAAAAAAAAAGGGGAAGAGGATGGGGTGTTGAGGGTGGGAGGGTGGGACTGGAGGGCGAATAGGGAGGGGACTGCGATTGAGATGTAACTTGAAGAAATAAAAAATAAAGGAAAATAAATAAATAAATAAAAAGAAAAATGAAAAAAAGAAGTTATGCCAATCGCTCCTTAATGATGCACTCTATATAATGTATATTATTTACTATATATATATATATATATATATTTATATATATGTCTAGTCTTGCTGTTCATCTGGGTTCAGCGGCGTGCTCCCAGAAGTTGGTCAGCAGCCGGTATTGGGATGTGAACACATGCCCCTCCACCGGAAGGCCTGGACTTAGCTGATTTCCTGGCAGAAATGACTTAAACATGAACATGTACTCTTAGGAGGTCTGGAGAGACTGGAGAAAGGATTTGCTCCAATGCCCAATTTTTTAACTCTTTTAATAAGCAAGGAGGAAAATCAAAGTCGTCTCTACCCTCTCCTGCATGCTGCAAAGAGTTATAAGTTTTCTTGACTGAATCACCAGCACTGGGCCAGGCAGTCCAAGTCCCTTAAATCATAGTGGAAGCTCAAAGCCCTATTAGCTAATCTACTGCTGCTGGGATGGGCAGTTTTAGGGAGCCCCTGGACCAAGCCATGGGGCTTCAGGTGTCCAGCTCAGTTTGGGCATGGTTGGCGGTTGCCTTGGGGATAGCAAGCAATGAACAGTTGTCTCAGAGGTACACTGCAGTAACCTGCATGAGTACAGGAGAGATAGCAGAGGCTTGGTGCCTCCAGAAGAGTTTTGAAGGCCACAGGAGTGACTGGCAGCAGTGATGGAGATGTGAGCCTGGCTAGTTGGCCTTGGTGGCAGAGAGGAGAGAGCTGGTGCTCCAGTGCTCACAGATAAGCTCAGGCTGTAGCAGCAGGAGACCCAGCCAGACAAAGATTTCCTTCCTCCCAAGCCTGAAATAAGCAGTGGAACTCCAGCAGTCTTAATGGAGGAGCAGAGAGGGAGAGAGTTTGTTCTGTGAATGATTATTATATAACTTTAGGTAGTAGGGAGGGGTTTGGAAGGTGAATGTGTTTGACTTGATGGGTATTGTCCAGTCAGAAGAAAGGAAAGGTAATGCCTAATTAATTCATGGGCAGTAGGGGTGGGGGAAAAACTCCAGCGTGATTAAAGGCCTAGACAAATGTCATTGGCTGAAAGCCAAGGCACCAACAGACCTTATTAGCTTGGAGAAGTTGTGCAGGGGGAGAGGATCAGGCCATGTGACATGTCTTAAATCTTAGAGGATCTAAGATCCTCAAATCAGAGGGAAGAGAGGGTTTGACTGAACAACAGGAGTATGTCATTCTAGCCTTCCTGCAAATCCAGACTTCTACCCTGTCAGCAGAATCCCCCCCCATAGACTAGGAAACAGGACTTGAGTTTTTGGGTGCTGAGACGTACACATTTATAGTTAGCAGCTATGCCACTGGTAACTGTTACCAGACACTATTATTTTCAATTTTACATTCTCTTTCTAGTGGTACCACGCTTCTAAACTTTCTTAAACTTCTGATATTTTTACTGGTGTTGTTTTCTTTCTGCCTTGGTTTGTTTTTTAATTAATTATTTATTTACTTTACATAATAATCACAACTTCCCCTCTTTCCTCTCCTCCCAGTCCCTCCTTCTCACCTCCCATTCACCCCTCCTCCCTTTCTACTTAGAAAAGGGAGGCCTCTCATGGATATCAACCCACATTGACATATCAAGTTGCAGTAGGACTAGGTGCATCCTGTCTTTTTGAGGTTAAATGAAGCAACCCAGATAAGAGAAAGGTCTCCAAAGACAGGCAGCAGAATCAGAGGCAGCCCCTGCTCAGTCTGTTAGGAGTCTCACATGTAGACTCTGCTGCACATATGTTACATATTTGCAGAGAGCCTAGTTCTATCCAATGTATGCTGTCTGTTTTATGGCTGAGCAGGTGTCCTAATCTTTCCATTGGAAGTCTTTGCCTGGTTACAGGAGATTGCCATTTTGGGCTCCATATCCTGCATTGCTAAGATTCTTAGCTAGGGTCACCCTCATGGATACCTAGGAGTTTCCATTGTCCCAGGTTTTTTGCTTGTCTCAGAGATGACCCCTCATTCCAGAAAGGTGACTCTCCTAGTACTCTCTCCTTCCATCCTAACCCCATCTGATCCCTCCTGTCCTGTTCCTACCCCTCCCTCACCCAGTCCCTTCTATCCATCCAACCTCATGTCTACTAATTCCATTTCAGTCAATTTGACTTTTCCTTTACTATCAGCTAAGAGTAGGAAGGAGGACACATGCCATGGATTAGAGAAAATAACATTCTATGTGGCCTGGAACATCAGCATAGTGTGGGGAATAATAGCCCAAGGGACAAATGTATATATGGGGTCATATTTGGGGAATAGAATTAAGGGCTTGCTTAGATAGGCTAGGATTGCACAATCCAGAACAGAAAAAGGCTTGTTAAAATCCATCAGGTGTCTGTGTGCTTATTTATAAAGTCAGGTTAAGGATTAACAACTGCTGATCAATTAACAATGTTAATATAAATACTAGTAAATAATTTAACCAGCCACTTTTTACAACTATTCAAGACATCAATTTTAATTTTAATATATGCTTAAACTGACAACAATGAAAAGTTTTTTTCAAGAAGATGAAATAAAATTGGCAATTATTTAAGTTATTAACTGGAAACCATGACAACAGTTGGCTTAAAGCTTTCAGATCACCTGCTATGAATTTTGGCGTCTATGGGAAATTGTATTCCTTTAATACAAACTTTTTCTGGTTTTTATCCCTGTTGAAGTTTCTGGTGCACTGTAGTTCATAGAAAGTGGGGTAGATTCCTGTTCTAATCTTAGGAAGTCCCACCTTCCTATACTTTTTCTGCCCAGCTAGTTGGCCATCAGCAACTTTTATTAACTAATAAAGAGAATGCCTCAAAAGGAGCAGTAACCAGATCTCAGCATTGAAATCAGGCTGTCAGAAGCAATGTTATTAAACCTTCCCCAACAAAAGAGGGGTAAATTCATCACTAAAATGAACAAATATATTTTTGCATATCTTTGGGATGCACTTTAAGTCTGAGTTACATACTCCTCACTAAAAATGCACATTTTAGATCTAAACTTTTTTTTCCAAAGGCATTGTTTTTCCTTTTGCTTTTTATTAATTTATTAATTCACGTTACATCCCGATTACAGCCCCTTCTCTCCTCCTCACCTAGTCCCACCCACCCTCTTTTCTGTCTCCCTCCTCTCCTCCATATCAACCCAACTTGGTTCATCATGTTGCATGAGGGCTAATAGCATCCTCTTCCCCCAGGCCCCACAAGGTGGCCCAGTTAGGGTAAGGTGTTCCACCAACAGGCAACAAAGTTCATGTCAGAGACAGTCTCCCCCCCAACTGCTCCAATTGCTAAGGGATCTGCATGCTGCCTATCAAATATGTGTGTGTGTGTGTGTGTGTGTGTGTGTGTGTGTGTGTGTGTGTGTAGGGGGCCTAAGTATAGTTTATATAATGCATTTTTGGTTGGTGTTTCAGTCTCTGTAAGCCTCCAGGGGCCTAGGTTGGTTAGTTGTTTTGGTCTTCATGTGGAGTTCATGTTCCCTACAGATCCCACTGTTCTTCCTCCCTCTCTTCTACAAGATTATAAAAGACTTCTAAAAACTATAGACTCCCAGAGCTCCACCTAATGTTTGGCTGTGTGTCCCAGCATCTGTTTCCATACACTGCTGGGTGGGGTCTCTCATAAGATAGTTATGCTAGGTTCCTGTGTCTTTGGGTCTGTGGATTGTAGGGTGGTTATTCTGTACTGTATGGCTAGTATGTAGTTATAAGTGAGTATATACCATGTGTATCTTTCTGGGGTCTAGGTTACCTCACTCAGCATGAGATTAAAGGCATTCTTAATTCTGTTCCTTTCTGAAATCTAGGAAATTTGTAGTTACTTCTTTGTTTTCTCCAAAAATAATATATGCAGAAATAATTTAGACTGACTTTGGTAATTAGCTCAGAATGAAAACTCTGATTAGAAAATGGAGTCCTAGAACTTTCTATTTGCCATGGACTTTTATAAGTATTGTACAGAAAGTAATTTCAGTTCTACTACTGCATTGCAGAATTTCGATGCTCTATATTTTGGAGGTTAATTCATTTTCTTGAGGTCACAAAAGTAGATATGTGTTTGAATCCAAAAATTCTGGTTCTACAGTCTAATCCTTTATCATTGACATGGCTTCCTCTGAGTAGCCAAAATCCTACAATATTAATTAACCTTGCATTTTCCATTCTGAAGAACACTATCTGATTCTCTGCCAAAGACTTAACAGATTGGCAAGTATTTACAGTTTGGTGATGTAAGTGTATGTTTTGTTGTACAAGATACCAAAACTCATCCATCAGTCACTCAGATGCGACTTAGAAATCCCTCTTTAATGCATCAACAGTGATAATTTGGCAGAGGTTCCTTAATTCATTTTTGCCAGTGTAAAACTTGTGGTTCTGAATGCTCCATATTATTGATCAACATTAATTTTTTACGGAGTTTGATAAGTTGTGTCATTTTCACTGAGGTAAAAACAACCTGCTTTCTTCTACTCCACACTTAATCCAAGTCACTGACATTTTCTTTTGAATGCACTGATTTCTGCAGCACTATAACCAAACCTCTTGAAATGCAGCAAAAATGGTTCGATAACGAAATCGTAATTGATATGCTGCATGGGAAAGGGTTTATCCACAGTCATCTATGCTCAACTCCCTATACTCTTTTACATAAAAGATATTAAGTAATTTATTTTTAAAATCTCAAAGATATTGTGCCTCTGATTTCCCATTTAAAAACTGTAAAAGTTATGCCATTTTTTGAAAATGCCTCCCAGAATTATTTGAAATAGTTAACATATTTAACATTAATGCCTCCTTCTGTAGAATAGGTTCCATATATGTGCTTATTTTATAGTAATAGTGCAGTTTTTGAGTTAGAAAATGTATTTCTCATTGATTATATGTATATGTGTGTATTACACATATGGTTGTATATAGAAAATTAAGTATAGTTACACCTACAATTCTTATACATAAACTGTCACTGTTCTATGAATGATATAGCCAGAGAATATGAACTAGGTAGGGAGTTGGGGAGAGATTGTCAAGAGCATGATAAACTCAAACAGTAATTGGATTAGAGATGTCACTTAGTGGGAGAGCCTTGCCTAACATGTTTTAGGGTCTACATTCAATCCCCCTCCACAAAATTGTGATTGATAAGTAAATATTAAAATGTAGAATAAAATGAATGATACTTGCAAAGATTCATGGAGAAAGGAATGCCCATTCAGAGAATGGAAAGGAGTCCAATGTAGTTAGAATTTAAAGAGGAATGAGGAAATGGTAAGAGATAATAAAAGATAATATCAGGCCATGTAGACCATGCTAAAATTTGATCTTTATTATAATAAAAATAAATATCCACTATATAGGCCACTAAATTAATTAGACACACCCATGTCCATCATAAAGAAATTATTCTGGCCAGTTTGTGTTCATTTTACCAATTACAAGTGTTCAACTCACATAAATATGATTAGTGCATTCTTTGTAGGTAGTGTCTTCAGTTTTATGATGCTCTTCCTCTTCATGTATAGAGTTATTTGTAGCCTCATATGTAGTCCTTCAGTTACTGAAGGAGGCTACTTTCTCCAGAACCACAAAATGTGACCATAATGAAGTTAGAGTTTTTCAGGTAGTAAATTAGCTTAAAATGAATTAAATTAGAGTAGACCTTAATCCAATCTAACTATTGTGGTTTCGATGTGAATTGTTCACCATTAGACTCAGGTATTTGAACATTTGGTTCTAAATTTGTGGCACTGTTTGGCTAAGTCCTGCAACCTTGCTGGAAGAAGTACATTATTGAGGATAGTCTTTGAGAGTCATAAACATATTCCATTTTTAGTTAACTCTCTCTGCCTTCTGTTTGTGGTTGAAGATATAAACTCTCAGCTCCTTGTTCCATGTGTCTGCTGGCTTGCCTCTGCTGCTATTAGGAACTCTTGCTCTGAAACCATAATCCCCAAAAAAAACTTTGTTTTGTAAATGTCTTGTTGATGGTGTGTTATCAGAGCTTTCTGGTGTTTAATACAGACAGTAATTTCTTACGTGAATATGGAATCATATGCAGAGAATTTAGGATGTGCACATAGCAGAGAAAAGTTCAATGGGAGATCCCAGTGAGATGGTACCAGAAAACTAAAGAGAAAACAAATATACCAACTCTACATTTTGGAATTCCAGAAAGGGAAACATAAATTTTGGTTGTGTAGTGGCATTTTTGCAACAGTCATCTAGAAATGTATATACCCTATTTCCTTCTTCTTTTCCTACCTTTTAGTTTTAAATATGAAATCCTGCAACTGGAGATGCTCATGGAAAAAAAAAACCACTTGATTTCAGAAAATTGTGAATCATTAAGTTAGGGGTTATGCTGGCTAGTTTTATTTCAACTTGACACAAGTTAGAGTCATTTTAGGAAGAGGAAACAAACTTCAACTGAGAAGAAGCCTCTATCATATTGGCCTGTTGAAAATTCTGTAGTGCATTTTCCTTCCTTCCTTCCTTCCTTCCTTCCTTCCTTCCTTCCTTCCTTCTTTCTTTCTTTCTTTCTTTCTTTCTTTCTTTCTTTCTTTCTTTCTTTCTCTTTCTTCTCTCTCTCCCTCCCTCCTTCCTTCCTTTATTTTCTTTCTTTCTTTCTTTTATTGATTGTTTTTGAATTTCACATCATGCACACCAATCACACTTTATCCCCCCCCCCATATCCACGCTCCACCATTGCAATCTCCCCCACTACCCTCACTACCCCAGACCAAAAAAGAAAAATCTTATAGAAGCTGTAGTGTGTCACAGTGTGACCCACAGAATTCTGTTTTATCCATAATTCTTTGCTTGCAGATGTTCATTGCAATGACTTGTTAGTCTGGTATGAAACCTCTGACTTCTGCTACTCTCCTGATACTGTAACCTCACTGGTTCTCTTCCAAGATTCCCTTTTGTTGTCCTGTGTCATGGAGATCCTGTAGTTTTGGATCTGTAGGACTGGCCTCTTCATGCACTCCAGCAATTCATCAAGTGGATGTTGAGACAGGCCAATTCAGAGCTTTGGATCTGGGCCTGAGAGGTGTCTGAGCTGGTCAGCTGCCCAGCTCTCCTACTCTCACACCCTCAAGGCAGGCTCACCTGCAATCCCCTGCAACCAGGGCTAGCTCTATCCTGCTGCTCAGATGAGGTACAGGGCCCACTCCCGAGTGTTTCAACTGTTGAAGAACATGGCCAATTTTTCACTCTCATGGGAAACTCTCCAGTCTGCAATAGATGGTAAGGGATAAGGGAGGGGAGGAGGGTAACTCTCTCTTTTCTATGCCACTGCCCAGCAGCCAAACGGCAGGGCCAGCTCTACTGTGTTCAGGCTCTCAGGGTCTGGGGGCTAACTCACCTGCAACTCCTACATCCATGGTCAGCTATGCTGTGCTGTGCTTTCTAGGTAAGATACAGGGCTCTGCGGAGTGCTGCAGCTGGTGGAGGGCCAGGATACCTCTTCTGATCTCATGACCCCAGGGCCAGCTCTCCCGCCTTCCATATGTGGCAAGGGGCAACGGTGGTGGAGGGACTCTCTCCCTTGCTTCATGGCAGACAAGAGTTAGGACCAGCTTTCCCATGGTCACCTGCACCCTGGCTAACAGGAAAAGTTTTAATGGGCTGCCCAGGTGAGGTGCAGAGCCTGTCCTACCTAGTGCTGCAGCGTGTGAGGGGTAGGGACATCTCTCCTGCTCTCATAACCCTGTCAGAGCCAACTCTCTGGAACAGTGCCAGTGGGGAGGGCAAAAGAGAGGGGAGATGATCTCTCCCTCATTTGTGCCACCACAGGGAGATGGGGGATAGGGCCAGCTCTCCCATACTAGAATCTTTGGGGCTGGGCTCACCTGTAACTCCTCCAGTTGTGTGGGTGGGCCACTTTCCCCAGTACTGCAGCTAGGTGGCAGAATAGCAAGATCAGCTCTCATTCTTTCATGCCTCTAGGGCCAGCTCTCCCATGATGCCTAGGTGAGGGGTGAGGTCAGTTCAACCTGTCCCAGGGCAACACATCTGCCTGTTTTTTGGTTGTAACAAACTCCTGCTGCTGCAAGACCACAGACCCAGGCATGGCCCTCGGTGGCAGCACAGGTCAAGATCCTGCCATGGTCTCAGGCGGCATCACTGGCTACTCCCAAAAGCTTGTTCCTCACTACCTTCCAATCTCCACTTGTGCCTCTCTTCATTGTGCCCACATCCTTCTGTTTCACTTCGTCTTTAATTTTTCTGCCTCTTACTTGCTCTTCTTAGTGGCCCCGGGAGTCTCTGAGTATCCGGAGTTGTTTCAGGAGCACTATGCCCTGCTTGCACATTATGGAGCCCAGCAAGGATGAGCTTGAACATGCTGCACTGCCCCCTCAGGCTTTGAGTGACCCCTTGCAAGGGTCATTTGTCTCAGGATCATTTCTACCTGGGGCCCATGGCATAGTTCTTTGAGTCTTCTGCTTACATCTCATCCTGGGAGTATGTTCATGGTCCAGCAGATGAGTGGTGGTCTCAGGTTCACTTTATTCAGGAATATTAGACATAACTTCTCTCTTCTCTGCCACCTGTTGACACACAAGGGACACAGTAGCTACATCTGTAATGCCTCGAGGGGCAGGTAGTGCATTTTCTTGATTGATAATCTGGGAGGGACCAGACTATTGTGGGCAGAGCCACTCCTGGGCGAGTGGTCCTGGTATTCTTAGAAAGTAGGATAAATAAGACACAGTGAGCAAGCCAGTAAGTAGTAGTTTGCTTGCTACTCTTGACCTCTTGAAATGCACAAAGTAGTACTTTGATCTCTACTTCAGTTTCTGCTCCCTGGCCTCTGCCTTGAGTTTTTACCCTGACATCCTTCTATGTTGAACAGAGATATAGAAGTATAAGCAAAATCATTTTTTTCCTCCCCAAGTTGCTTCTGGTCATGACAATAAGGAGTCTAACTAAGTAAAGGTCACTTTAGTATTCCATTTCCTGGAGGGTGTTGTTTATAGTTAGAAATAAAATTATTAGGGGGAATAAACACTAATCTGTGATCATGTTTGTATGTCTTACTCTGAAAATTCCTGGTGAAGCCCTGACTGACAGTTGCACCATCAGTGACCTGCAGTTGGCACACTTGGATGGTTTTAATAATTCTTAGCATGATTCCATCAATAATTAATGCTTTGGTTGTTGTAAATGTTTTAATACAAAACAAAATCCCTCACATTCAGTGTTAGATCTCAAAGTTATAGCATGAAATACATATTTTGAATTAAATTTCATGTAATTAATTCCATCCCAGGGTTCTGGTAAAACTTAGAAACCACTTAAAGGTAGAGATTTGATGGTTTATATGCAACTAGACTTCCTCTGTGGAACCATTTCCTTGTAAATCTTTGTAGTCCATTTATATTCCATACACACTTAGTCCCTTGATGGCTCTGATGATTCTTAATTGCATTTTTCATAGTGGTGAGTTTGTTTCAACTAAGGAGTAGTAGTTATATGTCATCACAGGCAAAAAAAAAACCTTTTAGTCTTAGTATAATTATTAATAACAGCAATTTCATTTAAATTCCTTTTTTAAGATGGCATGCAAACACATTACTTAACAGTCTAATTTGGTAAATGAAGCAAATTTTATTTAGTTGAGATTTTAAAAATTTGTGTATGTAAATTTATCATTAACTCCAGGTGTCGGGCACTAGATTCATCATTCTCTTCTATTTACTAGAACACTAGAATCAATCAGTTAAAGGATCTCTGAATTTTATTTATTTGTTTAGTTCTTGCCTTTTTACCATTTCAGTTTCTTGTCTTTTATAAAACATTCAAGAATTGATTTGAAAAATTTGTACTTTGTTTTTGGTCTTATGAAATATGTACATAGCTTCCAGTTTGCATGATTGATATGTAATCCATATTCTGTGTTTTCTTTCTTTCCACTGTACTTCCCTTAGGCTGACCTTTGTTTCAAATATTTAAAATAAGTAAGGTCTTGAAGGACAACTTAGTCAATAAAAGTACTTGTTCTGAAATGAGGTGGACATGAACTTGAATACCCAGTACCCACAGAAGATGAAAAAAATGTGGTGGTACATGGTTGTGTGTGCTTGTGGTCCCAGCTTTGGAGGGTGGAGGCAGGTACATCTTAGTAATGCACTGGCCAGCAAGCCTAGGAAAATTGATAAGAAATGCACTGAGAGACTGTATCTCAAGGCAATATAATGGAGAACAATTGAGGAAGATACCCAATGTCTTTTTCTGGGCCATGCTTATGTGTGCATAGATGTATGCATGTGATACACACATCTGTGCAAGCATGCCTGCCTGGACACGGACACACACACACACACACACACACACACACACACACACACAGAGAGAGAGAGAGAGAGAGAGAGAGAGAGAGAGAGAGAGAGAGGAGGATATCACCTTCCACCTGGAGGAAAAATATGAAAACTGTATAGGCTCTATGCTGCATTAAACTCACCTCTCCCGAGTTCCTACCTCTAATTAGACACATAATACATTGATAAATTCAACAGGACTATAGCTCAGGTACTTGATTAATACAGAACACTTAATGATAGAACCTACTGGAAGATGAGCTGGAGGAGGACAAATGTATTTCTGGTTGACATTGGGATGTGAATGAGGGAAGTAAAAGATGGTTCTTGCCAGCCAAGAATTATGGTATTCTACTTCAACTTTAATACAGTAACTGAATATATGTGATAAATGATGACCTTCTGTGCATACTCTCTTACTGAATAGTCAAGTAGTTAAACAACAGTTGAGATTCTGTTTCACCAGAAGATAATATGTTGCAATAGAACCATCCAAATAATTTGGTGGAAGATTTTGTGCTGTGGAATATGGGCTCTTCTGCAGCCATGCAATGTAGAGGGTTCTATGTTTCCGGAATATATAATGTTCTGTTTTTGTAGGCCGTTGAAGTTTCTTCTTCTATGGGTTGTAGAAGTTTCTGTGTCCACAGAATGTGTAAGCTTCTTTGTCTGTGGAATGCAGAGGGTTTTATGTCTAAGCGGTGTACAGGGTTCTTTAACAGTGGTATGTAGAGGGTTCTGTGCTTGTGGTATGTGTAAGGTTCTGTGTCTATAGGATGAATCAACATGGGTCTCAGGCTATGTAGACAATGGCAATATGTGTCTATTTTTAATATTCAGAGAATATTGGAAAGCAATACCTCTTCAGTCTTTTCTTTCTAAAACAAGAAAAATTTAGCCAATATGTTTGTGTGAATCTATGTCTGTGAATTATTTTAGCTCTGTAGATCAATATTGCCCATAAATTCCACATTTATTTGAAATCTGTCCATTAATTATAGGGGTGGTAGATATATTAAACTTTATTACATAAAATTATTAATGTAGTTTAATGAGGATTGCTTTCATGGTTCAGAAGGAGCTAGTAGACAAATAAAAAAAAGAGACAAACCTCATGTAATTTTTCACTAAGTAGATTTCCAGGGAAAATTAGTGAGAGCCCTAGATCCTGTTGTATTTTAAAGGATAATTCTCCCTCCCACCGCTTCTCTCCCTCTCTATCTATCTATCTATCTATCTATCTATCTCTTACAGGTGAGTTTAGTAAATTATGTCATTTAGGCTAAATTTGGTTTTCTGCTTCATTTTAAAAAATTAGTTTCATGGAAATACTGCAGTAAAGGTTTGCTTGCATATATTGTATGGCTATTTTATGATAAAATTGCAGAGTTGAGTAGTTTTTATAAGGACTGTTGGAGCCCCAAAACCTAAAATATTTATTAACTGCCTTTTGCATGCTTGACAAGTCTTTGATTAGATAATACCAAATCAAATTTCAGATGCGAGTGTAAACAAATATTATGATGGCTGGAGAGAAGAGAGAAAATTGCCAGAGCCTAAGTTTAGCTTCTACTATCTTATTGAGAGTTACTGTAACAATGTCAGAGAAGATAAAAGACTGCTAATGGTCTTTGCTTCAAGCAAGAACAGTAAAATCATCTATATGGATGTAGGTATGTATGGGGAAAGGTCCTATTAACTCATGCCTTAGGGATTTTACACAGACTTGAACTCTATGCTAAACAAAATGAATTTATACTAAGGGGTCAGATTTCTAGTCCTGGTCACTGACTAGCAGTGCTAGACTATGTAAAGCTCCCTGCTTTAGGGGAATGACTAGTTTATACACAGTTACCACAGAGATGGCAATAGAGCTTAGAATAGCTCTAGTTGGACATGCCTCCCTCCCTCTCAGTTTCCTGATGTTTTCTGCGGGCTCCAGCTTCCCAGTTTCTGTTTTTTTATGTTCCTTTTGTTTTGTTTTGCTTTTGTTTTTTCTTTTTAGGAGTCTGATCTCAGGTCCTGGAGATGTGGAGATTTAGTCTCAGCTGCTATGGGGTCCTGAGGTGTTGCTGTGCAGCCCTTTCAGGGACCACAGGGGATGAATATAGCCCAGGAAAAGATGTAGCCTAGAGGCAAAATGTGAAGCAGCCAAGCCTGGCTGCTGAAGCTTCTCAGGTGGAGGCCTAGGCTCTTTCTGCAAAGTACAGAAAGTACACAAAGTTAATAAAAGGAGTCTATGGCAGTGAACACTTTTCTTGCTGCTTGAGTCTTGTGAACAGCCTACACAAAGACCTTCTAGGTCCATATGATCCAGCTGGAATGCAGACATACCACACACTTTTAATCCCTCTGGCTAGAATACAGACATGCCCTTAGTGCACATGTTTAATTTCAAACAATTAATGGTAAAAGTTCTAAAAACATTCCAAAGTGAGCAAAATTGACCTACTTTTCATCAAATGTCAAATTTAAATCTGAAGTTTCACTTTCTTATTCGTGTAGTAATGACATTTTTAAAGGAGAGATGAAGTGGATAATTTCAAGAAAAACGTGACCTAACTGAATATTCAGTGAGTTTAAGTGTTTACGTGGACTAATTTTGGAAAGTGGTTCTAAAGCTAAAGGTTAAAACAAAAACAAAAACAGGAGATCCACGATGGCAGCAGATGGCATGGACACATTTTGAGCACAGGGCAAATAGCTACAACATTGTAGAAATATAAACAAGCTGAGAAACAACCCGAGAAGTGCGAACCCGCAGGGTTTTACCTGGCGAATCCAGGGACTATTTGGAGTCCCTGGATGGGATTCCAAGACACTCAGGGAAACACACCTACCAGCTGCAGAGCAGAGGCTAGTGGGCATGGAGCAGAGGCCCAGGTCCTGGAGCAGAAGCCCTGTGTGGAGCCCACAGTAGAAGCAGGCACAAGCCACTCAAATACTCAATGAGTAGCTGCGAATCCCAGACAGGGGTACTCACCAGTCTCCGGAGCACCCAGCTTCCACACCAGCATTCCATACAGGAGAACTGCGGGATCATCAAGATTTATCTCCTATGGAGCGGTAGTCTGGGAGTTGTAAGCATATCTGGGTTTACCCAGAAAGGTGCTGGACATATAGGTCCCTCTATTGAATATACAATCACATGGAAGAACATTGCACCCAGACAGGGCAGAGGGCTGCTCTTCCTATACCAGTACAGTATCCTGCAGGTCTGATCAATGCAAGGCCTTGGCAGGCAGTTCCAACTGCCAGATAGAGGTACCTTCTGGATTCCTGAGTGCCCAGTATTCAGAAGGTCACTCCAATACCCTAAAGAGCACCGGCAGTGCCACTGAAATGGTAAGATCAGAGTGCACTGAAAGGCAGGTGGTCAAGTTAAAGGCTGCAGAACCCCACTGAGTCTAAGCCCAGCAGACGTGTTGGGTTGTGGTGTTCATATCAGAACCAGTGCACCTTGCCCCTTCTTGGTGGGATACCCTGTCTTCAGCATCTACAGCTCCTGCATGGGAGCAGCTAGTTCTTGGTCTTTATGCACTGCCTGAATGATACAGACTACAAGGACTTGCTGCTTAGGGCTGAGAGGCACAGAGGTGCCCTGGCGACCACCTAGAAGAAGCCACATAGGAGTCTACAACCACAGACATAACCCTCGGTCCAGACACATGAGCGGCAGGAGATCTGCAGCTCTAGCCTACAATCCGTGGTCCTCCAAGCCCCACCAACATCACTAGGAAGAACTTCTAGAACCCAAGACCCTGCAGGCTAGAATAACTCATCTCACCCAATCCCCAACCTGAGTCCCCAGTTGGGACACAACGAGAAGGGGTGAACTTTGGGGGGGGGGATGGGCACCGAGATCCAGCCCCCATCTCAAGACCCCCACCTCGCTTGTGTTAAGCTACAAATCAACAAGATTATATGGACTCTAAACCAAAGCTCCCTCTTTGGCAGCAGGTCCAGAAGACATCCAGAACAATCAGCTAAGGGCAAACAGATGGCTAAAGGAAAAGTGAAAGAAAAAAAACTGATAAAAATCAGAGAAATATGACTCCAACAAAATTCAGCAAGGTTAACACAGCAAGCACTGAACATACCACCACAGCTGAAACACAAGAAAGTGATGACAAATCTATACTTAGGAAAATGGCAGAGTCCTTACAAGAAGAAATTAAATCCCTGAAAGAATTTAAAGAATCCTCAATTTTACAAATGAAAGCAATAGAGAATACCATTAGAGACCTACAAGCCAATACAGGCAAACGTGAATGGGAAAGAGAAAAGGCAATGAAAGATTTGAAAAATTGAAAGATTTGCAGACAAAGACAAGCAAATTGGAGCAAGAACACATACAATGAACAAAATTGTTGAAGAATTGAAACTGGAAGTAGAAGCAATAAAGAAAACACAACCAGAGACAATCCTGGAGGTGGAAAAATCTGGAGGAAGAGAACAGGAACTGCAGACATGAGTATCAAAAATAGGACACAAGGGATGGAAGACAGACTCTCAGGCATGGAAGATTCAATTGAAGAAATCAGTACAACAACCAAAGAAAATGAGAAATCTAAAAAAGTTCTCACCCACAACATCCAAGAAATCAAGGACTCAATGAAAAGATGGAACCTAAGAATTATAGGCATAGAGGAAAGAAAAGACTCCCGACTCCAAGATCCAGGAAACATCTTCAACAAAATCATAGAAGAAAACTTGTCAAACCTAAAGAAGAGATGCAGATAAAATCCCAAGATGCATACAGAACACCAAACAGATTAGACCAGAAAAGAAATTCCTCTCACCACATAATAATTGAAACTCCAAATGTACAGAACAAAGAAAGAATAATTTAAAGGTTAAGTAACATATAATGGCAGACCCATTAGAATTACACCTGACTTATCCTCAGAAAGTTTAAAAGCCAGAAGAGCCTGGGCAGACCCCCTACAAGCCCTAAGAGAACGTTGGTGCCTGGCCAGACTACTATACCCAGCAAAACTCTCTATCAACAGAGATGGCAAAAATAAGATATTCCATGACAAAACCAAATTTAAACAGTACCTACCCACAAATCCAGCCCTATAGAAGATCCTAGAAGGAAAATTCCAACCGAGAAGATTACTACACCCAAGAAAACAGAGGAAGTAGAAAACTCCACTGCAGCTAAACCAAAGGAGATCACAATCACAACCTACATTAAAAAAAAAAAATAACAGGAAATTACAAACTTTGGTCATTAATATCCATCAATATCAATTGACTCAACTCCCCAATAAAAGGACACAGGCTTACAGAATGGATGCATAAACAAGACCCATCACTTTTTGCATACAAGAAATGCATCTCACTAAAAAAGATAGATACTACCTCAGAGAAATGGGCTGGGGAAAGAGTTTTCCAAGCAAATGGGCCCAGGAAGCAAGCTGGAGTAGCCATCCTAATTTCAAATAAAATAGACTTTCAATTGAAGTTAATCAAAAAAGATAGGGAAGGGCAGGAAAAAGAAAAATTCATCAAGATGATGTGTTAATGCTGAATATCTATGCCGAAAATGCAAGAGCACCCACATTTATAAGAGAAACTCTTCTAAGACTTAAACCACACATTGGTACCCACACATTAGTAGTGGGAGACTTCAACACCCCACTCACAACAATGGATAGGTCATCGAGACAGAAACCAAACAGAGAAATAATGAGTCTAACAGAAGAGGTCATAGAGACAGAAACCAAACAGGGAAATAATGAGTCTAACAGAAATCATGAACCAAATGGACCTAACAGATATCTACAGAATGTTTCACACACACACAAAAAAAAAAGAGTACACCTTCTTTTCAGCACCACATGGATTCTTCTCCAAAATTGACCATATAGCTGAACACAAAGCAAGCCTCAACAGATACAAGAAAATTGAAATAACCCCTTGTATCTTATTAGACAATCATGGAATAAACCTGGACTTCAACAACAACAAAATAACAGAAAAACTATACATACCTGGAATTTGAACAACTTTCTACTGAATAACTACTGGAGCAGGGAAGAAATAAATAAGGAAACCAAAGACTTCTTAAAATCCATTGTAAAAAAAGGCACAACATACCCAAATATATGGGACACAATGAAAGCGTGCTATGAGGAAAGTTCATAGCATTAAGTGCATTCAAAAAAAAAATTGACAGCTCATATTAGCAAATTAACAGCAGAACTGGAAGAACTGAAATAGAAAGAAGCAAACAGTCCCAAGAGGAGCAGAAGACAGGAAATCATCAAACTTAGGGCTGAAATCAACAACGTAGAAACAAAAAGAACAATAGAAAGAATCAACAAAACAAACCATAAAAAAAAAAAAATCAACAAAACCAAGAGTTGGTTCTTTGAGAAAATCAGCCGGGCATGGTGGCACACACCTTTAATTCCAGCACTTGTGAGGCAGAGGCAGGCAGATCTCTGTGAGTTTGAGGCAATCCTGGTCTATAAAGTCAGTCCAGGACAGACCTTACTGCTACACAGAGAAACCCTATCTCAAAAAAAAAAAAAAAAAAAAAAAAGAGAAAATCAACAAAATAGACAAACCCTTAGCCAAACTAACTAAAAGGCAGATGGAAAAAAACAAAATCAGAAATGAAAAGAGAGAAATAACAACAGACATTGAGAAAACTCAGAGAATCTTTAAGTCATACTTTTAAAATCTGTACTCC
Organism: Lophiomys imhausi; assembly: GCA_907164525.1. NCBI lineage: Eukaryota > Metazoa > Chordata > Mammalia > Rodentia > Muridae > Lophiomys > Lophiomys imhausi. The sequence goes on along the minus strand of CAJQZJ010032499.1, from coordinate 1,432,863 downwards.
ACCAAATTTGAAAACCTAAGTGAAATGGACAATTTTATTCACCAATTCCACCTACCAAAGTTAAATCAAGATCAGGTTAACAAACTAAACAGTCCCACAACACCTAAGGAAATACGAACAGTCATTAAAAGTGTCCAAACCAATAAAAGCCCAGGGCCAGATGGTTTCACCACAGAATTCTACCAGACATTCAAAGAAGAGCTAATACCAATACTCTTCAAACTCTTCTACAAAAATGGAATCATAAGGTACATTGCCAAACTCTCTCTAAGAGGCCAGAGTCACCCAAATTCCTAAACCACACAAAGACCCAACAAAGAAAAAGAACTTCAGACCAATCTCCCTCATGAACATAGATGCAAAAAAAAAAAAAAAACAAAAAACTTAATAAAATACTGGCAAACCAAATCCAAGAACACATCAAAAGTATCATACACCATGATCAAGTAGGCTTCATCCCAGGAATGCAAGGATGGCTCAACATATGAAAATCCATCAACGTAATTCACTATATAAACAAGCTGAAAGAAAAAAAAAAAACACATGATTATCTCATTAGATGCTGAAAAAGATTTTAACAAAATCCAACACCTCTTCATGCTAAAAGTCCTGAAGAGAATGGACATACAAGGACCATACTTAGAAATAATAAAGGCGATATACAGCAAGCCAGTAGTCAACATCAAATTAAATGGAGAGAAACTTAAAGCATTTCCTCTAAACTCAGGGACAAGGCAAGGATGCCCACTTCCAGTATATCTCTTCAAGTAAATACTTGAAATTCTTGCTAGAGCAATAAGACAACTAAAGGAGATCAAGGGGATAGAAATTGGAAACAAAGAAGTCAAATTTTCCCTATTTGGAGATGATACGATAGTATACATAAGTGACGCAATAAATTCCACCAGAGAACTCCTACAGCTGATAAACACCTTCAGCAAGATGGCTGGATACAAAATTAATTCAAAAAAATTGGAAGCCCTTCTTTGAACAAAAGATAAATGGGATGAGAAAGCAATTAGGGAAACAACACCCTTCACAATAACCACAAATAATATTAAATACTTGGGGGTAACTCTAACCAAGCAAGTGAAAGACCTGTATGACAAGAACTCAAGTCCTTGAAGAAAGAAATTGAAGAGACCATCAGAAGATGGAAAGATCTCTCATGCTAATGGTTAGGTAGGATTAACATAATAAAAATGGCCATTCTACCAAAAGCAATGTACATATTTAATGCTATTCCTATCAAAATACCAACACAATTCTTTATAGATCTGGAAAAAAGTTCTCAACTTCATATGGAATAAGAAAAAAACAAGAATAGCTAAATCAGTCCTGTATAGTAAAAAATCATCTGGAGATATCACCATCCCAGATTTCAAGCTATACTACAGAGCATTAGTAATAAAAACAGCATGGTACTGGTATAGAAACAGACTAGTGGATCAATGGAATAAAATTGAAGACCCAGAAATGAACCTACGTACCTAAGTGTTGATGAAGAAGCTAAAACCATACAATGGAAAATGGACAGCATCTTCAACAAATGGTGCCAGTCTAACTGGATGTCTACATGTAAAAAAATGAAACTAGACCCATACTTATCACGTTGCATAAAACTTAAGTCCAAGTGGATCAAACACCTTAACATAAATCCCAACACACTAAATCTATTAGAAGAGAAAATGGAGAAGGTCCTCAAACTCACTGGCACAGGTGACAACTCCCTGAACAGAAGTCCAATAGCTCAGGCTCTAAGACCAACAATCAATAAATGGGACCTCATGAAACTGAAAAGCTTCTGTAAGGCAAAGGACACTATCATTCGATGAAAAGGGCAGCCTACAGATTGGGAAAAGATCTTTACCAACCCCATTTCTGACAGAGGGCTAATATTAAAAATTTATAAAGAACTCAAGAAATTGAACACCAAGAAACCAAATAATCCAATCAAAAAATGGGAAACAGAGTTAAACCGAAAATTCACAAAGGAGGAATCTCTAATGGCAGTGAGACATTTGAAGAAATGCTCAACATCCTTAATTGTCAGAGAAATGCAACTCAAGACAATTCTGAGCTTCCATCATACACCTGCCAGAATGGCTAAGAACAAAACTCAAATGACAGCACATGCTGGTGAGGTTGTGAAGAAAGGGGAGCTCTCCTCCACTGCTGGTGTTATTGCAAACTTATACAAACTCTGTGGAAATCAGTCTGGCAATATCTTAGTAAAGTTGGAATAGCTCTACCTCAAGATCCAGCCATACCATTTCTGGGTATCAACCCAAATGTATCTTCACCAAACCACAAGGACCTATCCTCATCTATGTTCATAGCAGCCTTATTTGTAATAGCTAGAAACCTGAAACATCCCAGATGTCTCTCAGGGAAAGAATGAATAAAACAATTGTGGTACATTTTCACCATGGAATACTACACACCTATCAGAAACAAGGAAATCATGCAATTCACAGCCAAATGGATGGAACTAGAAAAACTCATCCCGAGTGAGATAACACAGACTCAGAAAGATGCACATGGCATCTACTCACTTATAATTGGTTTTAAGCCATGCAGTTCAGGATAACTATCCTACAACCAACACACCAAAAGGATCAGGAACACAGACTTTGTTACCTATTAATGGGAAAATTTGTCCAAAGGGTGCTAGCATGTAGGCCCCCAGTGGAAGAGGATACTCTTAGCCCTAATATGACTGTTCAACTGAGAGGGGCTGATTTGTAGGGACACTTCACATTGGAGGAGTGGGATGGGTTGGAGAGGGAGGAGAGGGTGGGAGGGTGGAACTAGAGGGGTGGAAAGAGGGCACTGTCATGGAGATGTAACTTGAAGGTATAAATAAACAAAAAATAAAAATAAAGACCATCCTGAGTGAACTAACCCAGACTCAGAAAGATGCACATGGCATCTATTCACTTATAATTGGATTTTAGCCATATAGTACAGGATAACTATTGTACAACCAACACACCAAAAGGAACAGTAACATAGACTTTTTTATGAGACACTTTGCCCTAGTCATGCCGCCATGTAGGCCCCCAGCATATGAGGAGGCTCTTTGCTTAACTGGGGTAGGGAACTGATGTGTTGGGACACCCCACTCTGAAGGAGTAGAATGGGAGGTTGGGACTGAGAGGGTTGGAGGGGGGCACTGTGATGGATATGTGGCTTGAAGTATTGAATAAACATTAAAAAACATATTTCTTGGAAATGTCTAATTTATCATTAGAAATGTCATTGACAGATTCTAACTGACAATTTTATCATTAAGTAAATTCTCCTCACCTCTGTACACATTCTGCTGAAAGGTTTGTAATCGTAAAGTTATATGTGATTATCAGGAGAATATCTGGTCAGTACTGAGCTTGCAGTTACAGCCATCTGAATCTCTTGAATCATTATTGAGCTGTCCTGATTATGCCTAGATTCATTTATATTACCCTATTCCAGATTCAAAGTATCTTGTTTTTATAAATGATAAGATTGAGAAACAGGGTAACTATCTTTCCCAAGAAATTTTGGAATTTGGGAACAAGCTTATGTCTCTAAATCCTTGATGGTATGTCAGGACCAATAAACCTTAAGCCATTGCCATAAAGTATTCTATAACCTTTTATTTTTTTTTAGAAAAAAAAACCTCTAGTAAGCATTCTATTTTAATCATTTTTATTTCATAATGTTGGGTGGATGAATTTCTTCTGTATTTAGCTTTCTTTATACCCAACACTTCTATCACTCCAAGTTCATGCAATTTTTCTTCTTAAATTTTACTTACCAATCTATGAGCAGACATCATGCCTCTCTTTTTATTATTATGTGCTCAGTTTTAATTTCATGACATGTTCCTTTGAATTAGCTCATTCAATCATCATGCTTTTAAAATTTTTACTAATTAACTTTTTTTATATAAGTACTTTATTTTTTTTTCTTCAAGTTACATCTCAGTCACAAACCCTTCCCTATTCCCCCTTCCTGTCCCACCCTTCCACCCTCTTCCTTTAAAGTACTAGTTTTCCTACCTTCTACATGCATGTGTGCCTATGTGTGTGTGTCTTTGTGACTTAGTATATATAGATATCAGCAGAACAGAAAGGGTCTCACTAGAGAGGAAAAAAGGAGCTTAAGGGACAGTCACGTCAGAGGTCATACAACATATGAGACATGAAAGTGGAGCTGCAGATGGATGGGTATAAGCAAGAATGGAGAGAGGATGATTGGAAAATGAAGATGCAGGAAAGTCAACCCCATCTGAGATATACAGACCCAGGCAGCCTGTCTGTCTGGTGGAGTCAAGCAGGGAAAGGCTACATGTTCAGAATCAAGTTAAACCATATCAGGTCATCTAAAGTAAGACACACAGCAGGAAACACCTATAAATTAAGGAGACCATTAATGGTGCTAAGGCATTTAAGGCACAAATATCTTGTGGGATTCCTTTTCTATAACCAAACTGTCTTTCCAATATTGTGCATTTCTGTATTCCATTTCAACTTGCAAGTACAGAATTATTGTCTGTCAGCTCTGGTATCTTTTCCTTGTAATAATTTGAGAAAGAACAGGAATAGTATGTCACAATATGTTTAAAACTCAAAACTTTGATGACGACTTCTGTCTTAGTAGTCTATTGCTGTGAAGAAACATCATGGCTGTGGGAACTCTTATGGAAAGGTTTTAATTGAGGCTTGGTTACAGTTTCAGGGGTTTAGTCCATTATCTTCATAGCTGGAAGCCAAAGACATGGGGCTGGAAAAGTAACTTGAGAGTTTTACTTCTGGATCCAGAAGCAGCAGGAAGAGAGAAAGCCATTGTGCCTGACTTAAACGTTTAAAAACCTCAAAGCCCACTCCTAGTGACACACTTCCTCCAACAAGGCCTCACCTATTTTTTTTTAATTTTAATGATAACATTAAATGTTAACATATATTTGAATGCTGATAACAAAGCATTCAAATATATGAGCCCTAAAGGGATCATTTTCATTCAAACCACCATGTCTTTTCCACTTTCTGACTGTGGCTGTGAGTCTAGCAGGAACATTTCCTACTTTTTAGGAGCTCAGTGGAAATCACTGAGGATCTTTAGTGGATTATAAACTCAAGCTTTTGCTCCTGTCTACCCCCTCTGCTGTCCCTACCAGAGGATCTCAGCATCAGAATTTTGTTCATATTTCTATTTTGTGAGATGTTAGAGCTACAGAATACCTTCTCCTGGATTCAGTGACTCTAATATCCAGCAAAAGGCTTTGAGACCTATTGAAAAATATAGCTAATTAAATATTTATATTATCGTTAATTGGTTTGGCAGCTGTTAATCTTTAAGCAGCCATTATAAATGAATACACACAGACACCATGTGGATCTTATCAAGCCTTGGCCTGAATTGTGCAATCCTAGCCCATCTAAGCTAGCTCTTAATTCTGTTACCCAAATATGACCCCATATATACATATGTCCTCTTGGACTGCCATTCTCCAAGATATGCTGATGTTCCTGGCCATGTGGAATGAGGTTCCTTTCTCTAACCCATGGTGTGTGCCTCTTTCCTGCTGCTCCTGGATGGAATGCATTTTCTTCCTGCAGCTGGCTGGAATGCATTTTCTTCCTGCTTCTCCTGGCTGGAATGCTTTCTTCCTCTGTCTAAAGCACAGGCTTCCTGCTCTAATCCCAGGAAGTCCCACCTTTCTCTGTCTTTGCCCAATCTCAGGCCTTGGCATTTTATTTAAGCAATCAGAGTCAATGTAAGTAACAGAAAGCAAACAGAACCAATTAATTAACATTTGGAATGCTTAACACTACCCCAACAATGGCCATTTTAGTTCAATGTTTTAGCTAAAAAAAAAAAAATAATAATCTGTTTTTCTGCACATATCAGAGGATGGGTGAAGTTGCTTTCTCACCTTGGCATGGCTGTTATTTTAAAACAGGTGTTGTTCTCTCATATCCCAGATTGATATAATTTCTAGATGTCCCTATGATTTAACATGAATGTCTAAATCTATTTTCTCTGAAGCTAACACCTGGGTCATCATTCTGCTATGAAATCACATAGGATAAATCCCATTTGCCTTTTCTTTGCATACAAAAAATGCTTTATAGGAAATCGCATCCTCATTCTATATACAGATCTACTATTTTATTGTTGAGATGATTCTCCCTCTCATGTATGTTCTCTGTGCTTCTATTCTTAGGGACTAAATGTGGCTTTGGGTCTTCTGTCACTCATTTCTTTCTTTTGGATCTCACGCAATATTGTAATATTGTGTCTTTGAATATCACACTCAGAAAGAAGCATTATACTTCAGATGTTTTTGTCTAAGTATATTACAATCAAAGAAAAGGATGTGATTCATTGTTTATGCTTTTCTTATTGGGACAGAAGATCTTATGTTTCAGCCTGTACACATTTACAGTTACTGCATATTGAACTCAACTTCATCAGCCTCCATGTCTTTCTTGAATAACCTGATTTTTTTAATCAGTACTATCATTTTATTTAAGAGCAATATAGAGGAGCCTGTTCAATTTAATGTTTAGAAAGATTCTAAAAATTTTTAAACCTATAGGTACATTTTCTATTGTTATATAAAGTGTTTTATAATTAGTTCCACTTCTACCACATCATAGTACTATAGAAAAAAACATAAACTGAAAATGTTTCAATTTACTTATTTCTGTTAAAGTCCTAGGGTGCTTTTCTACACAGAGAATTAATTCAGTGTCAAAAATGAAAGGGCTATTTTGCTAGAAATACCATCTTTGAGTTAAAGAACATTTAGCTTAATTTTTCCTTTGTTAACCAGAAACTTATGGTCAGAGCAGATTAATAGTGCATTTTGCAATTTATTCTACTTAATTCTTATCTGTTCTAACCTCACCTGCTGTGGTACAAGGTAGAGACTTAGAGAAAGCTATTTCATTAAGCAATCCTGCTGTGATATTTCCAGTCTTTAGAAGTTTAATGAATTTCTACAAAATACATCCACAGGTGTCTGGTGAATATTTATTGATCTGTAGTAAGCTGTTATCCAAGAGAAATAGATTTCTACCATTGTATTATGAACTTGAAATTTTTTTAATTACAGTTTCCATCATTTGAACTGTAACCTGTTATGGGAGTGCTCCTTAGTTAATGACATAATTTTTATAGACTTAAAATAATCAGTTTCACTTATATGTTTGCTTATTGTTTCACATAACATTACATGGTTTAATGATAAGTTTAATACATGGTGGAAAGAACAATAAAAACCATGTACCCTGAGCTCTGGCTTTGAACAGTGAAAGAAATGGTTGAGAATCTAGAAAACATGAGACTGTGTGTATGATATTTTGATGGAGTAGACTTCATTATGAAATGCTCATGCATACTCATACACACACATGGGGAGAGAGACAGAGAGAGAGAGAGAGAGAGAGAGAGAGAGAGAGAGACTGTGCAAGGAATGTCTGTTAGCAGACATTCTTTAAACTCTATCCTTTAAATACAATGTAACATAGGTGGTGGGACCCAGATATTTGAGTCAAGGCTTTGTATGAGATTATGCATTTAGGAGCAAAAAAGAGTATGCTTTAAGCTTATCATTAGCCCATGTAATGTTATGTGAATTAATAAACATGTAGGTGAAACTGATTTTGTAATCCCATAAAAATTATGTCATTAACTAAGGAACATTCCTATGGCAGGTTACAGTTCTAGTGATGGAAGTTATAATTAAAAAAGAGTTAAAATTTTTTATCATGGTTATTTGAGGCAAATTAGTATTTCCAAGGCATACTGAATATGAAAAAAGCTGAGTGGTCTATATGGATCATTGAGTGAGTTATATTCAAAATATGTGTAATATGCTTTGTTCAGTGGAGTACTCCCTAGACTATTCTCTATAGGTAGACTAATTCTATTTCCTTACTGACTTTTCCATTGGACACTTTGCCTAATGAAGTGGATGAAAAAAGGATATTCTACTTGTGCCATGTTGAATTATTTTCCTGGGGATTAGCTATGCCCCTTTTGCCCTTAAATATCTATTAGAGGTTTTTATTCCACTTTAGATAATTTAGTTCCCAAATAAATAAAACAGAAATGCTATATTTTACTAATAAGCTGTAGACCCTAAGATGGGCAGTTTCTGAGCTATACTAATCCTACTGCCCTTAAAATCCACATAAATGCTCATTGCTTGCCAATTTGGTGACTCCTGGGTGGCCTCTGGTTTGTCAGCCTGTCCTCAGGGCAAGCTCCTCCTGGCCACGTCCTGGGCCATCCTATCTAATGGTGAGCTCCTTCCTTCTCTCTCATCTTTGTCCTTCCCAGTTCGGGCTGCTACTGCTCCATCAGGCCTCCCTCATGATCATGTGCTCACAGTCCATGCTGTCCCATAGTGACCTACTTCCTCTTCCTCTCTCTTTTCTTCCTTCTCCCTTGGCCTCTTCTGAGATCACCACTACCACTGAATGCTAAGTCCCACCTTCCTATCTTCTCTCTGGCAAGCTACAGGCTGTTCAGTCTTTTATTAACCAATCAGAGAGAACTGGGATCATTATTTACAAACACATTGTTATAGGAAATGGTTCAATATTCATGACAATGTCCATGTCCAGGTAGTAACCAGATTTCAGGACATAGAAATCAACATCTGAAAACATAATGCATAAGACCCTCCTCCTCCAACAGTGCCACTTCCAGGGAATAGTTTTGAGGTCCAGTGTGGTGATATTCTTAGCCCTTAGATGATGAACTCAGGAAGATCATAAGTTGGAAGCCAGTGTAAACTATAAACTATAAAGTGAGACATGATCAATAAGTTTGTATTAGAGATGATCCTCCAGCTCTAGCTCTAGGGTAAATTAGATGTGGATGGAACCATTATTGACATTTATTGGATAAGACTGTGACAAAGGAATTATTCATCACTGCTATAAGACACTATCTGATATAAGTCCTTCATGGATATAAATGATCAACTTTCAGGGTTCAGAAGTCTGTACCAGAAAATATACATAGTGTATAATGCATACTAATTGTATGACAGCCCATAGATAATATGGACATTTCCCAAATAAGCATTTATGATTGTATTAACAAAAAATAGTTATTAATTCCTAAAGAACTTAAAACTTCCAACCTGGTTAACAATAATATTTATTAATAATTGTAAATTATTATAGTAGGCCAGCAGAGTAGCCAGCAGTTGTGCAGAAGGCCAACAGGCCTGGCTAGACAGCTAATGGGGCTTGATGAGAGGCCTGCATGCCTGGCTTGCCTTAGTTGGCAGCCTGACCTGTCCTGGAGATAAAGCCCTGGATCAAGGGTGGCCTTCACCACCCCTGAAACCACAACTATGTTAACTAATATATTTATTAATAACTATAAACTGTTATATTAGGCCAGCAGAGCAGCTGGCAGCCTGGTGGGAGGCCAGGAGGTCTGGCTCACCTGACTTGCCTTAGCTGGAGGCTTGAAACCTACAGTGGCTTTTCACAATAATTAAATACACAACACTTTTTAATGTTTCAACACTTAGGCCTTAGCTGAGGAGATTCTCAACTGGAACCTGACCCCCTAATCTCAACCAGCCATGTGGTTTGCTATACTTCAGTGCTCACATTGAGATGTGCTGCTGCTTCCAAGTTCTGCTGGGAAGAATAGCTTTCTTTATGTAAAATCCAGGGTTTCTTTCTTTGTCTTAGGAAGTCCCATCTTCCTATAATCTTTCTGCCTAGCTAATTGGCCATCAGTGAGATTTATTAACCAATCAGAGGGTGCCTCATAAAGGGCAGTAACCTGATCACTGAAATCAGTCTCTGAGAACCAATGTAGTAGACCTTTCTCCAACATCTTCCCCTTTTAGTCTAAAAAAAGGTTCTGTTTCTTATAAGAGCAAATGCAATAAAATAACAATAAATACAAAACAATAACAATACAATACAATACAATACAAACAATTAGGAAACAATTATGAAAACTATAAGGTATGATATGCATTCTCAATGTCCAATCAGTATGTATTCGACAACTCAACTAAGAAATATATTCTCTTATATATCTTATCCTGATGAGTGTAAAGTTCTATACCTAACTCAAATTCTATCCTAACATGCATCATCAACCTAAAATCATCTTAGACCTCATCCTATCCTGTGAAATATGAGTAACTCACCAGTGGCTACATCACTGATGACAACAACTCCCTTTTCCCCCAGTATCCTCCACTGTGATTGGCAACCTTAGACAGAGCAGGGGCCCATGAGCCCCTCTTCCATCTATGACTGAATATTCACTGGCCCTGTTTTATACAGTGCTCTGAGTTCATGAGCTCCACAGCCGCAACCTTCCCCTAAAACATTTCATGGGTTCTCTTTCCATCTTTTCACTGTCACGGTTTTTTCTGTCCCTTCTGTGAAGTTCCTTAAACCCTGAAGGCACTGGCATAGGTGTCCTATTTAACCAGTCATGTGTCCATATTTTTACTGCTGTTTACAGTGAAGAAAAGTTTTGGTTTCTGTGAGTAAGATTGAACATTGTATTAATCTATGGGCAGAAACATAAATATTTAAGGCACACTTTGATAACATGCCCATTTAAGAAAACAATTATGTTTTCTACAAAAATTAATCAGCTACATGGGAAATCTTTATAATTCCGCCCTTACATGAAATCCATCATATCTAGTGAGGTTAGGATTAATACAATCATCTTTACCCTAATGACTATGACCTCCTAGTCATGGATCTTGACTTGATTTACATAGTATTGTAGAACTTTTCCCAGAAAGGTGCGATCAACCATCTACTTATCACAGATAGGGAAACAATGACAGAGCAAATCCCACCAAAGTCCAAGTGACTGAAGCAATGAGTTTACTCATGTTATTTATAGGGGATGGTGAGTTACTTATAAAGGCATGAAAGGCCAAAAAGCAAATTAGCAAAATGCCCATCTCAACTGAGATGATGACTCACTTGCAGAAGTTGCATCTATATATACCCAGCATGATTTTAAGGATCTTCAAAGGTGCAGAGTCTCTTCTACCCAGCAATTGCTACTTCTTATATAACCTTAGGGAGAGGCTTTGCTAATCTCACAAGTTCCAGCTTTCCCAGTTTTGTGAAGTTTGTTTATTTCCTGCTGATAAGCCTCTCTCTTCCAGGAGGGAATGTTTTAGTTGAAAGAAAATTGTTATACAGTATTCAGGTAGAGATTATAGAAATTACATCATGTAAACAGTGTGAGTCAGAACACTGATGCATTTATTCAGCTACATGAGAAATCTTTATAAACTCTGCCTTAACATAAGATCAGTCACACTAGAAAGGTCAGGACTAATGCCATTATTTTCTAGCCTGGCTTTCTTTTCTCAGTTGTGCTCACCTAAAGGGAATACGCATCAAAATCTAAACTATTCTTTTTGTTGTTGTTGTTGCTGTTTTGGTTTTTTGAGACAGGATTTCTCTATGTGTAGCCATGGCTGTCCTGGACTCACTTTGTAGACCAGGCTGGCCTTGAATTCACAGAGATCTACCTGCCTCTGCCTCCCAAGTGCTGGGATTAAAGGTATGCATCACCACACCCAGCAAAATCTAAACTATTCTATTTTCTCTCTTTTGTAGAACTCCCACATCTTCTGTTGCAGTTACAATCCAAGTTTGTTCGTTGTGGTAGGAGTTTATTAAAACCAATTGTGGGAATGTTTTTGTTTAATCCCAGGTGGGCTGCTTAAGACACAGGTATAAAGTATTAATAGTCTCCTGAGCTAGCAGGGCCATGGCTTAACCAGCTGAGAAAGTTTAACTCTGAGGACTTGGGAGAGAGAAACAAAAAGCCAGCACCCTAGGAGAAGGGAGCTCTACAAGGTATAATAAAAAGTCAGAGCCCTGAGGAGAAGGGGGCTTTACAAGGTATAATAAAAAGACAGAGCCCCGAGGAGAGGGAGGCTCCACAAAGGAGAGAAAAAAAGCAAGGGCCCAGAGAAGAAGGGGTATCTACAAAGGAGGAAAAAACCCAGAGCCCTGAGAAGGGGGCTACAAAGAAAAAAAAAAGAAGGAGCTCCACAAACAAGTAAGCTCCACATGGAAGTAAAAAAGAATAGGCTTTATAAAGAAGTAAGAGTAAAGAGGCTCTGCCAAAAAAGAAAAGGCTCTATAGAGAAGTAAGAGAAAGCTCAACAAAGAGAAAGGGCGACAAGGTAGAAAGCAGTTGCTGCTCTCCCAGTTGCTGGTGCTCCCCCAAACTGCTGCTTGTCCTTCCTGCTGCTGTCTCCTGGTTTGCTGGTCTCCTGGTTTGCTGGACTTCTAATGAGACTGGTATTACCCCCAAAGAATCCAATGACCCTGATCAGCAGGATGTAGCTCAAAGAGACCTACTTCCCATCTCCCTCTAACCTTCTTTCTCTCCTGCCTAGTGTTGGAGGGTTAGTAGAAACAAAGGGTGGATGGGAGGCAAAGGTGTTAAGGATAGTAAAATAAATTAGAATGTATAATTAATATACTATAATAAAAGCCATCTTGCTACATTTCATAGTTGATAGAAGTTTGGTTTTGGCTTTTTCTTAAAAGTGATCCATACCACTTTGCCTTGACTCCCTCTACTCTTACTGCAGACAGAGGGTTGCTTTCTCTTTCTTTATCATCATAAGAGAAGTGATACATATTTTCTCTGCCTCTAAGGAGAGAACTAGGTTAATCATAGAATTTTAAATCAATAATGAGACTTACACAATTACAGTTATATTTACGTATGTCATGAATGTATATATAGAAATATTTGTGGAAGAAGTCAAGCAAAAATGAGATTAGATTGTTGTTGCAATCATTTCTCTTTGGCATGTAGATTCTCAATATGTCATTTATAGATTTGTTCAAGATGAATTATTCAGTTTTAGAAAACAAACTTATAAAGGAGTCTCTATAAACCAAATTGAGATTTTTCAAGATACTGTTCTCTATGGGTTGGCTTGCTTTACTTTTCCATCTTGCTGCTTCACTTCCATTTATATTACCTGAAAAAGCCAATCTTTTTATCAAAAGTCATTCTGTACAATGATCAGGCTGAGATAAAAAGGTGTGTTCACAACTCTGTTGCTTCTACAAATGATGTATCAGATCTCTACTGCCAAATTCATTGAAAGCCCATAAATTTGCATATATTTTACTGATGTGACTTAATTAAGAAATGAGTTGAATTTTAATAAATTCTATGTTACAGTGCTTCATTAAAATGAAATATTTTTAGCCAACAGTATTTATGTCTCATTGGAATGACTCTTTACAAAAATTAATGTGTTGCATATCTGGCTCTAATATACTGTGTGACTTCAGTCCCATCTGTAAATTTGTTTTTGTTGCAGTGAATAGAATACTTCATCATGATAGATAGTGGTTCTCCACTTACAACAACCATACCAGGCTTCCCCTGTATTACCATCTAGGTAACTAAGAGTGGTGTTGATATCTGTTGGATGAAATCTCTTTTTTATGTCTAAAAGACATAGCAAGGTGAGACCATTATACTCATAGTTATTACTGAAAGATATGTATTAATTCATTTTGAAATAAATATGGATATCTCTCAAAAGCTTGAAACATAACTGCCTTATGACCCAGATGTACCACTTCTGAACACATACCCAGGGAATGTTACATCCTACTATGAAGCTACTTTCACATACAAATTCATTTTCACTCTTTTCACAATGGCCATGGAATTGAATCAACTTGTTTATTTTTCAATAGATAAATAGAAAAGGAAAATGTGGCACACATATATAATACAATATTTCTCAATTACAAAGAAAAATGAAGTTATGGAATTTTAAGGTAAATGGATTGAACTGGGAAAAGTATATTGAGTGAAGCAAGTCAGGTCCAGAAAGACAAAAGCAGTACAATCATATGCAGATTCTAGCTTCAAAATTTCCCTTTGTTTACTTAACTTCGCACACAGCAGAAACAAGAAATTAGGAAGAGCTTAGGGGATAGGTAGTATTTTCATGGAAAAAAGATAGTATAGATAAAATAAGAGTAAAGGAGGATAGTTAGGGTGGAAATGCTTAAGACAAGTGGTTCACAAGGAATATTGAGGGAGATGGAAGAGAGTGGGAAGGGGTTGGCTTACTCAAAGAAAGAGTTTATGAAAAGACATAATGAAGTCTACTATCTTACAACCTAGTTAAAACATAACTGTATGGAAATTAGAATACATGTGATATGAAAGAAGAGGGGGCAATATCTAGGATTAACGAAGTAAGCAGAAGTGAGGGGTGGGCAATGAGGAAGAAGAGGGGTAGTAAGCAGCTAAGTAAAGTTATGGATATATGAAAAAAAAACTTTGTGGAAACTCAGTAGTTAAAAAGTAATTTCAAAAAATTGCAGTAGCAACCAAAGATTTCTAATAGAATTACCCTGCATAGTGCACAGTGCCACTATTAGAAGTCATGACTTATTAAATTTATGTTTCAGTACAAGGCAGGAAAGTATTGGATGCCTCCTTAAGGGTTATTAGTCACAAAAGTCTGGTAGGTCTTCAGAACAAAGAAATCTATTATGGTCACCCATGGAAGTCCACCATAGCTAAATAATAAACCATATTTCTGAATGCGTCACCTGTTATAACAAGAAAGCTTTTATTATTTTTATTACTAAACTTAATTATACACTCTACTTATTTTACTATACTTAATTCCTTTACCTCCTTTCCACCCCTTATTCCTCCCAATGCCTCAGAACTATGCAGGAGAGAAAGAAGGTTAAAGGGGAAAGAGGGCATAGTTCCCTTTAAGCTACTTCCTGCTGATTAGGGTCCTTGGGTTTGTTGGGAGTAATACCAGTCTCAGTAGAGCGGAGCAAACCAGGAGACAGCAGCAGGAGGAACAAGCAGCTGTTTGGGGGAGCAGCATTTTGGGGGAGCATCAGCAGCAGGGAGAGCAGCAACCTCTTTCTTCTTTGTAGTTCTTTCTTCTTTCTATTCTTTGTTTGCCTGTAGGCTATTCAGAACTCCATCTCAAATACAATGGGGAACTTTCACTTTGTTGGTAGCTGACATAGTTCAGGAGACTGTTTGCCAGCTACTGGGATAAGAAAAGACATCAATCATCTGATCCAGCACTGAATCCTTCATGTCACAAAATCAACTTGCCAGGTATTATGTGCCCACTGGTGCAATACTGGCATGAATGACTGTTTTATGTAACAATTTGTGCTTAGATTTGAGGTCAAGTCTAGAGAGGTAATTTAATGCCTTGTTCTGTAATTCTGATCAAAAACCCATGACAGTGTGCATAGGCCCTATTGTTCGAACCTGCTATTGCGTTTTTACTAAATGATTATACTGTCAAGTTGCCCTCTACCTATTCCCCCCTCCAGTCCCACCCTCCCCCCCTCAATGCCCCATCCTCTTCCTTTTTTTTTTAAGTTTAAGGTGTATCTTATTCCCACTACAGTTTCCCCTTTCAGTCCAACAAATGGCTCTTTCTCTTATAATAATAAATATAATACAAAACAACAGAGGTAATTAGGCCACAATTATGAGGGTTATATGGCTTAGCATACATTCCCAATGTCAAGTCCATATGTATTTGGTACCTGACTTTAACATTCCACTATCTAACCATCTCCATTAGTTTAAAGTTCTATATCTAACTCAACATTCATACTAACTTGCAACACAACTTTAAAAGTATCTTCTTAGATCTATAACACTCTCTTGACTCCTAAAATTATGAGACTCTAGCTATCTGTTCTTCAACAACCTCAGAGACCTGAGAGGGATAATTATATCTGATTTTATAGGAAGTACAGGGCCTGCAGCTTCCAAAACTAAGAAATGACATACCAGTGGCTGCCTGGACAGTTCCCATTTTCTCTCCATACATTACAGCATCGATCTTCAGTTGTCTGGCCCCGTTTCTCTGACAGACATTAATTGTAGAGCAGGGGTTATGAAGTACTTGCCTACCTGTCTTGGCAGAGCTAGGCTGTCGACTTACCTGCTTCCAGGTTTTGTCCCTTTTGGAAAGCATTCTGTCTAGAGTTGGAGCAAGGGGCTTTTCCTACCAAGAGATAGGCTTGCAACTAATTCAATCATCTCCCACTGGAGATTCTTCGATGCTCATCTTCTACTTGGAGGAGAATAGGGGGTGCTATCAGGAGTTGATATGTCTTGATATAAAAAAATCTAAAGTTATGAAATCATCTTTGAATGCCATTCTCTGCAGATCTCTTGAGGTTTTTGAAGAGGCCCTATCTATCTCTTATATTAGGGTAAGCAAATGTTCCTTGTCTCTTAGCAGCTTTATTTCTGATTAGCTTAGAAAATAACTATAATAGGCTGTCATAGTACCTAACAGAATGACCGGCTTGCATAATCATTAGTTTGCATTTCTTAATTATCCTAAACAGTTTATGACAATTAGTAGTAAAAGGCCGAAACATCACATTTCATTTTTTTTCTTTACCTCCTAACCCTTCCATCCCATTTCTCTGGGGTGGGGTGTCCTTATATAACAGTCCCTCATCTCAGTTGAGAGGTCGTATGAGGGCCAAGAGCCTCCTCATTCATTGGGGGTCTACGAAGCAGTACCATCAGTGAAAGTGTCTCGTTGACCGGGAGAGAGAACTACTAAACAAACAAACCAATAAGCACACAATAGATAAAAAAGACTAAACAAAAGAAAAAATATAAAAAATAAATAAAAATTAAAAATAAGAAGTATATATCCAAGTTCCCTTTGGTGTGTTAGTTGTAATATCGATACATTCTACTATATAGCTAAAATACTACTATAAGTGACTAGATGCCATATGCATCCTTCTGAGTCTGGGTTAGTTCACTCAGGATGAGCTTTTCTAGTTCCATCCATTTGGCTGCAAATTGCATAATTTCATTGTTCCTGATAGCTGAATAGTAATCCATTGTGTAGATGTACCACAGTTTTTTAACCCATTCTTCGGTTGAGGGACATCTGGGTTGTTTCCAGTTTCTAGCTATTACAAATAAGGCTGCTATAAACATAGATGAGGGAACTACCTTATGATTCCGTGAATCGGCATTTGGGTGTATACCCAGAAGTGGTATGGCTGGGTCCTGAGGCAAAGCTATTCCAAGTTTTCTAAGATATCGCTAGACTGACCTCCATAGTGGTTGCACAAGCCTGCACTCCCACCAGCAATGGAGTAGGATACCCCTTTCTCCAAACCCTCGCCAGCATGTGCTGTCAATTGAGCTTTTGATCTTAGCCAGTCTGACAGGTGTGAGATGGAATCTAGAGTCATCTTGAGTTGCATTTCTCTCATGATTAAGGATGTTGAGCATTTCTTCAAGTGTCTCTCAGCCATTAGGGATTCCTCCTTTGTGAATTCTTTATTTAGCTGTGTCCCCATTTTTTGATTGGATTATTTGGTTTCTTGGTATTTAATTTCTTGACTTCTTTGTAGATTTTCAATACTAACCCTCTGTCAGATGTGGGGTTGGTGAAGATTTTCCCCCAGTCTGTAGGCTGCCATTTTGTTCGAATGACAGTGTCTTTTGCCTTACAGAAGCTTTTCAGTTTCATGAGGTCCCATTTATTGATCGTTGTTCTCAGGTCCTGAGCTGTTGGTGTTCTGTTCAGGAAGTTGTCGCCTGTGCCAATTAGTTCAAGGGTTTCTCCCACTTTTTCTTCTAGTAGATTTAGTGTGACCGGCCTTATGTTAAGGTCTTTGATCCACTTGGACTTAAGTTTTGTAAAAGGTGATAAGTA
Source organism: Lophiomys imhausi (assembly GCA_907164525.1). NCBI lineage: Eukaryota > Metazoa > Chordata > Mammalia > Rodentia > Muridae > Lophiomys > Lophiomys imhausi. The sequence continues at coordinate 1,415,108 of CAJQZJ010032499.1, read as the reverse complement.
TGGGTCTAACTTCATTCTTTTACAAGTGGACATCCAGTTGCACCAGCACCATTTATTGAAGATGCTGTCCTTCCATTGTGCAGTTTTGGCTTCTTTGTCAACAACTAGGTGGCCACAAGTGTGTTGGTCTATTTCTGGATCTTCAATTCGATTCCATTGATCTACTGGTCTGTTTCTATACCAATACCATGCTGTTTTTACAACTATTGCTCTGTAGTACAGACTGAAATGTGGGATGGTGATACCTCCAGATGTTTTTTTATTGTACAGGATTGATTTAGCTATTCTGGGCTTTTTGTTGTTCCATATGAAATTGAAAATAGCTCTTTCGAAGTGTATAAAAAATTGTGTTGGTATTTTGATAGGAATTGCATTGAATATATATATTGCTTTTGGTAGGATGGCCATTTTTATTATGTTGATCCTACCTATCCATGAGCATGGGAGATCTTTCCATCTTCTAAAGGCCTCTTCCATTTCTTTCTTCAAGGGCTTGAAATTCTTGTTGTACAGGTCCTTTACTTGCTTGGTTAGAGTTAAAAAATACCCCCAGCTATTTTATGTTGTTTGTGGCTATTGTGAAGGGGGTTGTTTCCCTTATTTCTTTCTCAGCCCATTTGTTTGTTGTTTAAAGAAGGGCTTCTGATTTTCTTGAATTAATTTTGTATCCAGCCACTTTGCTAAAGGTGTTTATCAGCTGTAAGAGTTCTCTGGTGGAATTTTTGGGGTCGCTTTTGTATACAATCATATCAACTGCAAATAGGGATAATTTGACTTCTTCGTTTCCGATGTTTATCCCCTGGATCTCCTTTAGTTGTCTTATTGTTCTAGCAAGAACTTCAAGTACTATATTGAAGAGATATGGTGAAAGTTGGCATCCTTGTCTTGTCCCTGAGTTTAGAGGAAAAGCTTCCAGTTTCTCTCCATTTATTTTGATGTTGGCCACTAGCCTGTTGTATATTGCCTTTATTATTGCTAGGTACAGCCCTTGTATGCCCGTTCTCTCCAGAACTTTTAGCATAAGGGGTGTTGGATTTTTGTCAAATGCATTTTCTGTATCTGGCGAGATTATCATGTGGTTTTTTTCTTTCATCTTGTTTATATGGTGAATGACGTTGATAGACTTTCGTATGTTGAACCATCCCTGCATTCCTGGGATGAAGCTTACTTGATCATGTTGTATGATACTTTTGATGTGTTCTTGAATTCAGTTTGCTAGTATTTTATTAAGTATTTTTGCATCTATGTTCATGAGGGAGATTGGTCTGAAGTTCTCTTTCTTTGTTGGGTCTTTGTGTGGTTTAGGAATCAGGGTGACTGTGGCTTCATAGAATGAGTTTGGCAGTGTTCTTTCAGATTCTATTTTGTGAAAGAGTTTGAAAAGTATTGGTGATAACTCCTCTTTGATGTTCCGGTAGAATTCCGTGCTAAAGCCATCTGTCCCTGGGCTTTTTTTGGTTGGGAAATTTTTAATGACGGTTTCTATTTCCTTAGGGGTTATAGGGTTGTTTAATGTGTTTATTTGACCTTGATTGAGCTTTGGTAGGTGGAATCTATCAAGAAAATTGTCCATTTCCCTTAAGTTTTCAAATTTGGTGGAGTATAGATTTTTAATTAGGATCAAAATATCCTCTGGATTTCCTCAATGTCTGTTGTTATTTCTCCCTTTTCATTTCTGATTTTGTTGACTTGCATTTTCTCCCTCTGTCTTTTAGTTAATTTGGTTAAGGGTCTGTCTATTTTGTTGATTTTCTCGAAGAACCAAGTCATGGCTTCATTGATTCTTTGTATAGTTCTATTTTTTTCTTTGTTGTTGATTTCAGCCCTAAGTTTGATGATCTCTTGCCCTGTGCTTCTCTTGGGAGTGTTTGCTTCTTTTTTTTTTTTTTCCCCAATTCACCTAGTTTAGCTGTTAATTCGCTAATATGAGCTGTCACAATTTTCTTTTTGAAGGCACTTAGTGCTATGAACTTTCCTCGTAGCACAGCTTTCATTGTGTCCCATAGGTTTGTGTATGTTGTGTCTTCATTTTCATTGGATTTTAAGAAGTCTTTGATTTCCTTCTTTATTTTTTCCCTGACCCAGTGGTCCTCTATTAAAGAGTTGTTCAATTTTCATGTGAGTGTAGAGTTTCTGTTGATTCTTTTGCTATTAAAGTTCATCTTTATTCCATGGTGGTCTGATAAGATACAAGGGTTTATTTCAATTTTCTTGTATCTGTTGAGGCTATCTTTGTGTCCAACTATGTGGTCGATTATGGAGAAGGTTCTGTGAGGTGCTGAGAAGGAGGTGTATTCTTTTGTGTTTGGGTGAAACGTTCTGTAGATATCTGTTAGGTCCATTTGGTTCATGATCTCTGTTAGACTCATTATTTCTCTGTTTGGCTTCTGTCTTGATGATCTGTCCATATTTGTGAGTGGGGTGTTGAAGTCTCCCAGTATTAAAGTGTTTGGATCAATGTGTGATTTGAGTTTTAGAAGCATTTCTTTTATAAATGTAGGTGCCTTTGTATTTGGGGCATAGATGTTCAATATTGAGATGTCGTCTTGGTGGATATTTCCTTTAATGAGTATGTAATGCCCTCCTCTGTCTTTTTTTTTATTAACTTCAATTGGAAGTATATTTTGTTTGATATTAGGGTGGCTACTCCAGCTTGTTTCCTGGGTCCATTTGCTTGGAAAACCTTTTCCCAGCCCTTTACTCTGAGATAGTGTTTATCTTCAATAGTGAGATGTGGTTCTTGTATACAGCAAAAAGATGGGTCTTGTTTATGCATCCAGTCTGTAAGTCTGTGTCTTTTTATTGGCGAGTTGAGTCCATTGATGTTGATGGATATTAGCGAACAGGTGTTGTTATTTCCCATTATTTTGGTTTATCTGGCTGTGTTGTGTTTCTTTTTGTTTAGTTTTTGTGGAGGTTACTATTTCCTCTGTTTTCTTGGGTGTAGTTACCTTCTCTGTGTTGGAATTTTCCTTCTAGGATCTTCTGTAGTGCTGGGTTTGTGAGGAGATATTGTTTGAATTTGATTTTGTCATGGAATATCTTGTTTTCTCCATCTATGTTGATAGAGAGTTTTGCTGGGTATAGTAGTATGGCTGGGCACCTATGTTCTCTCAGGGCTTGTAGGACATCTAAATCTCACCCAGCTACCCAGGAACCACTGAAGGTCCCTGGGCAACATGCTCCTTCCCACTCTTGGACACACAAGGAAGCCGCTGGACCAGGGAACTGGGACCCCCCATCCCCCACCAGGAGAGACTCCAGGTAATTTCCAATCTAAAACCCAGCGTGTAGATTCAGATCCCACGCAGAGATGATCCCCACCATTCTGGGCACCCCCAGGTCTTTCACAGATGATCCAGCTCTCTGGCGAAAGGTTGTGACCCTTGGAAGTGAGCTTAGCTCTGCTCCAAAGTGCCTTCAGACTGCAGATCACAATGCACTGCGGTGACGTCACTGGCCAGTTTCCAAGCCCTGGGAGCGGCAAGGCTATTGGGGCTGAAGGGCATATTTACCCACTACAGGAACCAACGCCCGGCAAACTGCGAGATATTTGAATATGTCATATATCGGACTTTTGTACTAGTACAGGCCCTTCTGGCAGGGAACCAGAGCTTTCTTATACACCGCTCCACCACCTGGATTAGTTAGGTCTCCACCTGGGAGGTGGGGTTGAATGACTAGGGATGGAGTAAGGCAGCTCGAATCCTACACCAAAGCGCCCCCTTTGGACCCAAGTCCAGAAGACAGAAAAAAAAATCCACATGGCCAGAGGATCCAGACCAAAAAAAAAAAAAAAACAGAGCGTAATGTCTCCAACAAAAGAAAAACAGAGCATAATGTCTCCAACAAAAGAAAGCAACACTATTCTACCCAGCCCGAACCACCTCACCACAACTGAAACACGTGAAAACGATGACAATTCTACATTATGGAAAGTGATAGAGTCCCTTCAAGAAAAACTTAAATCTATGAAGGAATTCAAAGAAGTCACAATTTTACAAGTCAAAACAATGAATAACACCATTAAAGAGCTCCAAGCCAAGGTGACTCAGCTTGAACAGAAAAAGGACAGAGCAATGAAAGATTTCCAGGCAAAAGCAAGCAAACTGGAGAAGGAAATGTACAAAATGAACAATGCCATTCAATACATGAAAATAGAAATGGAAACAAAAAAGAAAACACAGTCAGAGTTAAAAGAGGAAATGGAGAATCAAGGGAAGAGAACAGGAACTATGGTTGTGAGTATCAAAAATAGGATGCAAGAGATGGAAGACAGGATCCCAGGCATGGAAGATTCGATGGAAGAAATCAGTACAACCTCCAAAGAAAACGAGAAAGCTAAAAAATCTCTCACCCACAACATCCAAGAAATCAAGGACTCAATGAAAAGACAGAACCTAAGAATTATATGCATAGAGGAAAGAGAAGACTCCCGACTCCATGGTCCAGGAAATATCTTCAACAAATCATAGAAGAAAACTTCCCAAACCTAATGAAAGAGATGCCAGTAAAAATCCAAGAGGCTTACAGAACACCGAACAGATTAGATCAGAAAAGAAACTCCTCTCGCGACATAATAATAGAAACTCCAAATGTAGAGAACAAAGAAAGGATATTAAAAGCTATAAGAGAAAAAGGCCAAGTCACATACAATGGCAGACCCATCAGAATCACACCTGACTTCTCCTCAGAAACTTTAAAAGCTAAAAGATAGCTGGATCGTCTGTGGGAGACCTGGGGGTGCCCAGCAGGGTGGGGATTATCTCTGAGTGGGATCTGAATCTGCCCGCTGGGCTGTAGATTGGAACTTACCAGGAGTCTCTCCTGGTGGGGGATGGGGGGTCCCGATTCCCTGGTGCAGCGGCTTCTTTGAGTGTCCAAGAGTGGGAAAGAGCGTCCTGCCCAGGGACCCTCAGTGGTTCCTGGGTAGCTGGGTGAGATTTAGAATGGGTCGTGCCGTTTGTACAGTATCCTGCCACACCCGCTGCCTTGTGACTGTTAACCCCGAAATCAAAATACGTCCGCGCAGGCTGCCGCCATCTTGGATCCCCTACTCATTTTTTTAATGTTTATTTATTACTTCAAGTTACATCTCCATCACATTCCTCTCCCTCCCCCCTCCCATCCTCTCCTGTTCCTTTCAGGTCTGTTGGTTATAGAATAGTAAGCCTGTACTACATGGCTAAAATCCAGTTATAAGTGAATAGATGCCATGTGAATCTTTCTGGGTCTGGGTCAACTCACCCAGGATGAGCTTTTCTAGATCCATCCATTTGGCAGCAAATTTCATGATATCCTTGTTTCTGATGGCTGAGTAGTATTCCATTGCTTAAATATACCACAGTTTTTTTCTGTTTTTTTGTCCATTGTTGGTTGAAGGACATCTGATGTTTCCAGTTTTTAGTTAATACAAATAAAGCTGCTATAAACATAGTTGAGGAGATGTCCTTGTGATTTGGTGAGGAATCACTTGAATATGTATCGAGGAGTACTATGGCTGGGTGAAACTGAAAAGCTTTGGTAAGGCAAAGGATATTGTCATCAGTACAAAACAGCAACCTACAGATAGAGAAAAGATCTTTACTCACCCCACATCCAACAGAGGGCTACTATTCAAAATTTATAAAGAACTCAAGAAATTAAACACCAAGAAACCAAATAATCCAATCAAAAAATGGGGAACAGAGCTAAACTGATAACTCACAAAAGAGGAATCCCTAATGGCGGAGAGACACTTGAAGAAATGCTCAACATCCATAGTCATCCTTGTGAATACTCTGTCTCTCAGAGCTGAGATCCCATCTGGCTTAGTCCTGTACCACCTCTGTGTGTGCTACCACTCTCTTTATGGTTTCATATATGGATCAGTGCTGTTGTATGTCAAAGTTGTTATTTCTTTGGTGTATTCTCTCCTCTCTTGCTCTCACCGTTTTTTCTACCTCTTTCCTCAGAGTCTTTGAGACCTAAGGGGAGGGTTTAAATGGAAATATCCCATTTAAAACTGAGCAAACCAAGGTCTTCCCCTCTCTGCACATCGAGCTGTTTGTGTCTCTGTATTTTTTCTCACTTATTACAAAAGGACTCTTCTGTAATAGTGGCTGAGTGAAATACTGACCCACGAATATAGCAGAATGTCATTAGGAGTTTTTTTTTTTTTTCTAAATTCTTTTAGTGCAATGGTAAATTTAGTACTCTTCTATGTACCTGGCCTATTCAGTCTCAGGTTCTTAGCCACCCATGTGGTGTTAGGTATAGGTTCCATCTCATGGACTGAATCTTAAAACGAATCAGATATTGGTTGATTAGCCCATAACTTTTGTGCCACTATTGATCCATCATGTCTTACAGGCAAGGCACCATTGTAAAATGAAGGATTTGTAGCTGGGTTGGTGTTTACATTTCTCCTCTGATAGCATACACAGTACTTTTCTGTACCATGAACCCTATTCATGGTACAGGGGTAAAAGTTCTAGCTTGGTACTAGCTTGACATTTCCATGTTGAATGATGTATATAGTTGTTGTCTTTAGCAGTCGAGCCTTACTGCCAGTTTGCAGAGAGCATTGAATTTTGTTGACAGTAATCTAGGTTTGGATTACTGTCCTACTGTTGTTTGTGGGATTCCAGGTGCCCCTTTGTCTAACCACTTTATTATATGTGACACATTTCCAACATTGTGGGCTTCATTTGGTGATGAGAGATGGCTTGTTAGTGTTTTTTCTTCCATGTTATTTGGTGATTCCATTTAGATTTTTTCACACATTTCTAAATTTTAAGACATTTTTACTGTTATTTTTTCCATATGACCCCTCAAATGATTTGTAGTTTTAGTTGAACCTCCCATATTCCCTCCCTTATTCTCCTCTTCCTCCCCTCCCATTTGATCTTCCCCATCCATCAATAACTATCCTATTTCTTTTTTCTACCATCGCTCTAAGTCCCTTATGTAAAACAAACCTTTGTCATTATGCAAATTGTAGACTGCTTATTGAAAACTTTCTAGCTATCATCCACATATAAAGGAAAACATATTATATTATCCTTGATGATGTATTTGACTACTATATAAATAGATGAGATTGAGGCAGAAAGTACAAAGATTAAGAGTAAGACTTAGTTAACAAAAATACTCATATGAACAGTAAGTTATTAGGTAAGAAGAGAGGTGAATTGGGAAGAAACCTGATAGCCTAGAAGCTGAGTAGTTGTCTGTCTGTCTATCTGTCTGTATTTTCTTCTATTCCTTCTGTAAGCTGAAGTACAAGTTGCATCTGCATCAGAACTCTTTTGTGGCATGAGAAAAATAGTAGTCCATGCAGAGAAATTTAGGGAACAATTGAGGGCTTTATGAAGCCCAATTTTAAGCTCTATATTTAAGCTACAACCCTCTTGGTAGTGAGTGTCATCAGTATACACTTGACTTACTCTGTCCTCTCTCCTTTCTAACAATATATCACATCAGGTGCATGAAATGCTAAAGAAAAGTCCTCTAAACACAGGGCACTTTTCATGACTTGTGGACAAACTTGAAGGACATATTAGAAGTGTAGTAGTAAAAAAAAGAAAGAAAGAAAGAAAGAAAATGAAAGGAAAGGAAAAATAGGCTGAGGAAATGAAGATTTCTTCCAACCTATGTTGTTGACAAGTGCATGGAGGTGAGATAATAAACTCCAAGTTAACATGTGAATGATGACAGATTGAAAGAGAGAAAGAAGTAAAGATGGATCCCTGGAGAATCCCCAGAAAAGAGAAACAGTCCCAGGATGGAAGATTGATTATCAGATATAAGAAAAGTGAAAAGTACAACCCAACCAGAATGCTCACAATATGATTGCAACAGGGATATTGGTCCTTGCAGATGAGGGCCAGTCATCCTCATTTCCTTTATTTATTATTGAAAGGTTTTATGAAGAAGTGTGCTAGTGCATCTGGGAACAACTTTTCCAGTGTCTTGGATTTGTTGAAGTGTTATTAAATTGGGAAGCTTTCAAAGATGTGACAGCTAACAGCCACTTTATGACATGGTGTGGATTTAGTTTAATTTTACAGAATGAGGGAACAGGATTGAAATACAATATTTTTTTTCTTCTATTCTGTCCTTCAAGATTTCACTAACATGGTCTGATCACAATTGTTTCTATTGCTAATGTGAACTCTATGAGGTAAGAAATGATTAATAAACATTGTTGTAACTACACTTACTTCAATATAAGACACATAATGTAAATATCATGAATGTTTGAGGAACTGCAAATATGCATGTCCTCCTGAGCAAGTTGGACAAAATGAAAATACCATTCATACATTTTGCTTTGATTTTATTCACTTAGTCACTTGCTACTAGAGAGCTTACTACATTCCAGAACGATGCTCTATCAGACTCCACATTTATTTTAAAAAAGAAAAAAAAAAAGTCATTTTTTTTCTAGGCTTCTTCCTTGCTTAGGGTGGAAGTGCTGTATCATATCTAACAGAAGCTCTGTATAAATGGAGCTCTTTCTGAAGGCAATCAGGATCAGGTGTGCACCATCAAGAAGAATCTACAGCAGTAGTTCTCAACCTTCCTAATGTAGCTAGCTTTTAATGCACTTCCTCATATTGTGGTGACTTCCAACCATAAAATTATTTTTCTTGCTACCTCATAATTACAATTTTGCTACTGTTTTGAATCATAATGTAAATAAAATACCGTTTTTTTCCGATGGTCTAAGGCAACCACTGTGAGAGGATCATTCACCTCAAAGAGGTCACTACTCACAGGCTGGGAATCCCTGGTCTAGAAGAACTTAAAGATTGTTAAATTTATAAGATTCAAATCATCATTATTCTCCCAAGGCAGAGCTATTCCAAGTTTTCTGAGATATTGCCAGACTGACCTCAATAGTGGTTGTACAAGCTTGCACTCCCACCAGCAATGGAGGAGTGTTCCCCTTTCTCCACACCCTTGCCAGCATGTGCTGTCATACGAGCTTTTGATCTTAGCTATTCTGACAGGGGTGAGATGGAATCTCAGAGTTGTCTTGAGTTGCATTTCTCTGATGGTTAAGGATGCTGAGCATTTCTTCAAGTGTCTCTCAGCCATTAGAAATTCCTCCTTTGTGAATTCTCTGTTTAGCTCTATTCCCCGTTTTTTGATTGGATTATTTGGTTTCTTCGAATTTTATTTCTTGAGTTCTTCCATACCACTTCTAGGTATACATCCAAATGATTCCTCACCGAATCACAAGGAAGTTTCCTCATCTATATTCCTGGCAGCCTTATTTGTAATAGCTAGAAACTGAAAACAACCCAGATATTCCTCAACTGAAGAATGGATTAAAAAACTGTGGTACCCGCCGGGTGGTGGTGGCGCACGCCTTTAATCCCAGCACTTGGGAGGCAGAGGCAGGCGGATCTTTGTGAGTTCGAGGCCAGCCTGGTCTATAAAGTGAGTCCAGGACAGCCAGCCAGGGCTACACAAAGAAACCTTGTCTCAAAAAACCAAAAAAAAAAAAAAAAAAAACTGTGGTACATCTACACAATGGAATACTACTCAGCTATCAGAAACAATGAAGTCATGCAAAAATTTGCAGCCAAATGGATGGAACTGGAGAAAATCATCCTGAGTGAGCTAACCCAGTCCCAGAAGGATGCACATAGCATCTATTCACTTATAGTCGGATTTTACCTATATAATACAGGATAACTATACTACAAAAAATGCACCAAAGGAAACATGAACATGGACTTTTTATCCTGTCAGTGAGACACTTTGCCCTAGTTGTGCTGCCTTATATGCCTTCAGCGTATGAGGAGGCTCTTGGCCCTGATATGATTGCTGAACTGGGGTGGGAGAGTGTTATGTAGGGACACTCCACTCCAAAGGAGTGGGATGGAAGGGATAGGGTGGTAGAGGGTGGGAGGGCAGGACTGGCAGGGGTGGAAAGAGGACACTATGATGGAGATGTAACCTGAATTAATAAATAAATAAATTTTAAAAAAGAAACAGAAAATAAAAGAAAACCACTAATTAAGCAAGTCAAAAAGTAAATGCAATTACAGTAGTTTATGTTTTTAAAACTTTCTATCATAATTAAAAGAAAACCCCTTTTACTGACTAAGGGGGGGGGGGGGGGAAGAAACAAATCATCAGGTTGATCAAGCATGAAGGGAAAGAGGATTCTTTTTCAAAACCTTCTGTCTCAAGCTCTATTTTTCACTTTCTAGGAATTGTTTGGCTTGTAAATTTTGGGCTCTTCAGTTCTTATAAGCACTGAGAAATTCTGTTTTCAGAGTGTTTTAAAACAATAGCTTGAGGTGTTTTACTGATGTTACCTTATTCATATAATTATTTGAAACTTGAAGGACATATTAGAAGCATAGTAATAATATACCCAAGGACCAATGTGGCTTCATGGCACAAACTGTCAAATGATCCATTTGGTACACAGAATAAAATAGAAACTATTGAAAAGAAACAATGTTCTTTAAATGTAGCATAGGCAACTAAATTTTACATAATCCATCAGCAACTAATTGCAGTATCCTTTGCTCATTCTGTGTTGTATTAATCTGCTGGTGGTAAATTTGAACATGAATTGGGGCAGGATTTGAGTTAAGAGGTGAAGCAGTTGCTAGCTTGTTCCTTTAGTAACATTTGTAAATGCTTTTTGCATAGTGACCTCTGTTTTAAATTTATGTGGCCTGCTTAAATGTCAAACAGGCTAAGTGGTGCATTTCATTAATGAAAAATTAATGAAAGCCTTGGGTTGGCATGTAGTTCTTGTTTATAATACATATAATTCATTAGGAAGACACCAGTCAAACAAGGGTTCTGGCATGGTTTTGGTGGCATTGTAAGTGAGTTTTATTCTCTTCCTTCCAGTTAATGAAAATGCTAGGCTGGGAAAAATACACATAAAACAGATTTAATGAGTCTTTGGGGGAAGTCTTACCGAATAGAGTACATGAGTCATAAATATCACATACAAAATCTATTTAGTTTGAATTATTTAGGACTGGAAATGGCTATAATTTTATTTTATAATCAAAAAGTATCCCAATGTTTATATCAAGAAGTTAATTCCAAGTGAAAGTCCCGCATTCTTTGGGTCTTGTAATTAATTATTTTCAGTCTTTAATAAATCACTTCAGGGTATTAGAAAGCTAACTTATTTCTCCCCATGTGGAGGTGAAACTGGGAACCACCTCTCTTGAGATAAGGTGTGACTATTCATTTTCTAAAATTCTGACAACCATTATTGCTGTTTGCATATCTATTTTTATAAAGATATCTCCACTGATCTTAGTAATTATAAAATATGACAGACAATTCAAAATAACTTAAATACAAAATCATGCTTTTTCAGATGTAGGTATTTGTCAATATACAAATAGCTGTCATATCACTGCTTTTTTGTTTCTACCTTACCTGTTTTGACTTTTGAGTCTATTATTTGTGATTCATGATCACAGCTATTAGAGAGGAAGCTATTGTTCATGTGAACTGCATGAGTACAGGTAGGTTGTAGCAATGCAATTTCTCAGGGTTTACTAAAGAGATTGATATAGATGAATCCAAATTTCATCATTAAAATTTTTAAACATGGATTTTGCTGATGGAACTTATTTAAGGAGAGATGAAATGTCACCAACAAGTATAATTTGTAGTTATTTACATGAATTATATTAACATAAAGTATCCATTGAGATGGACAAGTCTTTTTTTTTTTTGTAGTGGGTTATCAAGGAAATAACTGGAGAGAGTTGGATTTAAGCTGTCTCTAATGCCATGAGATCCTGAAGACTGGTTATTTGTTGAATATTATTCCTTTTAGAGAGAATGCATTTCTTGAGCCAGGCCACAAGGAAAATGTTCAAAGGGAGTTTATGAAGAAGAGGTTGAAGGCAAGAACATGTTGTGACTAGGAGCAGCAATAAATGAAAGCCTATAAGAACAGACAGACATTCTCAGTTTTACCTGATAAATGTGTGAATGAGGACTTTGGTGAAATGAATGAGAAGATGGATAACAGAGACTAGAAGATGGGCAGTGCAGTTCCTAGAGCAAGGCATTCTTTGTTTCACATCAGCTATTCCTGTTGAACTTCCATAATTCTGGGGGGGGGGGGATCACTCACAAACATTCATCTCTATTTTTCTCATTTTGAAACAAATATAATAAAGAAAAGATACTCCCTCATAGTGTAGTTCAGAAGTTTAAATTTATGAACATTCTATAGTGTATGGATACATTGTATTCAATGCCTTCTATGGTCATTACAATGATCATATCTGTTAAACATTATTAATAGGCTAAGTGTGGACAGCACTGAGATTCTTTTTCATATGGAAGTCACTTTAAGTTCAAAAGGAAATGGAAAAGGATAATGGCAGGGGAAGGCAAGAGTACCCAAAACCATCTGTAAAAATGGTAGATACAGGTTAATTAGTGAAAACATTTCAGTGGTTCAGGAAAAAAATATGCTGCTATGTGTTAATTAAAATTGTTGTGATTAAAGGTTTAATACTAATTTTAATAAAAATTTAAAAATGGGAATATTGGAATAAATTGACAAAGCAATGTCTTTTGTGAAGAATGTCTGTATTCCTTGGAAAATTGTATTTGTCTTCATGCCTGCTCTTCTCTTGACATCTGCATTCCAAAGTCATTTGGTAGTGCAATACATATAATTACTTATAATAGTGTTCTCAATACTGACACCACAGAGAGTCGCCAATGCCTGAGTTTTGTCATGAAAGGCTGTTTGTTGTTTGTTTTTGATAGAATTGTGACCTAGTGACCAGATCTTCAGCAGATTCTCAAGTGATTCATTACCTGCAGCAAACTTAAGAACCATTGATAATAGGGAAATTTCTTTGGCACTCTTCTTTATGTTTCTCTACAAAGTACAAATTTGTAGTACAAGGTACAAGTATGGCCCAACATGCTACAGTGATGCATCTGTGAACTTGAACTGGCTGGAATTCTGAACCCTCATCACTTCACAAACAAACAATTCAAATTGATTTTTGGCAATTTAGGGAGTCAGATTTGCAGACAATAAATTTCGATGGAATCATACCTCTGATGTTGTAAACATGGGGACATTCCCAGTTGCTGAGGATTCCACGAGTTGTGGATGAGTTGAATCTAAAGAAAAATTAATGAAGCTTTTGAACACAAAGACTTTTATAATTTGAGTTGAAATTGGGCTTTTGGCCTCGTAATCTTCTCATAATAATTGCTACAAATAAACAATGTTAGAATTATTTTGATTGTGAGAGTATATTGAGTTTTATAAGAGAACATCATGAGATGCTAAAACATTCAAGTTCAAAACTTACTCTTGAGATAAAATAAGTTTCTCTTAGACTGCTGTGTCCAGCACACAGATATACTCTGTTTTCTTGCTGTGATATATCTACACATGTTTTCAGGACTGAATTGTTTAAAAACATTGAAAGGTGGATTTGAACACTATTTACTTCAAGTGCAAATTCCAGATTATTATGAATAAGTTTGGTCATTTCTATAAGACTAGAACTGTGGTGCACCTGCTCATTTGTTGATTGTGTGTGTATTCTTCTGTACAAACTGACTACAAGAACTGTGAGATAGAATCTTATTTTTTCCTTCCTCCTACTATGGTCTTTGCTGGAGATGATAATGATACTTCTTCAGGTGGGACATGGTCTATCTTTTATCCTATTTGGATTCTACAGAGAATCAAAGCATTATAGCCTGCATTGCTTCTTGTCTGCCTTAGTTTCTTAGCAAGACACAGCTAATAGGACCTGTGCAGTCAGATAAAAAATGTCAATATGATCTCTGTGCCAAGATGAAATCAACTCTTCCCACTGCTTAAGAAAAGGTCTTAGATGTCAGTGCAATATCACTGAAAGCTGAGAGTATCAGAATAGCTGAACTTATTTACTGTCTGTTACTCTCAAGGAGCTTATAGCCATCCATGAACTCACTGAAACAACAGAATCTCAGGATATCACTATATGGGGCAGTCTGTCATTGATCAACCTGTAGCAGACAGGATAGAGTTGGTTTATATGAGTAGAAAGTGCCAACTGCCACATCCTTTCAAAAGAGAGGCCAAGACCTGTCAATCATGGCAATCGTTGTAGTGCAAAAGGTCAGATAGTCTTGTCTTTGAGTATCAGAAATGCCAACTTTCTGTCAATGATGAGGTCAAAATTCTGTACTAGATTAAAAGCATGTGCACCATAAACCTCAAACTTCCAAAAGGTCAGTACTAGTGCCAATCAAACATCATATGCAGAACGCAAGTTAATTTCTATCAAAATTTCATGAAATAGCATTGTTTTTTTCTTTTCCCCCTTTATTGAAATAGATTCTTTTCTCACACAATATATATTAATTACAGGGTTTTTTCCTCTACTCACTCCAGTTCCTCTCTACCTCCTCTCCCAACCAGATCCACTCGCTTTATATCTTTTATTAGAAAACAGACTTCAAAAGTATAATAATATATTAATATAATATGATAATATGATATAATTAATCTAATATTATGAAACAAGAACTAATACATTGTAATTTGACTAAACAAATGGAAGTAAAAGATCACAAGAGAAGACACAAGAAGAGAAGAATTAGAGACTGACTCATGCACACACTTAGGAATTCCATATAAACTCTGCACCAGAAGCCATAATATATAATATGCAAAGGACCTGGTGCAGGCCCTGTGCATGCTGCTTCAGTCTCTGTGAGTTTATATCAGCTTTGATTGTGTTGATTTAAAGGGCCATTTCTTGTTATCCTCCATCCCTTCTGGATATTACACTTGGTATGCCTCCTCATCCACAGGTTCCTTGTGGCGGGATTCGATGGAGACATCCCCTCTGGACTGAGTGAGATCTCTTACTCTGCAGAGTATCTGGCTGTGGCTGTGGGTCTCTGTATTTGTTCCCATCTGCTGCAGAAAAAAAGCTTCTCTAATAATGGGCAAGCAATTCATTGATCTATGAGTATAGTAGATTGTCAGTAGGAGTCATTGTATTGCTACATTTTTTTTAGAACAGTAGGATTTGGTTGTATCCTACATTCCTCAGCTATATGATCTCAGTTTCTTAGTCACTCAAGCAGTATTGGGTATGGGTTATATCTTGTGAAGTGGACCTTAATTTGAGTCAGATATTGGTTGGTTACTCTCATATGCTTTGTAACACCATTGCCCTAGTACATTTGCATACAAGAAACCATTGTTGTTCCAAGGGTTTGAGGCTAAGAGCTCTATAACTTTACCATTTGTTCCCAGTCTGCTATAATTCTGTGAAACCACACAAGACATATTAATACATCTTCAAAACCACTAATTATCAACGATGATGTTAGATCAGAGTGGTGTGGAATAAGCATTAAAATATGTGTATAGGATGCTTCCTTAAATTTGTGAGTCTGTGGATTTGAGGTGGGTCTTAAGAATAAATAGATTCCCAAAAGACATCAATGTTGTTGATATGGGATACCATACTTAGCGAATCACTTTTCTACATGGTTACACAAAAAAAGAAAAAAATACTCCCTTAAATTTTTTGCCTTAAATTTTTAATACATTTATTTATTAATTCAAGTTCCATCTCAATCACAGCCCCCTCCCTCCTCCCCTCCTAGTCCCTCCCTCCCACCATCTACTCCTTCTCCCACCTATCCTAATCCTTCTGTGTGTGGGGGGAGGGGTCCCTACATATCAGCCATGCTCATTTCATCAATCATGTGAGGGCTAAGAGCTTCCTCTTGCTCTGTGGCCTGACATGGCTGCTTCACTAGGGTAAAGTGTCCCACTAACAGGTAGCAAAGTCCATAACTGAGACTGCCCCACCCCTACTTATTAAGGGATCTCTATGAAGACCAAGTTACCTATCCTCAGTATTTGTATAGGAGGAACTAGGTCAAGTTTAAGCTTTTTTTCCTTCTTATTTTGGTTAGTGTTTCAGTTGTTATAAGCCTCTAGGGGGCTAGGTTAGTTGGTTCTGTTGATCTTCATCCCCTCCTGGTCTCTCTATTCCTCCTCCCTCTCTTACACATGGCTCCCAGAGCTCCACCTAATTTTTGACTATGTGTCTCAAAATCTGTTTTTATCTGGGTGTAATTTCTTATAGAATTGTTATGCTAGTTTCTTTTTCATTTGGGTTTGTGGTTTGTAGGATAGTTATCCTGTACTATATGGGTAACATCCAGTTGTAAGTGAATACATGCCTTGTGGATCTTTCTAGGACTAGGTAAGCTCCCTCATGATGAGCTTTTCTAGTTTCATCTATTTGGTTCCAAATTGCATGATTTCCTTGTTTCTGATAGCTGAGTAGTATTCCATTGTGCAAATGAACCAAAGTTGTTTTACATCTGTTCTTTAATTGAAGGGTATCTGGGTTGTTTCCAGATTCTAGCTCTTACAAAGAAAATTGCTAAGAACATTATTGAGTCAATGCCCTTGTGGTTTGATGAAGAATCTTTTGGATATATGCCCAGGAGTGGTATGGCTGCTTCTTGAGGTAGAACTATTCCAAGATATCTAAGATATTGCCAGACTGATTTCCATAGTTGTTGTACAAGTTCACACTTCCACCAGCCATGGAGGAGTGTTCCCCTTTCACCCCAACCTCACTAGCATGTGCTGTCATTTGAGTTTTTTTTTTTTCTTGAGCTTCAATCTTAAGTATTTATTAGAGGCACATGAAAACCATAAATTACTCAGATGTGTTTTTCATTGGTAAGAATCTTGCATGTTTAACAGGGAGTTGGCTGGCTAATTTAAAATATATCCATAACAAAAAACCACCCTATTATTCTTTTGAGCAGGGTCTCCTGTAGCCCTAGTTGGTTCAGAACTTCCTGACTTTATTTCCAAAGTGTTAGGCTTACAGGCGTCACCATCTTCCCTTTAGGAGAAAACCCGTACAATTTTTCAAAGAACACTTAAGGTACAAACTAGACAACATGCTCATCTTAATATGTAATTTTGTGCCATTGTAGCTAAAACATCTTGTTCAGTGGGTTAAAAAAGATCTGCTTTGAATGTACTCATACACTCAGTGCAAAAAAAAAAAAGACTTTACAGTATTATAATTTGAATATGTGCCAAATGACAGCTACTGGGTGAAGAAATAGCTGCTTCACTCCTCTACTGTGATTGCCACCAGCATTCTCCTGGTTGATGAAATCATGAGAGCTGGAATGTGGTCTCTGAAAGGTTGAAGAAATCTACCCTGTAATGGAATCTGTAATACTACAGAATGATGAAGGGGAAATGGTCATTTTTGTCCAAGCTTCAAGTGATTTAGGAAAGAATTTTCTTGACTGGCCAATTGAAGAAAAGGAACAGGACATTTGGTATATATTCAAATTATAATACTGTCACTTGAGTTTTTGATCTTAGCAATTCTGACAGGTGTGAGATGGGATCTCAGAGTCATCTTGAGTTGCATTTCTCTGATGATTAAGGATGCCAAGCATTTCTTTAAGTGTCTCTCTGCCATTTGAGATTCCTCTTTTGTGAATTCTTGGTTTAGCTCTGTTTCCCAGTTTTAGATTGGGTTATTAGGTTTCTTGGTGTTTAATTTCTTGAGTTCTTTATAAATTTTGGATATTAGCCCTCTGTTTGATGTGGGGTTAGTAAAGATCTTTTCCCAATCTGTAGGCTGCCATTTTGTTCCAGTGACAGTGTCCTTTGCCTTACAGAAGCTTTTCAGTTTTATAAATTTCCATTTATTGATTGTTGGTCTTAGAGCCTGAGCTATTGGTGTTCTGTTAAGGAAGTTGTCACAATTTTTGGCTGGTTTTGTTAGCATTTTTTGACCTAAACAATTGTGTGTTTCTTCATAGCCAGATGTTTTCTAGCACTAAGCCTAAGAAATTTCTTGATTGTTAAACACACATTCAAGTACAAACTCATAAAAGTTTAGTAAAGGAATAAAAAAGCACTGTTTTCTTATTTACTTGTGATAATCTGGCTGAGAAGAATATCAGTAGGGAAATGCCTTGGTTAAATAACAGGTACAATAAGATAAGGTACTTCATGAACTATAGGTCCAAGGCTTCCAGTTTTTAAAGTCTAACCTTTCTTCTTTTATGAACATTTGAACAGGCCTCTGTTCTAGACTCTTTAGTAGCCTCCTTCATATGCTAATTAATGTAAGTAAAAATCTTCCCAAAGTTGACAGAATTGAGAGCAAACAACTGAAATGTTCTTTTGAATTTCTGGTCATATCTTGACAGTCTTATTGAATGGAGTTTCCAGCCCTGGAAGATGAATATCATTGTTGAAGTCTTTATCTGGTTATTGTCTGTTAACAAGTTTTATAGGTTGATCCCATTTGTAAAATTTATGCACAAAAATGATACTTCTCTTTGACTTCTGTGCCATCAATAATGACCATCAAATACCTTTCCTAATTACTGTTGCATTTTAATATTTTTTTCTGTCAACATCTGTTTTGTTCTTTATTTTTATATGCTTAGGTATCCAGTAGAGATATGATTTCACTCTTGTTGAACAGACATTATATGGAGAGAAGCATTGGTTATTGTCAAGGTATGAGTGCCACTATTATTACCTTAGTGTTATTACCCCGCTCTGGTTGCTTTGTAGCTCATAGGAATACTAGCTGGATAGAACTATCGGTTGCTTCCCTTCTTTGAAAGTGTGCACAGCACCCTTAGTGACCATGAAAGCTAGCCCTCAGGGAGGAGGCTTTTAAGTCAAATCCAGTTCATATTCTCTGGATTCTGCATCTGTAGTGCACATAGCAAAAGAGACTTATATTTATATTTTGTATTTTCAATTTCAAATAATTTTTAAAATTTTATCTTCTAAATAGGGTATATCATAAGATTCTCATACATATGAAAGATATGGCTTCTGTCTTTTTTATAAATTCATCTCTTTATTTCCCCTCCTTCACTCTGGTCTCAATCTATATTTTTCTATATTTAATATGACTTTGCAATCATTTCTCATCTTCTGAAATCTTACAAAGCACACCAAGATCATTTTGAATCTGCTCTCCTCTTAGAAGTCTTGACTATTATGTGTAGAAACAATTAAAGTGCACCATGCTATTAGAATATTCTGGGCTCTATGATCCTGTAGGTTAAAAAACAACAACACCAAAAAAAAAAAAAAAAAACCTAACTCGCTGCAGCTTTAATAAGTATGTATTGGGCTACTATATGTGCTGTGTACTAGAAACACAAAGATGAAAGGAAATGCTAAGCTTACGCCTAAGTGGACTGTGGTCTAGGGGCAGAAATAGAAAAGCTTACAAACAAGATGTGATGTGATAAGCTCGGTAATTTCAAAAACAGTTGAAGCAGAAAACTTGCATGTTTTATAGGAAAACATTCGGAGAAAAATGTACTCAACTGAAAGAGGAGACAAGACATTTCAGACAAGATCCATTGTATCTAAAAGAACACTGAGTGGGACGGAGTCACCTCACCTGAACTGAGAGCTGTGCCTCAAGCTCCACCTTACCTTCCCTGCCCCACCTGAGGTGACCATGCCTAGGAGCATCCAGCTCCATACTGCTGATCCCACACCACCTTGGGTCTCTCATTGAACCCCAACACCTAGGTTTGATCTCCCTTCCCCTCTTCCCACAAGCTCCCCTCTGCTGTCCAGATCCCTCCAGGCTGCTGTGAGCTGGGGATGGTCTCTCCGAATGTTATCATCCAGACCTGTGCTCTCCATAAGCTAAGCTTCACCCTCAGGATCACCTACGTTGGATTTCTCCCTTTCCCTGCCCCCACCTCCTCCAAGCCAACCAGCGCTTTGGGACAGAGTCAGCTCACCTGAGCTGAGAATTGTACCCCAAGCTCCACTGTACCTTCCCTGCCCCACTGGAGGTGACAAGTCCTCATTCCCGAGGAGCATCTAGCCCCATTCTCTTCACTCCGCACCACCTTGGGTCTCCTGCACTCCAACACCAGGTTAGATTTCCCCTCCTCTCCTCCTCTCTAACCCCCCCCTACCCTGCCCAAAGCCCTCGGACCTTCCAAGATGCTCTGAGATGCAGGCAGTCGCTCTGAATGTCATCTTCCGAACCAGCGCCTCCCGAGACACACCTACCTTCATCCTCAGGACCATTCAGCTCTTGCTTACAGACTGTGGCCTGCCAACCTCCACTGACATCACTAGGGGGACCAGCTGGATCTCAGGAACCTCCAGGCGCAGAATAACACTAATCCCTGACCTAAGATCAGGGGTGACACACAATAGGAAGGGGTGAGCTGTGAGAGACCCACTGAGAACCAGTCGCCAACACATGGCCACAACCAGCTTGTGGAGAGCTACAGGTCACCAAGTTATATAGCCTCCAGACCAAAGCTCCTTCCTTGGTACCAGGTTCAGAAGAAACCAGGAACAAACTGTTAAGGAACGACAGATGGCAAAAGCCAGCCTAAGAACATAACTGACAAAAGTCAGGGAATATATAACTCCAACAAAATTCAGCCATACTAATACAGCAAGTCCTGACCATCCTAACAGGGCTGAAATGCAAGGAGATGACAAATATATACTTATGAAATTGATAGAGGCCTTGATAAAAGAAAGTAAATCCCCTAAAGAATTTAAAAAAGTCAAAATCCTACAGATGAAAGCAATGGAGAATTCCATTGAAGACCTCTAAGCTTCTCAGTCAAACAAGAATGGGAAAGAGACAAAGCTGTGAAAGAACTGCAGGCAAGGACAACCAAATTGGAACAGGAAATGTACAAAACAGTTCAATACCTGAAATTGGAAATGGAAATAATAAAGAAAACACAAGCAGAGATAATCCTGGAGGTGGGAAACCAAGGAAAAGAGAACAGGAACTACAGGCATGAGTATTGCCATTAGGATATGGGAGATGGAAGATTTAATCTCAAGCATGGAAGACTCAATCAAAGAAATCAGTACAACAACCAAAGAAAATGAGAAATTTAAAAAAGTCTTCACCCATAACATCCAAGAAATCAAGAACTCAATGAAAAGATGGAACCTAAGAATTACAGACTTAGATGAAAGAGAAGACTCCAGTCTCCAAGGACCAGGAAACATTTTAATTAATTAATTAGTTAGTTAGTTAGTTAGTTAATTAATTAATTGGTTCGTTTATTTATTACTTCAGGTTACATTAATTAATTAATTAATTAATTAATTACTTCAGGTTACATCTCCTCTTTCCACACCTCCCATGTCCTGCCCTCCCATCCTCTACACCCTATCCCTTCCATCCCACTCCTCTGGAGTGGAGTGTCCCTACATAACAATCCTCTGTCCCAGTTCAGCAGTCATATGAGGGCCAAGAGCCTCCTCATACACTGGGGGCATACAAGGCAGCACCACTAGGACAAAGTGTCTCACTGACAGGAAAAAAAGTCTATGTTCTGAGTGAGCTAACCCAGACCCAGAAGGATGCACATGGCATCTATTCACTTATAGTTGATTTTTAGCCATATAGTACAGGATAACTATACTACAATGAATGCACCAAAGGGAACAGGAAACATCTTTAGTAAAATATAGAAGAAAATTTCCCAAGCCTAAAGGAAGAGAAGCTGGTAAAAATCCAAGAGGCATACAAAATAGAGTGGATCAGAAAAGAAATTCCTCCCACCACATAATAGTTGAAACTTCAAATACACAGAACAAAGAAAGAATATTAAAAGCTGTAAGAGAAAAAGGCCAAGAAACATATAATGTCAGACTCATCAGAATTACATCTGACTTTTCCTCTGAAGCTTTAAAAGCCAGAAGGGAATGGTCAGATGTCCTACAAGTCCTAAGAGAACACAGGTGCCAGCCCAGACTACCTTACCCAGCAAAATTTTTAATCACTATAGATGGAAAAAAAAACAAGATATTCCATGAAAAAAACCCAATTCAAACAATATCTACCCACAAATCCAGCTCTACAGAAGAACCTAGAAGGAAAATTCCAACCAAGAGGAGGAAAATACAGTCAAGAAAACACAGGAAACAAATTATTCCACTGCAACTAAACCAAAAGAAACACACAAATGCACTACCACCACCTACATCAAAATAGCAGGAATTAGCAAACTAGGATCATTAATATCTCTCAATATCAAAGGGCTCAACACATCAATAAAAAGACACAGGCTTACAGAACAGATCTGAAAATAGACCTGTCATTTTGCTGCATATAAGAAATGTACCTCACCAACAAAGATAAACTTTGCCTCAGAGTAAAGGGTTGGGAAAAGTTTTTCCAAGCAAATGGCCCAAGGAAGAAAGCTGGAGTTGCTATTCTAATATCCAATAAAATAGATTTTCAACCAAACTTAATCAGAAATAATGGGAGGACACTGTGTACTTGTCAAAGGAAAAATTCATCCAGATGACATCACAATACTGAATATCTATGCCCCAAATACACACATTTGTAAAAGAGACACTAATAAAGCTTAAACCACATATCCATTCCCACACACCGATAGTGGGAGATTCCAACACCCCACTCACACCAATGGACAGGTCATCAAGACAGAAAACAAACAGAGAAATAATGAGACTAAGAAAGGCATGAATCAAATGGACCTTACAGATATCTATAGAATATTTCTCCTAAACTCAACAGACTGTAACTTCTCAGCACCTCATGGAACTTTCTCCAAAATTGAACATATAGTCCATCACAAAGCAAGCCTCAACAGATACAAGAAAATTGAAATAACTCAGTGTATCTTATCAGACCACTGTGGATTAAAGTCAGAATTCAATAACAAAAATAACAAAAAGCCTACACATTCATGGAAACTGAGCAACTCTCTACTCAATGACTATTGAATGAGGGAAGAAATAAAGAAGGAAATCAAAGATCTCCTAAAATTCAATGAAAATAAGGGCAAAACATACCCAAACCTATGAGACACAATGAAGCAGTGTTAGGAGGAATGTTGATAGTATTAACTGCTTTCAACAAGAAAATTGTGAGAGCTCATATTAGCAATTTACCAGCAGAACTGGAAGAGCTAGAAAAAAAAAAAAAAAAAAAAAAAGAAGCAAACCCTCCCAAGAAGCACAGATGGCAGGAAATCAGCAACTTAGAAACAAAAAGAACAGTACAAAGAACTGACAAAACCAAGAGTTAGTTCGTTTAGAAAATCAACAAAATTGACAAACCCTTAGCCAAACTAAGTAAAAGGCAGATGGAAAATACCCAAATCAACAAATCAGAAATGAAAAGGGAGAAATAACAACAGACATTAAGGAAATCCAAAGAATCTTTAGGTCTTACTTTAAAAATCTGTATTCCACAAAATTTGCAAACCTAAGCAAAATGGACAATTTTCTTGATAGATTCCACCCACCAAAGTTAAATCAAGATCAGGTTTAAAAATTAAACAATCCTATAACCCCTAAGGAAATAGAAGCAGTCATTAAAAGTCTCTGGAATAAAAAAAGTCCAGGACCAGATGGTTTCAGCACAGAATTCAACTAGACCTTCAAAGAAGAGCTAATACCATTAGTCTTAAAACCCTTCCACAAAATAGAAACAGAAAGAACACTGCTAAACTCATTCTATGTGGCTGAAGTCACCCTTATACCTAAACTACACAAAGATCCAATAAAGAAAGAGAATTTCAGATCAATTTCCCTCATGAACATAGATGTGAAAATAATCAATAAAATAATTGCAAACTGAATCCAAGAACACATCAAAAGTATCATACACCATGATCAAGTAGGCTTCATCCCAGGAATGCAGGGATGGTTCAACGTATGGAAATCCATTAATGTAATGTACCATGTAAACAAGCTGAAAGAACACACACACACACACACACACACACACACACACACACACACACACACACATGACCATCTCACTAGATGCAGAAAAAAGCATTTGACAAAATCCAATACCACTTCGTGTTATTAATCTCAGAGAGAGCTGGCATACAAGGACCATACCTAGAAAAAATAAAGGTAATATACAGCAAGCCAGTAGCCAAAATCAAATTAAATGGAGAGAAAATTAAAGTGTTTCCCTAAATTCAGGGACAAGGTAAGGATGCCCATTCTCCCCAGATCTCTTCACCATAGTACTTGAATTTCTAGTCAGAGCAAAAAGACAAATAAAGGAGATCAAGGGTATATAAATTGGAAAGGAAGCGGTCAAATTATATCTATTCACAGATGATATGAAAGTATTCATAAATGACCCCAAAAATTCAACTAGACAACTCCTAAAGCTGGTAGAACCTTTTAGCAAGGTGGCTGGATACAAAATTAATTTGAAAATATCATTAGCCCTTCTTTATACAAAACATAAATGGTCCGAGAAAGAAATTAGGGAAACAACACCCTTCACAATTGCCACAAATAATATGAAATAACGGGATAACTTTAACCAAGTGAGTGAAAGACCTGTACGACAAGTCAATGAAGAAAGAAATTGAAGAGGCCATCAGAAGATGGAAAGATCTCCTATGCTCATGGATAGGTAGGATCAACATAATAAAAATGTCCATCCAACCAAAAGCAATATTTAGATTCAATGCAATTTCCATCAAAATATCAGCATAATTCCTTATAGACCTTGAAAGAACAATTCTCAACTTCATATGGAAAAACAAAAAACCCAGAATAGCTAACTCAATCCTGTACAATAAGAAAATATCTGGAGGTATCACCATCCCTGATTTTAAGCTATAAGACAGAGTAAACATAATAAAAAAACAGCATGGTACTGGAATAGAAACAGACCAGTTGATCAATGGAATTTAATCAAAGACCCAGAAATAAACCCGCACACCTATAGTCACTTAATTTTTGACAAAGAAGCCAAAACCATACAATGGAAAAAGGAAAGCATCTTCAACAAATGATGCTGGTCTAACTGGATGTCAACATGTAGAAGAATGCAGATATACCCATATTTATCACCTTGCACAAAACTTAAGTCCAAGTGGATCAAATACCTTGGCATAAAACCGAACATTCTAAATCAAATAGAAGGGAAAGTGGGAAAAAGCCTCGAAGTCATTAAACAGGTGACAACTTCCTGAACAGTACATCAATAGCTCAGGCTCTAAGAACAACAATCAATAACTGGGACCTTATGAAACTGAAAAACTCCTGTAAGGCAAAGGACACAATTATTAAAACAAAACGGCAGCATACAGGTTGGGAAAAGATCTTCACGGGGTGGGGGGGGAATCCAAAATGGCGGTGGCCTGCACAGACATATTTTGATTTTGGGGTCAACAGTCACAAGGCAGCAAGTGTTGCAGGACACTGTACAAAGGGCATGACCCCTTCTAAATCTCACCCAGCTACCCAGGGACAACAGAAGATCCCTGGCCAGGACACTCCTTCCCACTCTCGGATATGCAAGGAAGCCACTGGACCAGGGAATCGGGATCACCCATCCCCCAACAGGAGAGACTCCCGGTAAGTTCCAACCTAATACCCAGTGGGCAGATTCATAACCCACGCAGAAATAATCCCCACCCTGCTGGGCACTCCTAGGTCTCACACAGACGATCCAACTATCTGGTGAAAGGTTGCGACCCTTGAAAGTGAGCTCAGCTCCGCTACAAAGTGCCTTCAGACTGCAAATCGCAGTCTGTGACGAAACTGGTCTGTTTACGAGACGCAGGAGCGGCAAGGCTATTGGAGCTGAACTGCAGATTTACCTGCTACAGGAACCAACCCTAGGCAAACTGCAAGATATCTGAAACTGTCGTATATCGGACTTTTGTACTAGTACTGGCCCTTCTGGCAGGGAACGAGAGCTTACTTGTACACAGCTCCACCACCTGGATTAGTTAGGTCTCCACCTGGGAGGTGGGGATGAATGACTCACCTTATATGGGTGGAGTAAGGCAACGCTACTCCTACACCAAAGTGCCCCCTTTGGACCCAAGTCCAGAAGACAGAAAAAAATTTCCACATGGCCAGAGGCCCCAGACAAAAAAAAAAAAAAAAAAAACAGAGCCAAATGTCTCCATCAAAAGAAAGCAACACTATTCCATCCAGCCCGAACCACTTCACCACAACTGAAACACATGAAAACGATGACAATTCTACATTATGGAAAGTGATAGAGTCCCTTCAAGAAGAACTTAAAACTATGAAGGAATTCAAAGAAGCTACAATTTTACAAGTCAAAACAACGAATAACACCATTAAAGAGCTCCAAACCAAGGTGACTCAGCTTGAACAGGAAAAGGACAGAGCAATATAAGATTTCCAGGCAAAAACAAGCAAACTGGAGAAGGAAATGTACACAAAGAACAATACCATTCAAGAAATGAAAAGAGAAATGGAAACAATAAAGAAAACACAGTCAGAGTTAAAAGAGGAAATGGAGAATCAAGGGAAGAGAACAGGAACTACGGATGAGAGTATGAAAAATAGGATGCAAGAGATGGAAGACAGGATCTCAGGCATGGAAGATTCGATGGAAGAAGTCAGTACAACATCCAAAGAAAATGAGAAAGCTAAAAAATCTCTCACCCTCAACATCCAAGAAATCAAGGACTCAATGAAAAGACAGAACCTAAGAATTATAGGCATAGAGGAAAGAGAAGACTCCCGACTACATGGTCCAGGAAATATCCTCAACAAAATCAGAGAAGAAAACTTCCCAAACCTAAAGAAAGAGATGCCAGTAAAAATCCAAGAGACTTACAGAACACCAAACAGATTAGATCAGAAAAGAAACTCCTCTCGCGACAATAATAGAAACTCCAAATGTAGAGAACAAAGAAAGGATATTAAAAGCTGGAAGAGAAAAAGGCCAAGTCACATACGATGGCAGACCCATCAGAATCACACCTGACTTCTCCTCAGAAACTTTAAAAGCTAGAAGGGTCTGGATGGATGTCCTACAAGCCCTGAGAGAACATAGGTGCCCAGCCAGACTACTATACCCAGCAAAACTCTCTATCAACATAGAAGGAGAAAACAAGATATTCCGTGACAAAATCAAATTCAAACATTATCTCCTCACAAACCCAGTCCTACAGAAAATCCTAGAAGGAAAATTCCAACACAGAGAAGATAACTACACCAAGAAAACAGAGGAAATAGAAACCTCCACAGCAACTAAACAAAAAGAAACACAAGACAGCCAGATAAACCAAAATAATGGGAAATAACAACCCCTGGTCACTAATATCCATCAACATCAATGGACTCAACTTGCCAATAAAAAGACACAGACTTACAGACTGGATCCGTATATAAGACACATCTTTTTGCTGTATACAAGAAACACACCTCACTATTGAAGATAAACACTATCTCAGAGTAAAGGGCTGGGAAAAGGTTTTCCAAGCAAATGGACCCAGGAAACAAGCTGGAGTAGCCACCCTAATATCCAACAAAATAGACTTCCAATTGAAGTTAATAAAAAAAGACAGAGAAGGGCATTACATACTCATAAAGCAAATATCCACCAAGACGACATCTCAATATTGAACATCTATGCCCCAAATACAAAGGCACCTACATTTATAAAAGAAACGCTTCTAAAACTTAAATCACACATCGATCCAAACACTTTAATAGTGGGAGACTTAAACACCCCACTCACAACCATGGACAGATCATCAAGACAGAATCCAAACAGAGAAATAATGAGTCTAACAGAGATCATGAACCAAATGGACCTAACAGATATCTACAGAACGTTTCACCCAAACACAAAAGAATACACCTTCTTCTCAGCACCACATGGAACCTTCTCCAAAATTGACAATATAGGTGGACACAAAGATAGCCTCAACAGATACAAGAAAATTGAAATAACCCCTTGTATCTTATCAGACCACCATGGAATAAAGCTGGACTTCAATAGCAAAAGAATCAACAGAAAGTCTACACTCACATGGGAATTGAACAACTCTTTACTAGAGGACCACTGGGTCAGGGAAGAAATAAAGAAGGAAATCAAAGACTTCTTAAAATCCAACGAAAATGAAGACACAACATACCCAAACCTATGGGACACAATGAAAGTTGTGCTACGAGGAAAGTTCATAGCACTAAGTGCCTTCAAAAAGAAAATTGTGACAGCTCATATTAGCAAATTAACAGCTAAACTGGGTGAATTTGAAAAAAAAAAAACAAGCAAACACTCCCAACAGGAGCAGAAGGCAGGAGATCATCAAACTTAAGGATGAAATCAACAACTTAGAAACAAAAAGAACTATACAAAGAATCAATGAAACCAAGAGTTGGTTCTTCATGAAAATCAAGAAAATAGACAGACCCTTAGCAAAATTAACTAAAAGACAGAGGGAGAAAACACAAATCAAAAAAATAAGAAATGAAAAGGGAGAAATAACAACAGATATTGAGGAAATCCTGAGAATATTTGGATCCTACTTTAAAAACCTATACTCCACCCAATTTGAAAACTTCAGTGAAATGGACAATTTTCTTGATAGATTCCACCTACCGAAGCTAAATCAAGAACAGACAAACAGATTAAACAGCCCTCTAACCCCTAAGGAAATAGAAACAGTCATTAAAAATCTCCCAACCAAAAAAAGTCCAGGGCCAGATGGCTTTAGCATGGAATTTTACCAGACCTTCAAATAGGAGCTAACACCAATACTTTTCAAACTCTTTCACAAAATAGAATCTGAAAGAACATTGCCAAACTCATTCTATGAAGCCACAGTCACCCTGACTCCTAAACCACACAAAGACCCAACAAAGAAAGAGAACTTCAGACCAATCTCCCTCATGAACATAGATGCAAAAATACTTAATAAAATACTAGCAAACCGAATTCAAGAACACATCAAAAGTATCACACACCATGATCAAGTAGTCTTCATCCCAGGAATGCAGGGATGGTTCAACATACGAAAGTCTATCAACGTCATTCACCATATAAATAAGATGAAAGAAAAAAATACATGATAATCTCGCTAGATGCAGAAAAAGCATTTGACGAAATCCAACACCCCTTCATGCTAAAAGTTCTGGAGAGAACGGGCATACAAGGGCCGTACCTAGAAATAATAAAGGCAATATACAACAGACCAGTGGCCAACATCAAAATAATTGGAGAGAAACTGGAAGCTTTTCCTCTGAACTCAGGGACAAGACAAGGATGTCCACTTTCACCATATCTCTTCAATATAGTACTTGAAGTTCTTGCTAGAGCAATAAGACAACTAAAGGAGATGAAGGGGATAAACATTGGAAACGAAGAAGTCAAATTATCCCTATTTGCAGATGTTATGATAGTATACGTAAGCGACCCCAAAAATTCCACCAGAGAACTCTTACACCTGATAAACACCTTCAGCAAAGTGGCTGGATACAAAATTAATTCAAAAAAATCAGAAGCCCTTCTTTAAACAACAAACAAATGGGCTGAGAAAGAAATAAGGGAAACAACCCCCTTCACAATAGCCACAAACAACATAAAATAGCTGGGGGTAACTCTAACCAAGCAAGTAAAGGACCTGTACAACAAGACCTTCAAGCCCTTGAAGAAAGAAATGGAAGAGGTCTTTAGAAGATGGAAAGATCTTCCATGCTCATGGATAGGTAGGATCAACATAATAAAAATGGCCATCCTACCAAAAGCAATATATAGATTCAATGCAATTCCTATCAAAATACCAACACAATTTTTTATAGACTTGGAAAGAGCTATTCTCCATTTCTTATGGAACAACAAAAAGCCCAAAATAGCTAAATCAATCCTGTACAATAAAAAAACATCTGGAGGTATCACCATCCTAGATTTCAAGCTTTACTACAGAGCAATAGTTGTAAAAACAGGATGGTATTGGTATAGCAACAGACTAGTAGTTCAATGGAATCGAATGGAAGATTCAGAAATAGACCCACCCACTTATGGCCACCTCATTTTTGATAGAGAAGCCAAAATGGCACAATGGAAGAAGGACAGCATCTTCAACAAATGGTGCTGGTCCAACTGGATGTCCACTTGTAAAAGAATGAAGCTAGACCCATACTTATCACCTTGTACAAAACTTAAGT
Organism: Lophiomys imhausi; assembly: GCA_907164525.1. NCBI lineage: Eukaryota > Metazoa > Chordata > Mammalia > Rodentia > Muridae > Lophiomys > Lophiomys imhausi. The sequence goes on along the minus strand of CAJQZJ010032499.1, from coordinate 1,385,107 downwards.
CCAAGTGGATCACAGACCTTAACATAAGGCCGGTAACACTAAATCTACTAGAAGTAAAAGTGGGAGAAATCCTTGAACTCATTGGCACAGGCGACAACTTCCTGAACAGAACACCAACAGCTCAAGACTTGAGATCAACAATCAATAAATGGGACCTCATGAAACTGAAAAGCTTCTGTAAGGCAAAGGAAACTGTCATTCGAACAAAACGGCAGCCTACAGACTGGGAGAAAATCTTCACCAACCCCACATCTGACAGAGGGCTAATATCCAAAATCTACAAAGAACTCAAGAAATTAAATGCCAAGAAACCAAATAATCCAATCAAAAAATGGGGGACAGAGATAAATAGAGAATTCACAGAGGAGGAATCCCTAATGGCTCAGAGACACTTGAAGAAATGCTCAACATCCTTAATCATGAGAGAAATGCAACTCAAGACGACTCTGAGATTCCATCTCACACCTGTCAGACTGGCTAAGATCAAAAGCTCAAATGACAGCACATGCTGGCGAGGGTTTGGAGAAAGGGGTATCCTACTCCATTGCTGGTGGGAGTGCAGGCTTGTGCAACCACTATGGAGGTCAGTCTAGCGATATCTTAGAAAACTTGGAATAGCTGTGCCTCAGGACCCAGCCATACCACTTCTGGGTATACACCCAAATGCCTCTTCACGGAATCATAAGGAAGTTTCCTCATCTATGTTTATAGCAACCTTATTTGTAATAGCTAGAAACTGGAAACAACCCAGATGTCCCTCAACCGAAGAATGGGCTAAAAAACTGTGGTACATCTACACAATGGAATACTATTCAGCTATCAGGAACAATGAAATTATGCAATTTGCAGCCAAATGGATGGAACTAGAAAGCTCATCCTGAGTGAGCTAACCCAGACTCAGAAGGACGCATATGGCATCTAGTCACTTATAGTAGGATTTTAGCTATATAGTAGAATGTATCGATATTACAACTAACACACCATAGGGAACTTGGACATAGACTTCTTATTTTTTTTTTTTTTTTTTATAAATACTTTATTTTTTTTTCTTCAAGTTACATCTCAGTAACAAACCCCTCCCTATTCCCCCTTCCTAACCCGCCCTTCCACCCTCTTCCCTCCAGAGGTTTCCCCTTTCAGTCCAACAGCTGGTTCCTTCTCTTATAACAGTAAGTATTATACAGAACAATAGATATAAATATGCCACATTTATGAGATTAAATTGGCCCAGTATACCTTCCCAATGTTCAGTTTATACCTATTTGGCCCCTGACTTTAACATTCTACTATCTACCCAACTCCATGAGTTTAAAGGTCTATATGTGACTCAACATTCATACTATCTTGTAACACACTTTTAAGAGTATCTTCTTAGATCTATAACACCCTCTTGATTCCTAAACAGTTCAAAATTGATAGAATCTTATAGACTTCTTATTTTTAATTTTTATTTATTTTTTATATATTTTTCTTTTTTTTAGTCTTTTTTATCTATTGTGTGCTTATTGGTTTGTTTGTTCAGTAGTTCTCTTTCCCGGTCAACGAGACACTTTTCACTGATGGTACTGCTTCGTATACCCCCAATGAATGAGGAGGCTCTTGGCCCTCATACGACCTCTCAACTGAGATGAGGGACTGTTATATAAGGACACCCCACCCCAGAGAAATGGGATGGAAGGGTTAGAAGGTAAAGAAAAAAAAATGAAATGTGATGTTTCGGCCTTTTACTACTAATTGTCATAAACTGTTTATGATAATTAAGAAATGCAAACTAATGGTTATGCAAGCCGGTCATTCTGTTAGGTACTATGACAGCCTATCATAGTTACTTGCTAAGCTAATCAGAAATATAGCTCCTAAGAGACAAGCAACATCTGCTTACCCTAATATAAGAGATAGATAGGGCCTCTTCAAAAACCTCAAGAGATCTGCAGAATATGGCATTCAAAGATGTTTTTGTAACTTTGGATTTTTTTTATATCAAGACATATCAACTCCTGACAGCACCCCGTATTCTCCTCCAAGTAGAAGATGAGCATCGAAGAATCTCCAGTGGGAGATGATTGAATTAGTCGCAAGCCTATCTCTTGGTAGGAAAAGCCCCTTGCCCCAACTGTAGACAGAATGCTGTACAAAAAGGACAAAACCTGGAAGCAGGTAAGTCGACAGCCTGCCTCTGCCAAGACAGGGTAGGCAAGTCCTTCATAACCTCTGCTCTCCAATCAATGTCTGGCAGAGAAACGGGCCCAATTGACTGAAGATCGATGCTGTAATGTATGGAGAGAAAATGGGAACTGTCCAGGCAACCACTGGTATGTCAATTCTTAGTTTGGGAAGCTGCAGGCCCTGTACTTCCTATAAAATCTGATATATTTATCCCTCTCAGGTCTCTGAGGTGGTTGAAGAACAGATAGCTAGAGTCTCATAATTAAATTTTGAGTTGTTTAGGAGTCAAGAGAGTGTTATAAATCTATGAAGATACTTTTAAAATTTTGTTTCAAGTTAGTATGAATTTTGAGTTAGATATAGAACTTTAAACTCATGGAGATGGTTAGATAGTAGAATGTTAAATTCAGGTGCCAAATGCATATGGCCTGGACATTGGGAATGTATGCTAAGCCATATAACCCTCGTAACTGTGGCCTAATTACCTCTGTTGTTTGTATTGTATTTATTATTATAAGAGAAAGAGCCATTTTTTGGACTGAAAGGGGAAACTGTAGGGGGAAATAAGATATACCTTAAACTTAAAAGAAAAAAAAAAGGGAAGAGGATGGGGGGTTGAGGGTGGGAATGGAGGGGGAATATGGAGGGGATTGTGATTGAGGTGTAACTTGAAGAAATAAAATATAAAGGAAAAAATGGAAAAAAACTCATTAAAAAAAAAAAAAAAAGATCTTCACCAACCGCACATCCGACCAAGGGCTAATATCCAAAATTTATAAAGAAGTCAAGAAATTAAACACCAAGAAACCAAGTAATCCAATCCAAAAATGGGGTACAGAGCTACACCAAGAATTCACAAAAGTAAGACTCAAATGGTCAAGAGACACTTGAGTAAATGTTCAATATCCTTAAGCATTTGAGAAATAAAACTCAACATGACTCTGAGATTCTATCTCACCCCTGTCACAAAGGCTAAGATCAAAAACTCAAAAGAAAGCACATGTTAGCAAGGTTTGGAAAATGGGAACATTCCCCCATTGTTGGTGAGATTGCAAACTTGTACAACCACTATGGAAATCAGTCTGCGGATATCTTAGAAAACTTGGAATAGCTCTACCTCAAGATCTAGTCATATCACTCCTGGGCATATATCCAAAAGATTCCTTTCCAAGCCTCAAGGACATCTCCTCACCAGCTTTATTTGTAAGAGCTAGAAACTGGAAACAACCCAGATGTCCTTCAATGGAAGAATGGAGAAAAAATTGTGGTACATTTACACAATGGAATACTATTCAGCTATGAGAAAGCAGGAAATCATGCAATTTGATGGATGGAACTAGAAAAGCTCATCATGAGTGAGCTAACCCAGACTCAGAAAGATACACGTGGCATATATTCACTTATAACTGGATTTAACCATATAGTACAGGATAACCATCCTACAATCAATAGACCAAAAGAGCAGGAACATGGACTTGGTTACTTGCTAATGGGACACTCCACCCTGGTGGAACTGCCATGTATGCTCCCTGTGCAAGATGAAGGTCTTAGACCTCCTGTGACTAACGAACTGAGGGAGCAAATACATGGATGCTCTCTACACTGAAGGGGGGGGCGGGGGGGGAGGGAGTAGAAGGTCGGAGAGTGGGACTGTGAGAGAGTGGAGGGAAGGGTAATGGAGATGTAACTTGAAGTAATAAATAAATGATATAAAAAACATAACAAACAAACAAAAACAAAACAAAATAAAATATAAGAGCACTGAAGCATGAAATAGGATGCTTTTGCAAAAGTCTGAGAAAGTAAAAATGTTGATTGTGTATACAGCACATGTGAAAGGGGAGAGTAGGCAAAAACATTGATGATGGAGGTGGTACTTGATGTGTATGTACACAGCACTCTTCTTTTAATGAATTGTACAGAACATTATTTAGTCTCCTTGAGTTCCACCTTTCAGTAATGAAGACCTTTGTGAGACATGTTACACACATAATAACACAGTTGATTTTATGTTTGGATGAGATTAAACTGACAGTACAGAGAATGATCTACTAAATGAAGAAAGATAGAGAGGTACCCAGAAATCACTATGGCAGATAAACCGGGACAACATTATACAGCTGAGAGTGATGCAAAGTCTATGAAGAACACAGTGATGCTTTAGTCAGTGAAACCAGGAAGACTCACAGTCCTGTATTATTATTAATTATGATTATTATTATTAATTTAATATATGCTTTAGTTAGTGAACTCAGGAAGACTAATAGTCCTCTATTATATTGTTATTATTATTAAGTTTATTTACATATTAATTTTGCATACCAATTGTAGTCCTCTCCAGCCCCTCCTCAGGGTCCTTCCCTCCTCCCCTCTTCCCACTCTCCCCCTCCCCTTCTCCTCAAAAAAAGGGATCCCCCTGTACCACAGCACATAGAGTTGTCAATACAATTCTTTACAGACTTTGAAAAAACAATTTTCAACTTCATATGGAAAAACAAAAAAACTCAGAATAATTAAAACAACCCTGTATAATAAAAGAACTTTTGGAAGCATCACCACCCCCAACTTCAAGTTGTACTACAGAGCAATAGTAATAATAATAATAATAAAAACCTGCATGGTACTGGCATAGTAACATGCCATAGTAGTCTTAAGTACTATTTAACATGACAGACATGCAGAAGAATCAATTTTGGTAAAGATAGTTAAGCTTAGATACAGAAAATTAGAGAGGCTGAACAATGGAGGTTAGAACTCAGAGGACCATAAGAATAGAAGTTATACATCATAATGAATCACTGAACAATAGCAAATGAGACTTGGAATTAAACAGGCTTCTCAAAAGGTGAAATACAAATGGTTAAGAAACATTTAAAAAATGTCTTAACTGTCAGAGAAATGCAAATTAAGACCAATATCATATTCTTTTTTAACTGCAATCATAAACTAAGATCAAAAAATATACAGTTGATGACAAGTGTTGGTGTGAACATGGGGAAAGGGGACACTTACAGTTACCCACAGGAGAGGAAGTAGGAACTGCTGTAGTAACTATGTTTTTGTCTTTGACACAAAGTTTCACCATATAGATTAGACTCTCCTTGATTCCATGGTTAATCCTCTTACTTCAATCGTCCAAGTACTAGGATTATACATATGTGCTACCACACATGTTCATGAAGTTCTCTTTCCCATATATATGTGTATTATAAATATTATAGCATGCATACTTTCCTCCCTCCCCAAAGTCTAAAGAACTGTCCCAGGGAGTTTATAGAGTCTGCAGTCCTACAATTATGATAGAAAACACTTGAGAGCATATTTTGAATCTGAGTTTCTATCACGACCCAAGAAAACCACAACAGTACCTGACCGATAAGATATTATCAATAAACACATAGTGAATGAAGTAAAATATATAAACAAATTTGTGCCTATGATATAGTTCTGTTGTTGTCAGAACCTGCCTATAACCACCAGTGGCCCAAAGATTTGATTAATTACAATGAGTGAAATTACCATTTTTGACTGTGCATCATTTTTTTTTTTTTTGGTTTTTCGAGACAGGGTTTCTCTGAATATCTCTGGCTGTCCTGGACTCGCTTTGTAGACCAGGCTGGCCTCGAACTCACAAAGATCCGCCTGCCTCTGCCTCCCAAGTGCTGGGATTAAAGGCGTGCGCCACCACCGCCCGGCTTCTGTGCATCATTTTTAGCCAAAACACAAAACACTATCTTGTGAAAAATGGAAGACACAAGATGGTTTCATTGCAGCCTCTAAAGTTTTGAATGGGTATTTGCAATGGTCGCAGCAATTTTAGATGAGACTGGATTTTGCTTATTAAAGTAAGAGATGAATAACTTTTGCTTTATTAGAATATAGCTTTAAAATCTGGGTATGATAGTACATCCCTGTAATCACAGCACTCAAGTACTGAGACAAGATTGCTGTGAGTTCTAGATTATGTTATGAAGAATAGGGAGTCCCTATTTAAAAGAAAAACAGACAAACAAACATTCAAACAAATGTTTGAATATAAAATGATTATATAATAACAAACAAAACTGACAGCTTTTCTTAGATGGAATTACTTGCACTCCTCACTTGGGCCCCTACAATTTTATTGTTTATATATTTTTCTTAATTTTCACTTTGTAGAACATTTAATTCCTCATTGTAATATGGTCACTATTTTTGCTTCCAATTTTTGAAATTTGAGAGCAGATGGCCTTGATACAAGAGCAAAATCCTATAAAAAATGATGTATACATAACCACATGAACAGATTTTTGATGATACAATCAAGTGCAATTTATATAAACTGAAGTGTCACATGTATAGTTATATTTCCAATTATCTTACTGCATGAAAGTTACCCAGAAAGAGAAATAGTTCATAAAAAATATAACATTGCATTTATCCAACCAGACCATTTTTAAATGGGGTTTCTTCTGTTGTATTCTCAGTATCTACTGTCACAATTAGTATCAAGAACACGTCTTTGCCATATGAGATTCAGGCATAGAAGAGCACAAACACAACAGTGGGTAAACAACTTAATTAGCCATTCTTTTTTCTACGTTTCTTATTCTAGAATATGTAAGCATTCTGTGGTTAAGGTACAAATAATAAGCCCCTTCAAGCCTAGACCGCATTGCATTCCAGCTGAAGTAATTTTAACCCAGTCTTGTTTAATATCCAAAGACCTATAGAAGACTGTCCTAAGAGAAGGAAATGACTCAATTGTGAATATTTACTTTCTATAACCCTGCTTAGAAACAGGAATAAGAACTATAGTCGCTGAGTATTTACATTGAAATGAATGTAAATACTGTTTTAATTTTTGAAGAAGTCAAGCCTAAACACCTTGCTTAGTGTTAGGTGAACATAAAGGAAGAAATTCTCTGAAATATTAAACAGAAACTATTTTTATTCAATCTACTGGAAATTCCACCTTTAGTTGTGAGGCAGATCAAGGCCACAAATAATAAAGCTTATAATAGAGTAAATAGAATTTTCAGATAATTATAGAATGTGCCTCTTTAAACATAGGAAATTGAAGCTGTTCACTGGGCTTATAGATGAAATCATGGTTCCATAGGAAGTCACCATGATAAAAATTAATGTGTGTCCTGGTGTTCACCCACTGCAGTGGATGGCAGCATAATGTTTACCATAATGAGGTTATTTGTGCTGAACAGAAAGTATCAAAGACTTTTAGTCTGAATATATTGGAAGCACTCTTTATTTCAAGTCTTTGACAAGTGGGAATATGGGACCAAGCATAAAGTAAAACATTTTAGTCCACAGAACAAAAACTAAAACAACAGACTACTTCAAAGTCTTGCTTGAATATCCTGTTAAGTTTATCCTCATTCTCCCTCTTTCATATATTCTCCAATTAGCATATGGAGTAAAAGGAAATATGTGCTCATTACCATGGTTTATTGTTAATATTAAGTATATCAATTTCAGCCCTTACATTTTGTTTTTTTTCTTTTCTTCCAAATCTTCATTACCTCCTACTGTTTTACTCTAGGACAATGTAATATATTAGTTAGACATATTTTTGCTATAAGAAACAGAGCATGGTTTAACTAAGCTCCAAAGTTGTGATTGTATCTTTGATATTTTTCTTTTCGGCTAGGTTTCAGTGGGATTATCTGTGTTCGTGCTTTTGGATTGTGCTGCAGTGAGGGGAAAGAGAGATACCACCTTGTGAGGTCAGTGGGTAACCACACAGAAAGCACAGCTTTGGGTATCTTACACAATTATGATATTCCCACGTCTGTTCTAAATTCTCAGTTCCTGGAACCCTGCTGTGTGAGAGCAATTGAGTTCAACGATATCTCTCCAGCCGAGCGCTCAGTTTATAAAACTCAGCTATGGAAGCACAAATGCCCACTCGTTAATTAGAGATAAGACTATGAAAGGCAGTCAGATAGTCTCTCCCTAAAAGGAAATGGTCATTGACAGCTGAACTCAAAACAGAGCTGTATTCAAGAGCTTGGCATTGCGGTAAGGGGGAGATCACTGGATAATCCCTGAGACTGCTCATTCTGGCAATGTGATGTAGCAACCTCCTGGGAAAGGATAGTTCTGCCAAACTGAAGCAAGGTCTGCCTTCTTGCCAAAAGGTGAAGATAATCTCTTGTAGTTAATACAGAAGAGACATAGATATTTTTCATTAAGAGATTTCAAATTTATCTAGATTTCAAAGAAACTGCATCTGTTCTGTCAACAAAAATCTTTCTTTAAACTAAGGGTATGTAATTGTTTGGGTTTTATGTAATGGCAGTCACAATTCAATCCAGTGTCCAAAGTCCATAATCTTGGATTTAGGCTTTGACATTCCAAACACCTTTTCCCCCTCCTCTTTCTATTTACCATACTGTCTCATACTGTCTATACTTTTTCCCCAGGTCCATCTGGGTGGGTTTTACAACCCCTGAAGTTGATAATACTCCTATCCCAGACATTCTAATTCCTATATTTCTTCTGCAATTACTTCCAGGTATGAAATATTGAACAAAAGCAAAATGGCTAGTCTTAGTTGGGATTATGTAAAATTAATATTATGAATCCATACTATAAGTGAGAAAGTCGAGATTTATAGAACTTCAAGGTTAGATAGATAGTAGCAAAATTAGACTTGAGCTTAGATACACTACTTTACTTCCTATTTATGTAGTTTCTGTCTCATAGCAATTTCATTTTGAATTTATGATAGTCCCCTTTTATATCCAGAGACTTGGAAATCACTCGGTCGTTCCTGAATGCTTTTTAAAGAAGCTGAAAATATTGAGTAGAATCTGAAAGTTACATTGGACCTTAGATTCTTCTAGGTAAGATATCACAAAGTGGGTAGCTATTGTAATTTATGAGCTTTAAATCTATATGGTACAGTGACCCTGATGAAATTGCTTCTATGTAAAATTTGTTATAAATATTATCTAAGAATATTTATGGAGTATGCTAAGTACATACAGATCTTAGTAAAGCACACAACAGTGAAAAGATACTTGCTCAAAAGAGTCTGTGTTCTAATTTAGATGGAGATAGAATATCCTTTCTCTATAAAATATTAGCAGAGAATTGGGTGATGAACTCAAAAATTTATCATAGTACCATAAATCAGGTGGTAAAACTCTGAACATCTAACAGGCAATGGATAGATAAACAAGACCAAGCCCTGTCTTGTATGAAAGCAGAAGGTTTCATTTTTAATAGAATGACATGTGTCCAATATAGGAAATGATATGATATATAGAAAATTCTTATTATATGTTACACATCCTAGAAGGGACTATGGGGAAGGGGAGACTGTTCATGGCATAAGAAGCCTCTATTCTATACCTCAGGTAGTATTTTAAAAATAATTTTGAATAAAGATAATTTTTATTTTATGCAGGTTTTATTTACACACCCATATTACGAGTGCTACAGAAATTAATGTAGTAAGGGTAGTATGAGCTGTTATCACCAAATTGTAATGGTATTCAGGGAAGATGGCAGCTTTTGATGGAGTTTCATGAGACACTGTTCTTCATGATGTCAGGGATTTTGGGCTTATATTGCTTACTGTTGAAGACACAGACCCTGGTAGGAACACATACCACCTCACACACTAAGATTTAAATTTGAAATACACTTTTAATCAATTTAGTTGATTCAAATATTCAAAGAATGATGTAAATGTGCCTAATCTTTCAGGTTTCATGTTTTGGAGCAGCTTGTCCACCAGTGCTGTATATTTCTGTCCTTTCATGAATTAAGCTTGTAAATCAATCTCAAACCATGTGGTAAGTTGGTATGGTGCATCGGTCAGTTCTCAGTGCCCACAAGTAAAAGTAGCAGGAAGTATGATTGTGACTACACATTTAATTTGTACCAGCTAGCCCAGCTTTATCAGTAATAAAACTTCCATTTTCTCTCCATCTGTCTGATTTTATGTTTTGTTTTCAGTTGATCCAAACTTGGAAGGAATGATAAAGGTTGTGATGAGTCTCTAAAACACATAACAAATGTCGACTGAATAATTGATCCAAGTGAATTATTCACTTACAAAAACTGATTGGCTTTCATTTAATTTACTGGACTCTTTGTTTTATTGATTTTATCACTATTGCCTGTCTTTGATATTTGAAATAACCATACATGTCATATTCTTCCTTCAAAGTTTCTCTTTGAACTTTTTTCATTAGACTTCAAGTACTTTCAAGTTAGCACCTATATTTTATTAATCTTTGTAAAATAATATTTTAAAAATAATGTTTAGTAAGTGTGATAACTATATTTAATATTAACTAGTTTTTTATTCTTAGTTCTAAATTATATACCTAATCTAATATACAAGTTTTAGAGAGATGTGTTAAAGAATAACCTTAGATAGCATATACTAGAACCAAAATTTTATATGCAATCACTATTTAACACCATTTTAAGAAAAAAAGCCTCTACTTTCAGAGTTGCATATTTGAAATGCCAGAATATGAACTTCCTAATTGGGGTCTGAGAACAGGTATTCTATTAATAACAAGAGAGGCCAGAGTATAACAAGCTCTTCTCTCAACAACCAATCATGCAAATAGATAAGTCTATTTTAAAAACATCACTCTGCAGTTCTAAAAGTGCAACTTCTGAATACAGCAAAGGGAGGCACTCATTCAACTAAGTATTAGTAAGAACAATGTGTATCTTTAAATTTTCAGATATGACTACTCTCCTAACCCCAGATCTGGTTCATAGAAAATTCTTTGTCTTCATATTTGGTTTGTATTATGAGTATATGGCACCCTCATTGCCAGCTTTTAATTTAGAGGTATTTGCTCTGAAAAGCATCAGTCCATAAGCATCTTTTCCCATCTTTGGGCTCATAATGCAGAAACTTTGTGCTCGGCAGATACAGTAGAGAAGTCAGTTTCTGTCTTCCTCACCCAACCCTATTCCAGGGTGGTTATCTTGCAATGCTGGTTTATTGGTTCTGTGTACAGATAGATACTATACTAGGAAAGACAAGCCAGAAAGACTAGGGATTAACTCCTTCCCTGTACTCAATTACAAAATGTCACTGCAGAAGAAGCAAATTTCCTATATCTCTAGACAATAGTATAGAGTTCGTTCATCTCAGACAGAAAAGTTTTAACAAGCAAAATTAACTACTTGTTTCTGTGCTAGGGAACTAACTTAGAAAGAATGCCTGATTTTATGACAGTGATATAAAAAATAAGCAAACAAACATGCACACATGCACACGCTCATGCACGCGCGCACACACACACACACACACACACACACACACACACACACACACACAACCGCAGAAGAAAAAACTTGAAGGGTGCAGGAACTGTACTCAATGTTGGGGATTGAGAAGGTGTTGCCTACACACTAGACTGAATCCATTCATAAGCAGTGCATTATTGGCAAGAGTTCAAAACAACCTTTTTCTACCTTGTAGGAGTTAGATAAATTAGATTTAGAAAATATATAGGAGTTTCTGATACTGTCTCTTAATTCGGGGCCTGAAGAGCATTATCAGCATGAAGTCAGCAAAAACAGGAAAGACTCAATAGACTGAAAACAAGGTTGAAGTCAGGAAAACAGGAAAGATTTAATGGATTTGAAGAAACAAAGTATCTGACCTGACATTGTTTTCAGCTGCTAAGTGGGCGCAGCCCAAATTAAGCTGAAACAGAGTTCCTCCTATTTAAGGACAGTGCATGGAACCCAGAAAGGAAGAGGCCCCTGATGCTAGAGAGCTCCAAGAGTCCTGCTGAAAAAAGGGCTGGCCATTGATGGCCAGCTCTCTCCCTGAAGCAGAAAGAAGCCGGTGAACAAAAAAAGCCTGAGCAAGACACCAAAAGGCCAAGGACTTGACCCTGTGGCTCAGCTTTTGCCTAGAGGGCTTTGATCTGTCTGAACAGTGGCCTAAAAGAAACTGTGCCTGGCTTTAAGGACTGAGGCAGAGCAGCTGAGTTCCTGATTCAAAAGAAGTAAGTTGGCCTGCAGACGGCTGGGGTCTCCCACAGAGAAGAAAGCATGAAGCCTTATTTAAGGTGAGACTGCAATAACCAACTTACCCTGACGATCCTGCATCTGAGAGATCCAGAAAAAGGACTGCTAAGTGCGTTAAAGAATCTACAACAAAGACTGTGTTCCTGACGACTAAGGACCTGTCCCAGAGACTGTATCATTCTAAAAGGTTATGAAAGTAGTTGTTATAATTATCAATAGGTTTAGTGGATAGGTTAAAGGGGTTGTAGGAATTTATAGGATTAATAGTTAAGAAATTGTTGGTGTTTGTTATAAGTGAATTTAGTAATAAATAAATAAGAGTTAAATAATAATTTAAAAGTTCGGTTACACTACCTACTACCTAAACAATACTTTACTGTGGCACAGTAGCAATTCCTATTCAGCATAGGCATAGGACTGAAGAGTCAGATAGTCTATATGAGCCCAATGATAAATCTAGAGTGCTTGAAAACTGAAAGGAGAAAAGATCCAAGGCATTATCTATACTTCAATGTAAGAAAGAGATGTAAATTGTTAAAGTAGGATATCCATCTCAGATTTGTGGTGACTAAAACCACAGCATAGGTAGATAGATTAAATGACAAAAATGAGAAAAAAAACAGTTTCTTATGGTGACTGCACACTATAAGACATGTAAACTTCACAGAATCAAATCTTATGGTCAGTAGTAATTAAAGATGCATTGCAGCAGGCAATATCAATCTGGGGATGAAAGAAATTCACAAGTAGAGTTCCTGCAATACACTGTTTAAAAATGCCTCACTTTAGGCAAAGCAGAATATATTCAGAGAAATATGAGGTATGAGGACAGGCATAAGATTTAACATGAAGTACACAAAAATTAATTTTAATGGATCTAGATACTTTATTTGGAGAAGACAACTTTTAAATAAACGAGATAAATATATTCAAAGAAGTAGAGATGCCACATAATGTGTCTGGAAGCACAAGAAAGCCTTGCTGAATGGAAAATATCAAGAAAGAACTACACAACATAAAATATGAAGAAAAGAAAATTCTGCAGGTGGTGTTTTCAATAAGCCAAAATGAGGAATGTACTAGAGGCTCCTGACAGCAGATGTGACAGACAACCAAAACAGTCTAATTGATGACAGTGAGTATATCTGCATATACAAATGCACATTCACTTTTTCCTAGAGGGACCTGATGTTCTGTAATAAAGAGAAGTGCCAAATAATAAGAGAAAATTCCAAAAAGTATACTTCTTTCTGATCACAGTTGAATTAAATATAAACATAAATGGAATGTAGACAAATTCTCAAAGATATATCAATGGAAGTGTGGTAAGAAGCAGGAGGTTGAAGAAGAAGAAGCCATAAGAAAATTGGGAACATTTTGTTTAAAATGAAAAGTTAAATTGAACATAGTGAAATAATTGAATTCTGGTCAAGTAGAGTTATAGAAGTAATTTGTAAGTATGAACACATAGTTAAAATAACTAACTAAAATAAGCAACCCACATCTTAGCCTAAGAGATTAGAAGTATAAAATCAGTTACTTCAAAGCACACAAAAAGAAGAAATAATCAAGGTTGCTACCAAAATAAATGAAATAGGAAAACTCATAAAACCAAATATTAATTTAAGAAATCAACAAGCTGGAGAGATGGCTCAGAGGTTAAGAGCACTGACTGCTCTTCCAGGGGTCTTGATTTCAATTCCCAGCAACCACATGGTGGCTCACAACCATCTATAATGAGATCTGGTGCCTTCTTCTGGCCTAACTGCAGACAGAACACTGGATGAATAATACATAATAAATAAATATTTTTTAAAAAAGAAAAAAAGAAAAAACATTTTTAAAAAAGCAATCAAGAAATTGACAAATTTTAACTACCAGAAAACTATTAATTACACATTCCCTGGTTAATTCTCTCAACCACGTAAAAAACTGTTAGTATCAGTCTTTTCTAATTTTCCTTCGTTCTAAAACACCTCATGGAAAATGGATCAAAGGAAGGTAATTTCCCTCATTGGTTCTCTGAGGCCACTACTACTCTGGTATACAAAGTAAGCAAAGATATCATAAGGCACACGAATGAGCATAGAAAAAGTACCTAGCAACTCTAGCCACCGTGTGAGTGCAAACTAAACCTACCATGAGCTGCCCTTCTATGTTCAGTACAATCACAGAGAAAGAAATGTGCACAGATGAAGATACAGAGAAATTGGGACTTTCATAGTTGCTACCAGAGATGATGATTTAAATGCTTCAATCCCTGTTGGTATTTCCTCAGAATATTTACATAGAGCTCTCTATTAAACCAGCATTTGGACTCCCAGAACACATTCAATGGAGACATGGGCCCAGGGAAACCTGAATTAAAATGATCACTGAAGCACTTTTCATAATACTTAGAAAAATCTAACTTTTCCATTGTGAATTACCTTATTTGTTTTCTGCTGTTGTTTTGTTTTGGTATGTTAACTGGCTAGTCTCTGGTATCCTGGTATTTAAATGCTATGGTAGATTTTATTGCTAAAGTATTCCACAAATGTTATTGATATCCATAGTCACATTATTTTAGGTAAGGAAACTGAATTTAGATCCTCTAACTAAACCTGATTAAATAACTGAAAGCACTTAGGAATGGAGTTAAGTCTATTGGAGAAAATGAGCTTTGTGGGCTACAGTTTAGTCTTTTTCTGGAATGATACGGAATGTTCTCTTTAAAGGGGTAAATTAGGATAAAAGTTTAACAACTGATGCATGTAACTGAGGGTTCACAAGAGTTCTTTCATTTGCTGTGGCCACATTTTATATGTAGAATTTCTTTAAAATAAAATGTTTTAAAAATAATGAAAATAAACATTCTTGGAGGTTATGCTTCTTTTGCTTGGAATTTACAAACTAAAATTGCATATATTTAGCGAACAGAGGAAGAAAACTGATTAAAATACTTTGTTTTATTTTGGCCTCTCTCCATTATTCTATTTTAAAAACTGTAGCCTGGGTTGAAGGGTTGAAGATTATAGCACACACATGTGTGTGCGTGTGTGCTGTAAAGTTTAAATGAAACTATACTGTTTGGGGTGATAAAGCCCGCCCCCAACACAAAACCATAGATTATCTAACAGAAACTTTTTGGGTTGTTCGTCAAGGGTGTCAAAGAGACTCATCAAATGAAATATGTTATTTGCCACTGCTCTTGGAAGCCTCCCAGAATTAAAAGTAAAACTCTGTTGTTGAAGACATCACACATTTCATTTTTAAAGACGTGCAAGAATAGATTCAGAACTGATCTGGAGGTGTTCTGTAAAATGCCGAGGGAGAAGAACTGATAGAACTTTTTGGCTGTATAGTCCATGAACAAAAAGATGAACATCTTGACAAGGTATCCAAATAGGTATAGTGGTACTTATAATTTGGTAGCAACCAATAGCTGTTGTATAATTGGATTTAAGTTCCACTTGATAGGAGGAAATTCTATTCCTGACTGTCAACCTGGACAAGTATCCATAGTTAATGGGGTAGTGGACTCTAAAGGAGAAAAGGCTAATCCATTACTGCTGCTTTCCTAAAGCATTATAATTTCTGAATCCAGTGGAAGTACGTATTCTTTCTTATACCCAGAGATAAGTGTGGTTTCCAACTCTAATCAAACAAGCTTGTTTTAACAACAGATGGAATCTATAACAGTCAAAATGCAGAGAACAGGTGACTGTGGGATACCCAAACCCTGTTGATAAACCAGCAACAAAACATTACACCTAAGTGTCAGGGAATACTGTGGAAGTGTGGGAGTACAGATTGTAAGAACCAGTATGTGTGCTGTGAGATTGTTTCTTCCAGATAGGACAGGGAAGCTACACCCATGATGTCTCAATAGTATGGCTGCCTAAATAATACCTGGATGCCTACATGTGTGGAGGAAATCTCACAAGGTTCCACTCCTAGATAAAGAGCCATAGGTTGGTAAGATAGATAGAATCACTCTTGTCCAAGGAAGGACCTCTAAAGTTATCAAACTCCAAGTAGCCAGCCCTAAACACACACACACACACACACACACACACACACACACACACACACACACACA